>JAQJVL010000093.1:136583-619916 GCA_035578905.1 Stictocephala bisonia | reverse complement strand
CTTTGGGGGACGAGTAGTGAATCAAATATTGAAATTATTCAACGTTTTCAGTCGAAGACTTTAAGAACGATTATTGGTGCTCCATGGTTTGTTTCAAACAGAACTATTCACAATGACCTTCAGATTTTGACAGTGAAAGAGGAGATCAAGCGGATTAGTGCAAAATATCAAGAAAAGTTACACAATCATCAAAATTACCTTGCACTTAATTTGCTTGATAACTCTAATGAGGTCACAAGGTTGGATCGAGCAACGGTATTGAGCCTGCCGTACAGATTTTAATTTTAACTTTGAAACGTTGTCATTCAAAGAATTTGTTGGTGCACTATTTCTGAATAGTCACCTACTCACGTGCTTGTAAATATGCCATATTTTTTACTTATTGTTATATTGAATTTAACAGATTGTAAAATAAAACAGTTATAAAAAAAAAAAAAAAAAAAAAAAATTATACCGTATAGTAGAAGGTCAACCCCAGCTGTTTCATACCTTTTTGTGTAAAACTGTGTTATTTCATTCCGATATTTTTTATAAATAATTAATAATTATTGTTCTTTTTAATTGTAAAAATACATAAAATATGTAAGGAAATTCACGTTTTTGTGTTTACTTGTGTATTTTCTTACCAATATATTGATCTGAACCTTATTGCAAAGTAAATGAATAACTCAAAAGTTAACCCATCAAATTTAAACAAAGTTTTGTTTATTAATATGGGAAATGACCACAATTATTGCTCATTATGGGAATAATCTGGCAAAATTCAGGAAATGCTGTTGGTAAAACAAACTTCAACAGGGCCTCCAGACAGCTGAAAAGAATTTTGCATCATATAAACAATGATTGGTTTCAGGAGTTCACACCAACCGTTTCTCCCACTGAGGCGACTGATTACTCATTATGGAAAGTGGCCACAAGTCCCAATCCCTTCTATTTCCAAGCCTGACGGTTCTTAGGCTAACAGTAGCATGGAAAAAGCAGACTTATTTGCCTACCATTTTTCAAATGTATTCAAACCTATAACTCTGCAGACAGATGTAATAACATTGGTCCAAATGTTAAAGAATTCCTGGACTTACCTTATCAGCTTGAAATGCCAATAACCTCATTCAAACCATCGGAAGTAAAGGGAGAAATCGAAGGACTTCGTGCAACAAATTCTCCTGGCTATGGCCTTATTACAGGAAAGGTGCTAAAAGAGCTTCCTAGGAAAGCGATTGTTTTCCTTACTATATTGTTCAACGCCATGTTGAGACTCGAGTACGGAATGTATCTCAGTGGAAGGTAGCTGACATTATTGTTATTCTGAAACCTGGCAAACCACCTCATCAGGTTACTTCATACACACCGATAAGTCTCCTACCGGTTCCATCAAAACTGCTTGAAAAATAGTTTTTGAAACGATTAAATCCATTATTAACTGAGCTAAATTTACTTCCAAATCATCAGTTCGGATTTCAGCCTAACCATTTAACAATTGAACACGTGCATCGAGTTGTTGATAATATCAGGCAAACCTTAGAAAAAAGGAATTTTGCTCAGCAAAATTTCTTAATGTAAGCCAGGCTTTTGATAAAGTCTGGCATGATGGGCTGTTGTTCAAAATTAAATTACTTCTACCTCATAATTTCTACAATCTAATAAAATCTTACCTATCCCAACGATACATTAGACTAAAATTTCAAAATTGTTATTCAAATCTAAAATTAATTGAATCTGGAGTTCTACAGGGTAGTGTATTGGGCCCTTTATTGTACAAAATATTCACAGCTGATATTCCAACTCACCAAGAAACTCTAACTGCAACATTTTCAGATGATACTGCAGTCCTTGCTTCTCTTCGGAACCCTTTCATAGCTTCTCAGATCTTGCAAGATGATTGATATTCAGTGACAGATTGGATAAAACGTTGGAGAATACAAGTAAACGAGAGTAAATCTATACACATTACATTTACGCTTAATATAGAAAAATGTCCAAATGTTTCCTGTACAACACTCTACTAACTCAACAAAATGATGTTAAATATCTAGGAATTTACTTAGATGGGTGACTGAAATGGCAGAGCCATATTTGGAATAAACGATTGCAACTAAATACAAAATGTTCTAAAATTGGTATTGGCTGCAAAATAAACTATTACTGTACAAAGTTGTCTTGAAGCCCAGTGTGGACATATAGTTGTAGAGGACAGCATCATTATCAAATCTGAAAATTATTCAAAATTTCCAGTCAAAGGTACTGAGAACTATATTGCAAGCTCCATGGTATGTTAGTAACGCAGTAACCCACAAAGACACAAGAATTGACTACGTGCAAGATGAAATCTCAAAGTTTTGTTTACTTTACCTAAAGAAGCTTGAAGAACATGAAAACCATCTTTCTGTGAATTTGCTGGACAATAGTGAACACATTTATAAACTAAAAAAAGCATAACTTCCTTATTTTAAGTGAACGTTTTTAATCCGTTGCGTTGTTTACAGTCTTTGGAAGGTAATTAACCATTGTTATTTAAAATAGATCATGAATAGATTGTAAATATTAAATAAATGTTATAAAAAAATTATTAAAATAATAATAGAAGTTCTATAACAACAAACTATACTTTTTACGTACCATATATGTAAAATTATTAGTCTTCGGTTACAAAATATAATAGTTCAACGTCATGAGAACGGATAGTACAGTCAAAACTGCGAGCACGGTTAGGTTGGGTCATGTGTAAGGTAAAGGAAAGATCACAATATTAAGTGCCGGGTCTGATAGCTGGCTGTGATGAGACCTATATATCCTCTCCCAGCCTAACGGTGCTTGCGAACTCGACTGTACTAACCGTTCTCAACATATACTACTATTTCATTTTTTTTGACCAAAGACAAATAGATATTTTAAATTTCCCTAAACATATATTAAAGTTCCATTTATTATTTAACAATATTATGTTAGAATCAAGAGAATTTACTAAAACATTTTACTATCCATGTATATTTTAAATTTCAAAACCATATGTTGTTTGTTTATTTATTTGATATTATTTTAATGAATGAAAAACATTTTATACTAACACTTAAAGTTAATTACACTTAACAGTTAACTACACTTAAAGTTTATATATATGTATATGGTTTTTAGTAGGAATATCGTTTAGGCCTAACTAACAGAAATAAATTGTTGAACAGACAATTCAAAAATAGTAATAGTTAGTTAGAGTGAATTAAAAAGACAAGTTAAATTTACAAATAGAATTCATGTTCAATGATTAGTGACCGGTGCATTTATGTTACACCGGTATATAATATTTTCTCGTTATAAATTACCTGGTCAATATAGTCACTCCCACCCTGTCCCGCTTCGTTACCCGAAAGGGTAATAACTCTGGTTACCCAACTCCTTATAGTGATGTAAGGATTTATATAATACTGTAGTGATAAACAGTTTAATAAAAGCTAGTGATTAAAAATGTATTTAAACACAGTAATTACTCCTGCATGTTTGTCTAAAAGACTGGTTGATATAACTGTTTATGGAGTGAATGCCAAATCTTTGGTAAATAGTGGGATCTCTTCAAGCTACATAGACGAACAATTTTCAAAAGATATAAGTTTAGTTCTGAAACCTCAATCTAATAAAATATCAATGGCTTCCAAGTCATTATCATGTATAATTAAGTATACATGTAATGTAAGCTTGATCCTAAAAGATCAGTATTTCACACATTTTCCAGTTTCAGTATTACCAAATTCATGCGTTGATTTCATAATAGGCCATGACATACTGCAAAAATATAAAAAAGTTGTAATTTGTTTTAAAGGTTTCAAGCCCTCTTTGGAAATATGTAATTTAGCTGTTGCAAATGTTCCTTAGGCTAAGTTGTATGAAAACTTAACTCCAGACTGTAAACCAATAGCTACTAAAATCAGGAGTTTTCTTTGCCAGATAGACATTTTATTGATATGGAGATAAAACGTCTTTTAAAATAAGGGATAATTATAAAAAGTAAACTACCATGGAGAGCCCAAGTTGTCATCGTTGCTAATGACAACTAGAAGAATCGTATGTGTATTACTACTCACAAACCATAAATAAATTTACTCAACGGGATGCTTATCCTCTTCCTGGGGCCAATCGTATTATCAATAAAGTAGCTCGGTATTCTGTATTCACCACTATTGATCTGAGTAGTGTTTATCACCAAGATCCAAAAAGATTGAAAGATAAACCGTACACTGCTTTCGAAGAGAATGGCAAACTATTCGAATTTTGTAGGATTCCCTTTGGTGTAACGAATGTGGTTCCATGTTTTCGGAGGTATAAGATAGTTAAACCTGAAGACCTGCAGGGTACTTTTGCTTATTTACAATTTATGCTATATTTATTTCCACCGTTTGTGGAAATAATCAAGAAGAATACGATGTAAAATACACAGAAGTTCATGAAAGCCGTGGAGAAATACAATTTAACAATCAATAAAGAAAAGAGTACTTTTTCAAAAGGATCCGTAAACGTGCTAGGCAATACGATTTCTGATCATATAATTTGTTCAGATCCAACTAGGCTTCAACCTCTTTTAGACTTTCCTATTCCAAACAACTTGGCAGCTTTACACAGGGTGATGGGAATGTTCACCCATTATTCTAAGTGGATTTCTAACTTTTCAAATGAATTGCGGACTCTTGTTGAATGTAAAAGATTTCCTTTAAATACGCTAGCTGTTGATACTTTCCATGAGATCAAATCAATGGTCGATAAATCTGCTGTTCATTCAATTGATGAAAATGCTAGTTTTGAGTTTGAAACAGATGCGTCTGATCAAGCCATGGGAGCAACTTTATCACAGGCCGGTAGGCCAGTCGCGTTCTTTTCTAGGACACACTCATCCTACACTCATATAATCATTCATATTCGCCTTAAAATACCAACAACGTTGTGTCGGCGTCTCATATGTAAGAATGTAAGAATGTAAGAACTGTCACAATCAGAGCGACGGCATTGTGCTGCAGAACGTAAGACCTACGCTACTGTTGTATCACTCCAAAAATGGAAACATTTTATTGTTAGAAAGCATTTTAAATTTATAACAGATCAACAATTAGTTTTTGTTCATGCTAAACAAAAAACAATCAAACCGAATTAAAAAAGAAAATATTCTCTGATTGCGCTTGGAACCATCTACCTATCACTTCGGCATTGTCTACAGGCCTGAAAAAAGTAATGCTGCTGTCGATACCTTTTCTAGAATATGTTCCTCTGTAAATGAAATCTCGATTCCTACTCTTAGTCAGCTCCATACGCGTACGTGTCATCCAGGCGTTACACGAGATTACGAAAAATTGTAAGATTTGTTGCGAAATCAAACCGAACTATTTGAAGACTGAAGATAAGCTCCTTAAAGCCACTGCACATTTACATAATAATAACAATAATAAATTTTTTATTGCATCTTGTTAACAATTGACAAAATTGTATCGCAATAGTCATTAATAAATTAAATAAAATTTGCCATCCATTCAATCACAATAACACTTTCAAACATACATTTTTTTTCACGCACCCAAATTCCCATTCATTCGCCAATTATACCTCCAAAATGTCCTCCAGTGTCAATTTTAAAATTCAGTGGCCTCCCAATTCTATGAAAAAAACTTGTCTACACTATAAAATGCCAGTTTGGCCAAACATTTCTTGAGACGGTTCTTAAACGCCTTGGGCGTTGTAGCATTTTTAATACATTCTGGGAGTCAGTTAATTATACGAACACCAATCTGTGAGGGTAGGTGTTCGTAGACTACCGTCCTGTGATTTCCAATTCTGTATATATCCCTGCTTCTAGTATGATGATTGTGAATATCTCTGCCTCTTGTCAGTGCAGTTTTAAACATACAATATGTTGCTGTCTCTAAAATATAGAGGCAAGGCAACGTCAGCAGGTTTAACCGTTTAAATACTGGCCTACATGACTCTCTATAATGTAATTTGCTAATTATTCTAACTGCCATTTTTTGAATTCTAAATATTCTTGTCAGGTTTGTGGCAGAGCAGCCTCCCCACAAAGCCAGACCATATGAGAGATGACTGTAAACTAAACCATGAAAAGCTGTCATCATTATATGGTTAGGGCAACATTTTGCTAAGTTTCTCAAAACATAAATGCTTGATGAAAGCTTTTTGCAAAGACTGTCAACATGTATATTCCAAGTCAAACCCCGATCTAGGTATATTCCGAGGAATTTAGTTGAATTTAATTCCTCAATTTCATTTTCATCTATTGCCACTGTCAAATTTCCTTCGGAATCTGACTTCCGTAAACAGAACTTCATGAAATTGGACTTAGTCGAATTTGTGTTAGTTCTTGAAATTTTTGAATGCAGTTGTTCAGTTCCATGTATGCATGGATTTGAAGCTCCTGATTTGTAATTTCTTTAAAGCAGAGAGTCTTGTCATCAGCATACTGCACGAGTGACCCATGCAGTAGTGATGAACCAATTTCGTTGACGTATATCAGGAATAAGAGAGGGCTAAGTATCGAGCCCTGTGGGACTCCAAACCCTAGACATCTATATCTAGATCGTACTTCGGAAATTTGAACCATTTGTGTTCTTTTTGTTAGATAGGAACACAAATGGTTGAGAAGTATAATGTAGATTTTAAAGGCCCTATACCTTCTTTCTGAAGAAGTCGATACGTCCTGACAATAATTTATGAATATTCAAGATTCCATTTTGCGATACCATGTGCAGATCTATCCTCAGCTACAATAATAGAAAATTAGAAACGTCTTTTTTATATTTCCGTCACACCTTCATACATTCATTCCGATCGAGGTACCTCTTTCATGAGTGCAGAGCTTAAAACTTTTCTAACCTCAATTGGAACAGCTTCAAGTCACACAACTGCCTAAAACCCACAAGTCAATAGACAAACTGATAGATACAATTAAGTAATTTGGAAAACCATCATGTTAGCACTCAAGTCTAAAAACCTAGAGGTTAATCGGTGGGAATCTGTCCTAGGTGAAGTTTTACACGCCATACGTTCATTGCTTTGCACTTCAACAAATGAAAAGATATTTAAACATCAAAGATGAAGCTCTTGTGGTTCATCTTAATCTTCATGGCTGTCTGTACCAGGGTCTGTATTGATAAAAAGACATGCAAGTCTTTCAAAATATGATCCGCAAGTCCAAGAAGTGTCACTGTTAGGGGTTAATCCCAACTATGCCTTTGTTCAGCTTTCTGGTGGGACGGAAACAACAGTATCTTTGAAACACTTGGCTCCTCGAGGAACAGAAGACTACTCTGTTTTAGAAAATAGTAATGTATCACCACCTTCAAGGGATGATAGGCCACTACAATCTCAATCGCTAAATATGCAATAGGAAGAAGATAATCCTCTGTCGTCTAGTAGTTCTTAAAATAGTTTAGAAGATGGGTTTCCCAAATGGAAGTCTGCGATCTTCATGTGATAGTCAGTGACCTCAAAGAATCAGAAGGCCCCTTAACTACTTAAAAGATTACGTTTCTTTGTCGTTGAGAGGGGGTGAATGATATGAATCTGTGTTTTGGTTGATAACTACTTTTAAAAACATATGTTTATTAGTTTTACTATATTTTTAAATGGACTACTGGGCCTTGCTTTTATTGTTCGAATATCTTGGTGGTATGTAGTTTTATGTCAATTAAAGCTAAATGTTTTGTCATCTACTATTCTTCTCTTTTCTTGGTCCATATCCATTGTCTGGTTTCTATTTAACTGTACTCTTCATTTTGTTTTGTTTATTTTGAATAAATACATTTCTGTAGTTAGCTGGTTTGTTTTATTATATCTTATCAATCTAATCAATCTTATAAAATTAATTTAAAATCACTTCACATTGAAAATTCAAGTTGTTTAGAATCAGTTTTTAAAATTCCTGCATTTGATCAAACATATAAGTAATATATCGTAACCATTAACTTCATAAGGATTATTACGTGACCAAATAATTAATTAAACCTCTAGAAGTCTTGAAAATGAAACATTCTGAAACTTGTAAGACTTATAGAACCCCGTATTAAAATATACATTAATGGGTTGTCTTGGGCATAAGGTTTTATATCGAAAGTGATTTTTTCATTTTCCGTTCCATGCTGAGTCGGTTCATTCACAATGTTATTTAATATGTTTTTGTCCATCGAACGATTAGTAAGTATGACATACTAGTAATTATTTTTTTAGGAAATATATTAAATAGTTTTTTATGAATAACAGTCGATCTAAGTAACAATGTCTACACTTATCACACTAATTCGCCACTCGTATTCGCCCATATCTTGACAATCGGCGTCTTACTGATGAATAATGCTTTTGTATCACCGTTCTTCTTTAATAATTGTCTCTCACATATAACTAAGTCCTTGCACTATTCGTTTCTTGAATCGTTTTTTGAAATTGAAAATCGTCAGCTGTGATATATTAGGATAACAATAGCTGATAAGTTAATTATGGATAATTATGGCTGAGATTTCTGACAAGAGCAGATTTCACCCGAATGTTCAACAAAAACAGATGGAGAAGACGAAGACTAGGGAAATAAAACCTCGTATCGTAAAATAATAGATTATGATCTCTTAATAACAAATTTAATGTTTAATGAAAGACAGGAGATCACTTTTATTTTATATTATATATTTTATGACTTTTGGATCTTGATCCAAATATATATCACAGCTTTAAGCAACAAAAATTACAGAATGGTAGCTGATAAATAAATCAAACGCTATGTATATTAACAAATGAACCGATTTAGGTCATCGACTGTCATTCGATTCCTTATAGGCGTACGTGTAATGACCGTACGTTGATTGTTGAAATATTTTATACATTTCAAGATATTGAAGAAATAAGTTTTGGATGACGTCATAATTGCTGGTTTTCCTGGAAATAATACGTGGTATCAAGGTTTTTATACAAGAGGATGTCTCATACAAGTAAGCATCCGTGTCGCGCAGATAAATATTACGTCATAGGGAGGCTTGAGCTGTGATTTTACTTGCTTCACTGTTGTGAACAAAACAAAACGCAGCAATGTAGCTGATATTCGTACTCGAAGACAGTACAGTCTCCGCTGTTTATTTGTTTGACGTAAGTGACTGATTTTAATATTGATATAATTTAGTATTTACGAAGTAAGTATATCTCAGCAACACACGGAAAAAGATAATTTGCTGCTTTAAATAAAATACCGTAAATTAAAATAATTCTAATATAATATTAAGAACAATACAGTAATTGATTTTAGTGTGTAGTTTTAATTGCTCAGCACACTGTTGGAGGTTCAGAGTAAGTAATACACTTACTTTGTGGTTGGAGGTCTCCCTCTGACGTCACCACTCGGCTTATATAGACCATATGAGAATAAGACAACCTGTTGTATAGGAACCTTGACGTGGCATCGCCTTTTTAATGTACATAATTGAACAGACCTCACAAATCTCCAGGATTTGACCTTGTTAGTGGAGAGGTTTTAAAGAACTTGCCAAGGAAGGGAGTAATTATGCTCACATACATATTCAACGCAACCATAAGACTAGAAGTTTTTCCTGCCCAACGGAAGGTAGCACAGTTGGTTGTTGTGCCTAAACCAGGAAAACTCTTAACTGAAGTAAGTGCATATAGACCTATAAGTTTACTAACGATACCGTCTAAGTTGTTTCAAAAATTGCTACTTCAACGTTTACAAACTGCTACCAACTACTTTCGTTTGGTTCTTTAACATCAATTTGGTTTCCAAATAAATCACTATACCACTTGAAAAGGTTCATAGAGTTTTAGAAGTCATTCTAAATATATTGGAAACAAAAGAATACTGTTCTTCTGCATTTCTAGACGTGTATAAAGCTTTTGAAAAGGTGTGGCACACTGGTCTGTTGTACAAATGAAAAAAAATCACTTATGCACACTCATTAAAATCTTTTCTTTCAAAGAGGCAATTTCAAATCAAGCTTCAAAATTTAATTTTAATAAATTTTTAATTTAAATTCAGGTTTGTTATCTATATGTGCTGGCGTTCCTCAAGGTAGTATCCTTGTGCTATTACGTTACATCATTTACAAGGCGGACATTCCAGTAAACGACACCACTACTACCACAGCTACTTTTGCTGATGACACAGCTACTTTATTATCACACAAGGACCCCATAGCTGCATCTCAAAACTTACAAGACAGTCTTAATAATATTAAAAGGGGGCTGCATAAATGGAGGATCAAGGTGAATGAAACCAAATCTCACTTGGTCATTCTTTATTGATTGAACAGGGGGACACTCTCCCCCTATATCAATAAACAACGTCCCTCTGCCTTAAGTAGATTCTGTAAAATATTTAGTTATGCATCTGGAGAAGAGATTGACTTAGAGAACACACATATGGAATGAAAGACTGCTACTAAATTTGAAATCCAAAAATTGTCATGGCTTCTGAACTACAAATTAAAACTTAGTGAACCTAACAAAATTCTTCTTTATAAAATCACATTATAAGCTATCTGGACATATGGTTTGCAACTTTGCGGGACGAGTAGTGAATCAAATATTGAAATCATTCAATGTTTTAGTTGAAGACTTTAAGAACAATTAGTGTGGCTTCATGGTTCATTTCAAACAGAACTACACACAAATGACCTTCAGATTTTGACAGTGAAGGAGGAGATTCAAGTAGATTAGTTCAAAACATAAATAAAAGTTAAACAATCATCAAAATTACCTTGCACTTAATTTCCTTGATACCTATCATGAGTTCATTACGGTATGTCATTCTTCGTGATAGTGGTAATTATAAGCATTAACGTTAAATTAGCACTGTTAATGCTTATAACTGTCGTGAGGTCGTAAGGTTGAATCAAGCATCGGTATTGAGCCTGCCGTACAGATTTTAACTTTGAAACATTCTCATTCAACGAATTTTTTGGTGCACTATTTCTGAATAGTCACCTACTCACGTGCTTGTAAAAATGTCATATTTTGTACTTATATTGTTCCGTTGGATTGAACAGATTATAATATAAAACAGAGTTATAAATAATAATAATAATTGAACAGCTGTTTTTGATTATTTTTGTACCTAATTTTTTTATTTACTTGGCGCAAGAATTTTCCTTGTCTCTCGATAGAATACTTTTCTAGAGAGTGTTTGACACACACAGTGAAAGAAAAGTAGTTTTTTTACAAAGTAAACACCTGCGAAAACAAATGTTATAAATAAATAACTTTTAACTGACCATATGGTAGTGGGGCTTAAAATGTTCTAACCAATAACTAACTTTAACATTTATTTGTTTTTATCTAGTTCCTTACAACGTATATTTTACAAATTTTGATAAAACAAAATGTGTATTAGGTTTATATTATTATGTATTTTTATGTACAGTGGTCACTGTGACAGAATTATTCGATGCATAAACAACGATGATTGTAAGTCTGATAAACAACGTAGTATTGAGAGATGCTCAGTGTGTGCTGATGTTATGTATGGAGGATCGAATTGTCTGTTCCCGTTTCCATATATGTTCCAAACCAATGACCTTACTTGTGACACATTACTCTATTGCCCTGCTCAGTGCCCTGGTGACAGAAGTTTTTGTAATGAAGGTAGCAATGTATATGTTCCTTATTGTGATTGCCATAACCATGGAAGTAATATGATATATTTTGGCCAACATTGTGAGCATGAAACAGAATACTTATTCATGGCTAGAAACTACGTTAGATGGCTCTTTAAAGGGTTTATAAATGTGACTGATGCCATAGCACTGCAGTTCGAGTTCAAATCGGACCGTAATCGTACATATAAGGATACTCAGTTGATTTTATACACAAGTGATGGATATTTCGTCAAGCGATCGGGATTTATTGACGTACCAGGGAATTGCTATATTGATGCAAGATTGTGTACTGCATTGCGTTTACCAATTAAATTTCCATATAAAATATTCAGACGCTTGGGTAAAACTCAATTCATAACCCTACAAGATACAATTGTAGGGTACTATGTTAACTTCAGCTTCACGGCATTTGACTTAGGTAAAATTATTTACTCAGGACAGTTCCCAATAATTGTATCCTACGAAGGAAAAGACTTGAGGTGTATATCCTCTATCAAGCTTAGAAACTGCGCTCAGTCTCATGAGTCACCAACCATCTTTAACCGACAAACTGTCATAGATTTTGAAAGCGAGATATTTTACGTGACTGATGGAAGATACGTTAGCACATCAGTGGCTAACAAGAGCTGCTCGGACAATAACATATTTACATGGAAGCTGTGGCATTTTACAGGAGACGAGGAAATGCTTCCGCCATTATTCGATAACTACATTACACAAGCGTGGCGCTTTGATCCTTACTCCTTGGATATAGGGGTCTACAAAGTATTTTTCAAAGTGCAACATGTTGAGAGTCTCACCAGTAACTTCGCCTATTGCTACATTGAAGTGAAAGCGCTGCCTCTAATCATTCAGGTGAAAGGGGTTAGTGACAGATTGATCGACAAGAAATCCGGATTGACGCTGTCAGCAGCACGATCGTCAGATCCCAACATGCCTCCTTCAAAACAACATGGCCTGCGTGTTCACTGGAGCTGTGAGAGAATTAGTCCACCAACAGACTTTGACCCAATGTGTAAGTCCGAAACTATGCAAGCAGCTACGCCATATATTATATCCCCTGAACTTTTGACGTATTCTGCTGTATATAACTTCACTTTAAAGTTGTGGTCTAATTTGTATACTGATTGTGACCATTGTGATGTCAATCCAAAAATAGCTTTTATTCGAATACGAGTAGGGAACGAAGACTCGAATGTTTTTCCTAAAAGTCCTAAGACTTTCAAAAGATTCTTAAACTCCTATTCCCATCGTTGGATACTGCTGCAAACGCAGTTATCGGGACCATGCGTTTCATTGGGATTCGCCCACATACACTCTATAACATGTTGACCAAACCTTGTAGTTCTCATCGCTGTACACTTAAACCTTAACTTTTTATCTTCAAAACAGATTGTGCTATTTCACCCATACGTTGGAGTTTTTCTGCAGACTCTAAAGTCCAGGTTGGTTTAGCAAACCTCAGCTCAAACATAATTGTTAGTAAGTTTGCATTCATTTCACCTGTTTGGTTGTTACCCTTGTGCATGTTGAGCGTAGACTGTGCTAAAATGGACTAACCACCTCTGTTAAGTATATGATAAATGGTGGTGGGGGTAACCGTGGTGTGGTAGTAACCGGTTTCTAATGCATGAGTTAAATCCAACTGAAATTGATACTTCACATTTCCAAAATTAGATTTCAGGTAGTTGCTGTTATTTCACACTTTAGCTCAAAATTATTTTCTTCAACGTATTTACCCATTTTTAGGTTTTTATACAGACTTTTAAGTTCAAGAAGACTTGACAAACATAAAAAAGAAATCTAACACATAAAGCTCAATTTGATTGTGAATGAACCCGCACAGTTCCAAACAGTTAAAATACCATCAAAGATCTAATAATAGCTCCAGCACCTGTCTTGATGGTACTGCTAACCTCCATTACTTGTATTGGTAGATTCCGCGGCAATTGACCTTGACTAACATCATGTGAACCTGCCAATACACAGGCATCGGATTGACTGCATGATGTACACATGTGAACCAGCCAATACACAGGCATCGGATTGACTGTATGCTGTACACATGTGAACCAGCCAATACAGAGCCATCGGATTTACTGTATGCTGTACACATGTGAACCAGCCAATACAGAGCCATTGGATTGACTGCATGCTGTATACATGTAAACCAGCCAATACAAAGCTATTGGATTGACTGCATGCTTTATACATGTGCGATCTATGTTTTGGCACTACGATAAAAAATATTGTAGGTATTTATTAACATATATTTACGTAGTATATATGTAAATATACACAATATATAAGAAACAATATTACTTAAACGTAAGAATATCTTATTACACATGTCAAAGTCAATCTATAAAAGTAAAGCAAACAATACATTGTGTTAGAATACAAATCTTCTGTTGAAGATATTCTTCAAACTGACAGATTCCTGATGAATGAAGGAATATATTGTAGCACGTTCTCTTTGCTGACTGTTGTGTTTGGAATGTATAACACTGGTAACTGTTCTCTACACTAATATCAATATAGTGCATTAAGTTGTACACATATAAGAATCTCATATATACTGTATATATATATATATATATATATATATATATATATATATATATATATTGCATAAATATTTGTTTCACTTAATGACACATATTTCTAATGAAAAAATTAGAAAAGTCAGAAAAACGTTTCGTGAAATATTAATTAGAATCTGAGTTTTCTCTGTTATTCGAAGTAATTTTTTATTCCATATCTATTAAGACCTGGCCATGATAGTTTTCCTAAATATGACAATAATAAGGGTTCAAAATACATAAAAAGGATTATTATTGAATTCAGAATACTTTAAGAATAACATAGTATTTTTTATGCTTAAAGTACAGACGCACGCACACCCGCGCGCCCACACACACATCTGGTTACACATAACTTCAAAGTTGTAGCACTCTCGTAGAGTTTGAAGTTTGTCTCGTCAGACAAGTTTTATCAACACATCAAAGTAGTAAACTGAGAGGTAAAAGAACCATCCGGTAACATTGATATCCTAATGCACGTGTATGAGTACCCACGGGGTGGGCTAATACCAACGTACGTGTAAGAGTGGATGGGTGGGCCGATACCAATGTACGTGTAAGGGTAGGCCGATACCAACGCACGTGTATGGATGGGTGGGTGGGCTAATACCAATGTACGTGTAAGAGTTGGTGGGTGGGCCGATACCAATGCACGTGTATGGGTGTACCAATGCATGTGTAAGGGTGGAGACTGGTTAGGCAGGTATACTTGTGAGAGGGGTGGAGGCACGACCAACGTCATCTTTGGTCATTGGCCGAAGAAAATCATTATGGCTGACTGTTCCATTTTATTTCGATTTAGTTAAAATAGGTTCCAATGTCTTTGGATTCCGTATACTATCATGCTTATTAAAATTATTTCTTCTTTTGTATATTTCTATAGCTTCCCTTACGATTCTCGAGTCGTAATCAGGGTTGTTAGCAAGGGCTTTAGTTTTGTCAAATAAAATTCCATGATTACTTTTTGTGCTATGTTCAGCAACTGCAGACTTTTCCGTACGGACCTTATGGACATTTGAACTGGAATATTCTCATTGTAATGTTGGTGGTGTAAAAAGTGTTTTTATGATATAAGAAAATTGAAATAACACGAATGTTAATAATGAATCAGTTCTGATTGACTAGTGCTATTTTTATAAACAAAAATATAATCCACCAGGTTTAAATCCAATTACTAGGTTGTTTAATGATAAATTTATTCATTTTTTCATGCGTGGAGGGCAGTATGTGTCTTACCGGAGTTATAAGTCTGATTTATTTTCAGCTGGGTCTGGAGTCCTTCAGGGCAGCAACCTATGTCCTTTATTTTTCATTATTTTGTAAAGTATATATTCAAAAATATTAGATCAAGTACTTTGATATATGCTGATGATCTTAACATTTCTAAAACATTTGGCGTGTGTGTGATTATAGTGACATTTAGCAGGATTTAGGTTCTAATACACAATCTTATCATTAGCTTTAAATATTGGTATATCTTATATTTCAAAAATGCATAGAAATAAAACACCATTTATATTTCCTTATCAAATGTATCGTTGTGTGTTACGTGCGGTGAACCAATTTTATGATCTAGAGGTTCTTACAATTTATGATTTGAGTTTTTCATAACACATATTTTCTGTGGTAAAGAAATCGTACAGTCTATAAGGTTATATTTCAAGAATTCGAAGAGAATTTTGGCATATTAAAAAACTTAAAATTGTATTCTGATCTTTAGTTTGCTTCATATTGGAGTTACAGTTTTGTCCCCCACAACTGAACTATATTATGAGATTATTGAGAGAATTCAGAAGAGATTTTTGCATTTAATTGTTTTTAAAATATTTTGGACAGTTAAATTATTCAATGTGGCACGTTATATATAAAACAATTTTATATTTCCTAGATTTTGGGAGGTTATTAAGAGACGAAGATAACACAGATTTGCTTTCTTACATGGAGTTATGAGAAGGATTCCGGATGAGCCAATGACCTTGAGTAAGGTAAAATTGTGTTATTAAGGTGTAAAATGGCAAGCTGGCAATGGCAGGACTCAGACCAAGTCCTTTCTAACGTTTATAACTACTTTATTTAATTCAATAGCTGGTGGTGTAGATGTGAACATGTAAAGTCTTGATAAGTTGATAGCATAGTTTGAAATATTCGATCACTCAATATACTGAAACAACTATTTACTCACTTCAATACTCGAAACTACTGAAAATATTTAAATTTATTTTCTGGATTATTTTCTTAAATTACATAAGTCTTGTTATTATTATTAGTTATTTTGAAATATATGTTGCATAGAAATGGAGGTTTTAATAATTAATATTTTTTTTTTCATGCGGCCTCCTTGATTGGTCTGTAAGGGTCGCAGTTGTTATTCACATATTTCAGCGTCTATATTTTATTTTGTGGTAATTCTCTACTAGTACTTAGTCAACTTCAAATCTTTTCATTTTTTTATATGATGATGTGGTAGTACTCACTTAGTTATAAAAATAAAAATAAAGTGTCGGAAAGCCGTCGTTCACGTTGCAAAGCGATAAAAAGGTTTAAAGTCCATGCGCTATCACTGACATTTCGGAGATATGGCACCGCAGCATTTATGGTTAGGTTAGGATATTATATTGTAGAATGAACCTGTATTAACGTATTTCCACTGTCTAAAACCACTTTTTAGTCAGTAGAATTTATAAAAACATATTCTACAATAGCCTGTGATAACCTAACCCAACCAAAACTGCCACTACGCTATGTATATGTGCGGCCTAGGTGTGCACTAATGTATCAGTAATGATACTTACTCTATGTTTCATACAACTAATTTTTAGTAAATATTGGTATTTGTAAACATCATACAAATTTAATATCAAAGAATAAAAAGATTTGAGTTAGACTAAGTAATAGTAGAGAATTACTTATTATGTTTATTTTGGGTTTTAAATATGTTCTTCCATTTCTTCTTTGAGTTATTTATTGGAAATTGTAAATAATTTAAAAATTCTCTTATATTACAATAACATGATTTCTTCTGTATTTTATTGGAATATATGAGAATTTTTAAAATTATTTAAATGTGTTGTTTAAATTCATATACGGGTTATATTTGATAGTGTTTATTTGATTGTATAATTTGATATAACACTATGAAAGAGTTATATATTTTGTACACATATATTGAGCTGCTTGTAGAATTATATATTTTCAAATATTTATTATCGATAGTATCTTTATTCTATTATCAAATTTTATTTTGCAGACAATGTTTTGTCGATGAAAAAAGTGTTTTCTTTATATAACTGTACCTTTTAAATTAATTCATAAATTTTTTAATATTATCAATAAATTATGTTTTAAACCTTAATCTTCTAGCTACCAATTATAAATGAATTTAACTTATTCCATAGTTTCAGTAATTATGCCTGTTATGAAAAAAAATCCTATAGTTTACCTTATTGTAATATAATATAAAATTACAATACCAAATAATTATTAACACACCATTAATAATACTGTACGTAAATTGAAACTTACTTTGTCTAAGGAACAAAACTAGCAAAGTTTTATGTCTAAAATATAAAATAATCTTCATAAACAGCCAAAGCGTAATATTTATAAAACATTCGAAGACGGTTAAAAATTATTACATTTAACTTGTTTGGTGCACATTTAAGGCACCTTCGACACTAATCATATTTTACATTTGTAACACATATTTAACATCAAATGCCGGTGTTATAAAACAAGATACGATCTTATAAATCTTCTTTTTTTGATCACGTTAACCACTACTCAATATCTGCTGCCTCATCACAAGGGAATGTAGTTTGCAGCACTTGTAAAGGAAATGTATATCGTATGTTATAAATTCTATTAAAAACATTTGATGTTAAAATGCCTGAGCTGGTTATGTACTACGGTTATAATAATGCCACATAATTTGTATTTACTCATCCTTTGGATTAGGGGCCAGTCACGTTAAAGCCATTTTGGTAATAACTTCAGATCTAACTGCAAGATGGATGGACAAGGCCAGTTGTCTGCCAACTCTATTCTACAGTCGTTTAAAGCAAATGTTCTTTTAATGGCTTCTTTTACAAGTGTTCAAGTGAAATAATATTGAATGAGTTGGTTGACAAGTAGTTGAATGACATTTCTTCACAATTTATATTACGTAATTAATTATTTAAATCAGTCACCCTATATTTAAACGTAATACCAATGCACATATTAAAATAAAACGACTGAGCATATGTGCAATGCGTTTCGATGGGCTTTAAAATTTAAAAATAATTAAAATTTGCACGTAAAAATAATAGTCAAGTGACTGAACTATGAAATACAATTTACAGAACTTAAATATTGGGTCTTTGAATGTAATTTGAAGTTACTAGGAAAATATTTCATATATTTTTACTTGCACTACTCAATAACGCTAAAAAGGAGGTTCTCAATATTTTGTTGCTATCTACAGTAAATTGTGAGTTGGTATAAAACTTGCGAATTCAGTTAATAATTTTGACTTCTTTAAATACGTTGGTGATACTTTTAAAATTATTTTTGAATACTGATAGTTTTATCATTGTATTGTTGTAAATTATTTGTTTAGTAAGTTCATTAGATTTTACTGTGCCAAATATAAACTGGCCTTCCAGTTTCCACAACAATTAATGTTTTATTCATATTCTGTACATTTGATTGTTGTAAATACGGGATTTGTTGTAAATGTTGCCATTTTTTATATTCTTTTTGATATTTTTTACCTAAAATTATGAATGTGTTGTTGAGTGTTGATAGCTTTAATTTGTACTTTGTATTTAGAGACTTTTATTCAACAGCCTTGTTTGGGCTTGTGTTATTTGGTAATTTTATAGTTTTTTCGTCTTTGGATATTGATAGTTTGATATGACATTTCTTTTCTTCCTGATCATTTTGTCGATCAATTATGTTTATGTTGGTTTTTCATTGACAAATATTTTACTATACTTTTTTCTTCATTATATTGTTTCTCGTTCATTGGTATGTTTATCAAACGACTTATCATGTAGTGAAAAAATTATACTTTGAACTGTCAGGAATGCTTAGATTATATGGTATTATAAGGTAAGTTTTTGTAGGTTTCCTTTACAAGTTGAATGAATGATTATTACTAATTTTACTAATTGATAAATAAAGATTTGCTCACTTTGCATTTTTTAGTGGATTGGATTTAGGGAAATATATATTTAAACAAAATAAATATATCATTACTTCCCTTCTTTTTTCCATCAAATAAACAAATATTATTATAAAAATATCGGTAACAGTATAAAACTTCGTTTCTGAATGAGTTGGATGTATGCATTATATTATTTTATTCTAGCTTGTGAATAAATATATCTGGGAGACCTTATTGCTAGAATATTGCTCTGTTTATAGCATGTTGAGTTAAAATTTGAACTAATGTTAATATATACACGTTGTGGTTGATGTTAAGACGTATTTTATTTCTTACATGATTAATGTAAGGTTAAAGGTTCGAAGTATTCCATATTGATATTGAAACTATCACCTACTTATCCAAATAAGTAAAAATTATTAACTAAAAATAAGTGTTTTATAATTTTTTTACTTAATAATAAATTATTATTTTAGTCAATTCGGTACACTTTAAGATAGCTAAACGATCGGAATATGTGTTGTTTTAATGACAGTAAAATGTTTTAAAGGGCACTTACTTCATATTTAATTGATTCATAATAGTTTGAGTAGCCCTAATTATTAATATGATATCAAGAGTTGGTATATTTATGAGGATATAAGGCTGTCAATGACTGTTAAGTAGAAAGCTTGTGACAATACAGCATTATGTAAAGCTATGTAATCATACGATTATTTAAAGGCAAGTTTAGGATGTAGCGTTCCTGTAACAATGTACGAGACAGTGCTATGAAATGTCGTATATATAAATATACCCAACCACTCATCTATGTCTGCACATTGTTACCGATCCCACCCACCCATCTTTTCATGTTAGATGGTATTAACCCACCCATTATCATACCATTATCATTTTAAGGTTGAATGGAAGAGAGGACTTAATATTCCTAACTCCGCCTAATGTAGACAATTTTCATTTCATCATAGCCACCTGCTCACTCATAAATGTACAGTAGTGGTGAACCTCGTACTCATCATTACACATACAGGTTAACTGATCCCACTCACCAATCTTCTAACGTATTAAAGCCTAGAGGTATTAAAGCCTCCTTGAAAGCACTGGGGTACTGATCTTACATACCCACCCATACACGTACCGTGGTATTGATAGTGCAGAATGAATGAGTGTGATCAAAATTCTAACCTCCTACCCATCTGATCCAGAACCGACTAAATAGGACGTACCCCCTACTTATACTGACGTGAAGCACTTTCATCATAGTGAAATTCACTCAGGCTCTCCATTCGGCCAAACGTTTGTGAGGGATAAACTAAGTCTAAGTTAGACAGACTTAAACATTTTATTTTTGTTGTATATAAACTATTCTTGTTTGAAATAATAACTTTTATAAATTTAACTAGCTGAACCCGGCGGACGTTGTCTCGCCTTTCATTTTTCATTGACATACCAAAATAAAGCAATAATTATTTATTTTTTTATTTTCACGTTTCACCACATGTTTTAATTACCGAGGAAAAAAGGTTAACACCAAATACAGATCACCTGATCAAGTAAAAGTAGTGTGTGTTACACTCTCAAGGTGAAATGTAGAACTACAATAAATCAAAACATATACAGTACTGTTGTTCTGAGAACTTCAATCTGCTTATGGCATGTGAAACTACATTAAACCACACAGTCATATGTTTTTTATAAACAATTCAGATTCTCTATTTGAATAACATGGGATCTTTAGGAGCCCGTGGGGCGGGACCCTGTGGACGGATCTGCATCAAACTTCACAAAAATCATTTCGAGAGTATACAAGACAACATCCTAAAGTTTCATGGCAATCGGTTGGATGGTTTGGCAGCGCATAAACTTCAAACATATATATATATATATATATATACATACAAACATCCTCTTTTATAAATATAGACTAGTAAACATATCAATAAAATATACTTTTAACTTCATCTTACAATAAATAGGTGGTGATCCTCTAGTGAAATGAAATAAAACGAAAATGGCTTTATTGGAGGCGAAGTTAGGACTATAGAGTCCTCTCTACCACTTAACCTCATAATGTACCTCTAATGTAATAATCGACTTCAAAATCAACTGGTGCAAGTTCAGGTGTTAGGTTAAGCATGTTGTCTTTATAGATACAGTTTACCAAATTTAATCGTTTATCATATAAAGATTGGCATAAACTATTTTCAATACTATAGTTAAGCTAACTTAAATATAATTTTTTTTTGTTCTTGACACATATAGTTAATGTAATGCGAAATAGTAAAAGGTAAGAGGAAGTGCTATTGCAATATAATATTGCAAATAATATATTTTACAGTGCGAAAATATTGTTTATTCATTTGAAATTTGAAACATACTCAAAATCGTACACAGGATATAACAAGACAAACAAAAATCCATGAAGCCATACGTAATACAGTGGTTTCATTTTATATAATTTGAAATAAATCTGCATCTGTAAAACGAAATATTTGAAAGATCGAGGATCGTTTTTTTAAATACCATAATATTATTATAATTTAAGTTTTAATCTGCATAATATTTTGTGTTGAACGTGTTTCACTGGGTAAGGCACCAACAGTTATAAAAGATAAATGTAAATGTTATTGTTGAATGTACTTTAAATGTTTGTTGTTATTAAAAATTACTTATATAAATATAAATTACTGTCACATAACTAATACATACTTTATATGTTTAAAAAAACAAGTTCAAACGAGTAATTAAAATCTTACCAAAACAGTAATATTAAAAAAATAATAATATTAAAAATAGTAATATTAAAAACTTGGTTTATTTAAGCACAACATTTTTAAAGATTACAGGCAATAAGCATATATATTTGAGGTATTTTACCCTTCATGTCATTATATAAAACGTTTCAATATGGACATAGGCCTACTAGTAAAATTAGACTGAAGTGTAACATTTGAAATTAATATTAAGTTGATATAAAACTTTGTACAATTGAAACTACACATCATGTTTTAATGGTAAACTTACCAGGGTGTATATCAGTAAGAAGAGCCTCTTTAAGATTTTATCATAGACTATTCATATCTCTATGCACGGCAAGATATTTGAAATCATTAATAATTTATTGTGTTTAGTTTAAATCTAATAGTATAGAGTGAATTGTCATAGCAAACCTTAATTAAAGCCAATAACCATTATTAAAAGCTCTTTCACGTACTAATATAAATATGTCAATTGTTATTCTGCTCGATAATTTGAAAACGATTAAAAATAAAAACGATTGATCAGCAAAACTGTTAGGAAAAACTAAATTTTAAATTGAAATACATTAATTAGGGAATTTCAATTGTTAAAAGGTGATATCAGTTATCTAGAAACATATCACTTAACAAGTATTATTTATCTTTAGAAAAAGATCTCAATGTCAAATAGTTGATTGTATTTAAGGAACTATTTGAATATGAAACTTTCATATTAATATTGGATAGTTATAAGAAGAAAGTTGCTATAAACTTACAAAACATTATTATATTTCACAAATAGTATGTTAGTTAAACTTATTGTTCAATTATAGTAATGGTATATGCCTAATTTAAATAGAAGAGAAGGTACATAGATAACTAAAATCTATATTTTCTGGTGAACACTGTATCACTGTTAATAGATGTTTCATCTCAAAGCTGCAAATAACATTACCAAAAACTAATGTAAACCACTAACGATATTTTCCCGAGCCCTGATTCATTTCAATGAGAGTGTTTGTACTTACAGAGGCGTTACATATTCTTTTACTTACTGACTGTAATCCTCTTAGACAGGGATACGTTAATGTGACCATTTCATGTGATACACTTAGCTTGAGTACGAAACATCTTTCAAAGAGTTAAATATAAGACATAACACTCTTAAACCCTCTCTACTAGTCGACCTGGCCTTATAAGTAGAATAAAGTTAACAAAGTACTTTTTCATGAAAACATTTGTTTATTTTTGTATATTAACACTTGTTCCTAATTAACACAATTTCCTGTTATCATTTATATCATAAAAAAATTAAACAATTCTAAATTATACTGTTTTAATTTGAAGTTTTGCTATAAGACGGGGTAATGCAAATGTTGTATTTGACAGTAAACATTTATTGTAAAGGCAGCAGTACATTTGTCATACATGTTTGTAGTTAGTTAAAAGTAATGCCATTTAACCATGTTTTCTCTTCTCTGTCAAACAATCCACAAACGTTGACTTTGTTGTCTAACGCAGGCAAACACCTCCAGGCAAACGTGTACCACACGGGCAGCAATATGTCAATGGGGTATATACATATTTATGCATAACAATAATGTAAGTAAACTATATTTATGTATTCACTGTCAAACAATCCACAAACCTTGACTTTGTTGTCTAACGCAGGTTAACACCCCAGGCAAACGTGTAACACACGGACATCATTATGTTAATGGAGCTTATATATATTCATGCATAACAATATTGTCAGTAAAAGATATTTACATAATTACTGTAAAACTATCAACAAATGTTTACTTTTTCTTATATTATAGTGAACTAAACAACCGCAGGCAAACTTATACTACACAGGCAGCTATATGACAGAGGGCTATGTATATAGTCATTGATAAAAAAGTCAATGAACTATATTTATTTATTTAGTTACAAACTATCCATAAATGATGAATTTGTCGTCTAACAAAGTGCACAAAACACTTCCAAGAAAACATACACCACACAGGCAGAGCAATATAGAAGAAGAGATATTTACCTATTTATGCAAAAAAATAACTAACTATTTATCTAGTCATTTTCAAACTAAATATGGAAATAGATAGACATAGTTACATAACTTTACTATGTTTATGTTATAAACTGATTTCGTCTTCTAACACACACGCACTTAACAACCCCAGTCAAACATATATGACACAGGCAACATTAGAGCAGTGTGGTATATACATATTTATATGTAAGCACAATGTCAATAGACTATTTATAATATTTTAATATACTGACAAGTATAAATAATGTTTTTAAGTCATGTTTACTTTTTCGATGTACCACTCAGGCTGCAACACAGTCGTGATGTAAATTCATAAGTATAAATAATGTGCATAAATTATGTTTACCTTTTCTATGTACTTTAAACGACATATAAACGTTGAATTTGGTCAGTTTAGAATAGCAAACTCCTTTAGGTACTTATATGTACTTAAATGTATAATTTTATGGTATAAATTGACAATTGATTGTTCAATTAGTGAACAATGTGTTACCTGTATGTTGTAATACCTTGCAAATAATTTAGTGATCGTAAATTAACAAAAATGTATGAAAATTGTCGCTGATCAAAGCAAATGTAAGTTTCAAGGCTCTATGTACAGTGAGGTACAATTTGGCGGAAATTATTAGACAAATATATTTTTTATAAGATTGAATATTTCAGGATCAATTAAAACCTCTTTGTACTTGTTTGTACGAACGAAAGTATCTAATTATATTTATAAAATTATAATTTTTATATAGCGATACATTCAAATCGTACAATACTCTATGTGGTGTATTTGTAAACTCCTGCTTGTAGAGAAACTAACAGGAAGATGGCCAGGTAGCTGGAGCGGAAGAGTCACACGAACTCTATAAATCCACCCTCTGTAGAGCCGGAAATTGAATTCATATGTCAACTAAAATGTAGAGGGTGAAGTCCCTCGTAAGATTAAACATCCAGTCAGAAACACTCCTCATGATTGGTTATATGAAATTTTTTTAACTAAATTAGTTCTCGTTTGGATAAATACGGACATTATACTGTATATGTTTTCAATAGGGAATAATTTACCAATTTGCAAATTTTCATCTGCAAAAGGAATTCTGAAAGCCTACAAGTGATACATTATAACTGTCATAAAATTATATTTTAAGGTTTTATTAAAAAATGACAAAGTAACTGGTCTTCTCTCTTTTACCAATTATAATTTATAGTTATGTTGAAAAGTGCATAGTAACTTGTGTCCCATCAAGTTGAAGTACCATGCCATTAATTCTTTTGGTGAATTTTCACTTCACTCTATCCTGTTAATCCCAAAATGATTGTCTATGTCGAAATGTTGTATTGGTGTACTCTGTAACCCCTGTTGTACAATTATTAACGATGAAATAAGGTAGTTTTGAATGAATTATCTAATGGATTCTAAATACAGAACTAAAATATAAGAAAAAACACTAAGACAAATATAATCACTGTATCATATAATGCTATATTCAAATAAGCAGGGTTATACAGTTGAAGGTAAATGAGTGACCCTCTTGAAAGAGTGCATATGAATACATAATTGTTGCTCCTCAGTGAGGGTCCTTATTTAAATAATGTGTTGAAAGACTACAGGTTCTGCAAACTGTTGTAAAAAGAGATCTCCTAAGTTTCAAGAGCACCGTTAAGGATGGTTAATAAGTAAAGTAAACACTAAAGTTTGAACGGGCTTGTTTCAAATAATAATGTTTGAATAAAATAAATTTTGCAGGATAGGATTAGTTTCAGGGAATATAATCAACTATCGGGTAATGTTATAATATGAAGGATAACATCTAACTTTTTATAATAAAATGTTAGTAATGAGCTTACCTATTACAATATTATATTTTTGATTTTATTAGATTGATTGGGCGTGTTTTACTATTCATTTTATTGTCAGTGTAAATATTTATCAATTATTAAAAATGCATGCAAAATAATTACATTTTCTATGTAACAAAATTCTATCAATCGTTATTCAAGCAGAGATCTATAAAAGTAAATAATTGTGAACTAATGAGGTAATTAGGTCAATATTCTTACTTCATTCAAACGTAATTATGATCAATTATCCTGTAGAATTAACTATGCAATTACCTACTTATCTATTATAGTATATATAGTATAGAGGCTATCACTAGTCCTGCATAGTGACAGCATTTCGGTCAATAAAGTTGACCTGAGTTTCCAGAAGTTATTCTAGAAAGAACAAACTGTTTGTGAAAGAAAGAACGTGAGTCCTGAAGGATGTCTAAGACCCTGTATTTAGATGTCTAGGCTTCACTAATATCTAGACTGACGTTCTGGAGTGATGTGTCTGGTAGTTTTAAGAGGAAGGATAAAAATGACCGTAAAGAACTAAAAATGTGGACGCTCTCTTCGCTCTATCTGTAATATATTTTATCATTTTAAGCCTTACGAGCGTCACTCTGAGGTTATAAATAATTTTCAATAAAATGTTTAGTAGGATATTAACATACAATAAAGTTTTTGTTTTCGTTCTTATAAAATAATTAATTGTTCTAAAATAAACCATTAGCTTACAACTTTATCGGTAATTTAGTTGAGTATCTATAAGCAATTAAGTTTCCGAAGAACGAATGCACATGGTTGGTAAAAATTACGTATTACAATGTTTGTTATTGAAGTTATCAATAACACCATAGTTTTCTCAGTTTGTCTTCAATAAAATATTACAATTAGCCAAACAGTTCTTATATTAGAAATCCAACGGGATTTCAAGATAGATATTACAAGAATAATAGATAGATAGATATTACAAGATAGATATTACAAGATAAATATTACAAGAATACAATATAAATAATATTTACTAAAATACCAATAGTAATATGGAATGGATATATGTAAATCAAGTGATGAGGCACGTGAAACATTGTCCAGCCGACGGTCACACGTGACTATTGGACATTTAATAAAGGACGACAATCGTTACTTGAAAGGCATTGTTGAGAAATGTCACGTTCCATCCTCATAGGTTTGCAAATATGACAGGCATATAAAGAAAGTACTCTGTAATAAGATACACTATTAGCACTTGTCCTATCACAGAAAATGTTATGGATTAAAATACCTAATGTCATACAGTGATGTCATTCAAAAATTGTCTTTGTATATTTGAAAGAAATTTCTAACAATTATAAGTAAATAAAACCAATATATTTAATTCACTCTAACAAATGTCCTAAAATAGGAGAAGTAAATTTGTAAATAGTGTTTATTCTTGATTTAAAACTCGTTTTTTAATATTTTTACAAAATGTAAAATGTACATATGCATGTAAATAAATGCATAAATGTATACAATTTAAAATTAAGAATTACAGAGGATTGGCAGTAATTCCTTTTATTGGCCGTTTGTGTTCCAGAATATGAAAAATATGTTTGAAAAAGAAAATCTTGGTTCACAACAAGAGTAGCAGGTGAGATTTATAGTGGGATAAGAACAAATAATATCAGAACAAGAACAAAAGAACATGTATACTAAATGGAGAATTTTTTGACTACGAAAATGGATGCACTTACGAGGAATTGCAGGAGACAAGGTTGGACAAAGTGCGGAATGAGGCTTATAAGGAGGAATATGGATGTTGAGGGAACTTATAATAGACAAAGTGCAGACGAGACAGTTGATACGGTTTGGTCATGTAAATAGGACGGAGGAAGACCGACTACAAAAACAAGTTTTGAAATGAGTTCCACCTTGGAAAATGACGAGAGGTTGACCAAGACGCAGTTGGTGGCTGGAAGTAGATGAAGCCGTGGTGACGAGAAATCTTTGAGTCGGCGAGTGGGCTGACAGAAAGGCGTGGAAACCGGAGGTGGAGAGACGGTGTGAGATGTAGAAATTCGAGAAAAAACCCATCATCAGTCCCTTAGTAAGACTAATTTTATACACGTAATAAATAATAAATCCACTAATAGATTACGTCAAACATTATTATAAAATAAAATTATTCTATTCACAAAGTTACGATGGGAAACTGTAATGCACACAATTATAGTTTCCCATTAATTTGTCTACACACACCGTCCTAACCAACATGTCAAACCATCTTTCGTAGTGGACAGAAATACTAAAATAGTTGCAGTCAATGTTAAAGAGGGGATCCCGATACAATTATCACATTGGAAAATCAAATAAAGTGAAGCAGATTTTGTGCTTCTTCATGCTAACGATTGAGACAAAAATAAATTCAGATGATAAATTTACTTGGTAATGCAATGGAAAATTTGGATTTTCTCTTGTATTTCTGAATAATAAATACTCGTATATGACATTTAAATTTGGAAATAGTGTAATTTTTCTTTTAATAGTGTTTAGACGTAATTAGTATTTTTTAAATTTGTACTGCTAAAATTAGTCTTCCTGTGGGATTCACCATGAGTTTATGGATCTTAAAACAATATCCCAATAGTCAATCTTGAAATCGACTTGGATTTCTAAGGTAAGAACACTGTATTATAACATTGCAAGCAAACCAGGCTACAAAATGAAAGATTATCATTAGCATTGTTTTTTATGTATGATGTAAAAAAAATATAATTTGTCTTAATAAGTGAATATGCAGCTTGTTAATACTTTGCTTGGTATTTTTAGTAATTTTATTGCATGTTATTAATTTGTATATAGATGAGACAAAGTCACCAAACTCAGCACTCTAGTTATATCGATCAGAGAGTACAGTGTCTCAAGGGGCGCATTCATTAAATATGTCTTCTACGAAAGGGTTGGTTTATATACACTAAACCCAAATTACTTTAGTAGGTATTTAAAATGTGTGCTTTGTTGACGATATAAATAAGTTATTGCTAACAACAACATTTGTTGAAAAGGCAGGTGAAAAATGAACATAACATTTATTATACCATACAAACACTTATGATACACCATACTTGAATAATCGTATTATATGAAATTCTTAAAAAACATTTTCACTCCTAAAGTAAATAAATTAGTAAATCTTAAGTTTAAACTATAAAGGAAAACAAATATGCATGTTCCCTAGATTTTTCTAATTTTGTTTTATTCAGGTTTTCATCCAGAACAACTAGTTTTTTAAATATCCGTTTTATTGATACTCTTCTAATTAGGAACCTCTAATATAAATGTTCCCTTTTAGATCACTTATAAATATCCGTGTAATTAAGATAGTTGTAAGGGTTTATTAAATATAATTGTTCAAAATATACGTGAAAAAGGTTAAATGAGGTTTTATTTTACCATGTGGGGGTAAGGCTAAGAATCCCTATCTAACACTTAACCTGGGAACCAACAGCATAAAGGTGACTTCTGAACCACTTCTTGAGACCGAGCGAGCGGGCTGCTAGCTAGGACGAGCTCCCAGTTGTCACCCACCCAAGGAAACGCCACGCTCGATGTTACTTAACACCGTTATTTTGTGAACAATCCAGTAAGAACAATCCAATAAGAACAATCAAGTAAGAACAATCCAGTAAGAACAATTCAGTAAGAACAATCAAGTAAGAACAATCCTGTAAGAACAATCCAGTAAGAACAATCCAGTAAAAACAAACCAGTAAGAGCAATCCAGTAGGAACAATCCAGTAAGAACCACTGGCATATGTATATAAGCTAGTATTTAATAAAAATAGTAATTACTGTTTACAAAAATATAAATAATGTCTTACATTGTTTTTATTTTAAAATTGATTTATTATAAGTGTAGAGATGCTCAAGCATATTTACAGTTAAATACCTCACGTTTTAGCTCACATAATTAACTAAAGTTTTAAACTCGTATTTTTCCAGAGTCACTCAAAAATAGCATGTTGTACCTCTATTTAAAAAAAATAATTCGTTCGATATTGAAAATATAAGACCAATTAGCTTGTTATCTGTATTTTCTAAAAAAAATGTAGAAATGCATGAAAGTTAGATATGTAAGTTAACTGAGTTCTATAAACTTCCAAAATAAATCCCAGTTTGGTTTCACAAAAAATAAATTTACAGAATATGCGTTAATAAACTGTTTAAGCTTAATATATGAAAACATAAATAATAACAGAAAAAAGACTGCAGTATTTGCTGACTTTAAAAAAAGCATTTGACCTTGTGAATCATAATATTTTACTTAATAAAATAGAAAGTGCCGGTGTAAAAGGTGTCGCGTTGAAATGGTTTAAAAGCTTTCTTGTAGGACGGACCTAATCAGTTAAAATTAATAATCAATAAGTCCTTCATTATTAGTAAGAGCCGGAGTCCCTCAGGGCTCCGTGTTCTCTGCAAATATATTATTAATTTATACTAACGACCTGTTAAACCAACATTTCACATGTTCAGTTAGTGCGAACTCTGTACTACGGTCTGATTCATTCCAGGATACAATACGGCATTTTTTTTTGGGGGGGGGGATCTTATGAAAAACAATAAATACTATTAGAACAATTCAAAGTAAATTTTTTCGTTTAATCCTGATAGAAAATTTAAGAGACTCTTCTTTGTCATTATTCTATTTATTCGAAATATTACCCTTCCAACATTGATTAATCTATAAACAATAAAATTATTTTACATATGAAGTGGCAATAGAGGCTCAACCAAATTCATCATGATATGAGAAGTAAGTAGAATAGATTATTTATCAAACCCAAATTAAACAAAAAAGTTCTTCAAACAATATTTTAATTACTTATTCCCAAGTTATTTAAATAAATTACCATTAAACATTAAAAAAAGCAACAACTATGAGAAATGTTGCCACAAGCTAATGAACTATAACCATACACGACACGGACTTAACAGAGAGTAAATTATGGGAAACATTAGTTATAAACTGTCAAGTATTTAATTTTAATTTAACTATCAAGTACTGTTATTTTAATAATAGTTTGAATTTAATGAACGTTACAGAATGCCATTCTAATTATATACAAGACTGTAGTACTTAAAAGAGACTGTTCTGAGTTATTTGTTAATTTATTTTATAATTATTATTTTTCACTAACCACATTACTGAAAACAATGGTTAGTATTATTCACTTAAGTTTTATGTTATTTTAATTGTAAAGATACTGTGAATAACAATTATTATTTAATTATTTCATAAAGGGCTTAAGAAGTCATTTATTATGTATTATGCTACTAGCTTTATTTTAATATGTTTAACTATTTTGATCTATTAAAAGGGCAGGCAAAATTTGGAATACTAATCCACATAGGCCTATTAGTATTTTATGTGTTATATTTTAATATTAATAAACTAATTATATTACTTTTGTTAAAAATATAATAAAGTATTGAAACTCCTTTTATTTTATTTGAAAGTGTTACTGTTAATTTTTAAGTGAACTTCAGCGGTTATTGTGTTTCCAATATTGAATAACTCCACGAAAAATATTAGTAACTACAAACATTTGGCCCAAAACTAAACTTTACGAAATAGCTAAGTAATAAACACAACAGAATAGAGCAACAAGTTAAAGTGTTTTTCATAAATCATATTATATGTCATTATTGTAGAAAAGTCAAAATACTTAGTCTTTAAGTCATGTTTATGATTTATAAATTTGAACATAAATTTAATGTAACACTAAAATTCTTTAGTCTTATTACAGTTTGTTTTCTAATAAAGTAATGAAACTTAAGGCAAGGTCCAAATTATGTTGGACAGCCGTTTTGTAATAAAGCAACATTACAATTACAAAACGTGTGTTGTAGTCTATAGTGTTATAACTGTTCATACTAGTAATATTGATAGTGACATGTAACAGCCTACTGGTTGTAAATACTTCAGTGACAGGAAGCTGTGACAGTCAACAAATACATGCTAAAGAGTAATAATGTTCAATATAAAGTTAAAATAATATTATTTTGAATAATATTGTAATTAAATGTTTTTACTTCTGTCTACTTTATTTCTTAAACAAACCTTTTTATTTTAAAAACTTATAATAAAATAGGCTTTATACTTCTAAAAAGTAAAACTAATTTATTGTTAAAAGACTTTATCACCTCCGTTTACTCATATTTGTGTTGACGTGTTTTTTCCGCACAGGAATTTTTAATTTGAATAATTTGTAAAACTTACAGTAGTACACTAGTAATGATAATGTTTAGATAATTAGAAAAATATTTCCTGCTATTTTTTAGGTAAATTAAATGATTATTACGTTTGATAGTTATGATTTTCAGTGATTGTTTTAGGATTTTCCAATTTGCAACTGGAAAATAATATAATTATTATCTGTATTTATTTTTACATGTAATATTTATTATTGAATGATTTATTTATAATTTATTCTAACGAAGAATTTTTAATTTTCGTAGTAAGTTAATTGCAAGATTTAAATACCATATGACTAATGTGATAAATTAATTGCCAAGAAGACTACTGTCAGGGTATTTCTAGTATACAATATATACAGTTTAAATATGTCTTTACGACTTAAAATTACTAAATCGTCCTAAAAAACAATTTTGGTCTAGTCACTAATGAATTAAGTTTGAGTAAAAATATTTATTTGTGTGTGTGTGTTTTTTTTTTTTTTTTTTTTTTTTTTTTTTTTTTATATATAATGTTGGCATTAACCTTAGAGAACTATGACGTTTTCACGTGTTTATATAATACTAAGCATATTATGTAAATACTTCGAATTGTATTTAAAACAACAACGCTAAAAATAATTTCTAGTATACTATATATACCGTTTAAATGTGTGTTTAGAATTTAAATTTATTAAGGTAGAAGAGAGTTTGGTCTTGTCACTATTTATTATAAATAATATTTACTAAAATACTAATAGTAATATGGAATGGATATATGTAAATCAAGTGATGAGGCACGTGAAACATTGTCCAGCCGACGGTCACACGTGACTATTGGACATTTAATAAAGGACGACAATCATTATTTGAAAGGCATTGTTGAGAAATGTCACGTTCCATCCTCATAGGTTTGCAAATATGACAGGCATATAAAGAAAGTACTCTGTAATAAGATACACTATTAGCACTTGTCCTATCACAGAAAATGTTATGGATTAAAATACCTATTGTCATACAGTGATGTTATTCTAAAATTGTCTTTGTATATTTGAAAAAAATTTCTAACAATTATAAGTAAATAAAACCAATATATTTAATTCAATCTAACAAATGTCCTAAAATAGGAGAAGTAAATTTGTAAATAGTGTTTATTCTTGATTTAAAACTCGTTTTTTGATATTTTTACAAAATGTAAAATGTACATATTCATGTAAGTAAATGCATGTTGGTTTTATACAATGTATACGATTTAAAATTAAACTAAGCTGTATAAAGTGATGATATCTTCCTCTCTTTCAACTTATCTACAGATATTGTTAGGCAGTCCCTGATGCAACATATGAGCTACTAGCACAGTCCTTCGTACGGGGTTTACGTTAATTTATATTGGCTTTTTGCATTCGGCAATACAAGACATGTATCTACTGGCATCTGTTTAATGCTAAAGTCCGTTGTCCCAGGACAGAAGACGGTAGGTATCAAGCACATTTCCTATGACGTCACATGGCCAAAATGGCAACAACAAACACAAAAATACTGTTCTAATTCACTTAGTTTACGATTTCAGCTGATAAGTGGTAAATAACTTGCCTAATATTAAACACATGTAAAAATAAATAAAATACTATTTATGTATTTCGTTTCACTGTAGAACCGGTTATTTGTATCAATAAAACATATATCAGCTGATATTGGGTATTTTCACACGAATTTAGTTTCAAAGAGCAGTAAATAAAAACATTAAATATGTTGTGCTGTATTAGTTACTAGCTGTATATCCGTCCCTTGCTGCGGTATTAACATACAAACAGTAAAGTTTTCGTTTAATTCAACCCTTAAAACGTGGCATACGAAAAATAAATATCATTACGAAAAAAATAGCTCTAAACGTGGCATACTGATATAACTGCATTGTTGTTACTTAATTTATTTTGTACCGTATATTTTGCAAAAGTGCTGAAAATGTGCCAAAATATTTAACAGCAGTTATCTATGACCAACAAGAAGCAAACTAGAACAGCTGTTATATGACAGTAAACCAGTAATATCTAATGTTATGGACGCGGCCTCCAGATGTATTCTTACAGTGGCAGACTGCTTACCGGTTGTCAGTCACAGCTGTGCATCTGATCTAGTCTGTCGTAGTAACATCCAAACTATTGTCACGTTATTATTATTATTTGTTGTTGCTGTTTGGTTATTTTACTATATTAGTTTGTTTATCATAGTTAACTGTGGATATTGTAAATATTTGTAAATAATCTGTAGTTGTTGGACTAGTTTTGCCATGGCTAATCCTGACGAGAGTGACTTTGATGATTTTGTAATGGACTGTACTTTTTCAAGTGTGATGGATGAAAATGTGTCCTTCGTTTATCTATCTGTGTGTTCCTTTTCCTTCTTCCCAGCCGTCTGCACTGTTCGCCTGTCTCGTCACCATTTTCTTACTGCCGTAGTTCTGCATCGTTTTAGTGTGTGGCTAAGTCTATTCACCTTCTGGCTCCAGGGTCCGAGAGGGGAGATGGATTGCTGCTTACCTCCTTGATGTCGCCTGGGGACGCAGCTGAGAACCTACGGGCTGGGCCGACCATTTGGTCTTCCTTTTGGGCCAGAGGGAGTTTCCACCTTCATTTCCCCTTCCTTGCTGCTACCTTTCTCCGTTTTCCCAGACAGAAGACTCTAGCACGCAGGTGACCACGTTTATTTATTTAGTACATTTTAACAGTGACCTTGAGTCGTTTAGTGTGTGTGGAGGGGGTTTACGAGTTTTGGGAAACATTGGAACATCCTTAGTGTGTGTATGTGTCTGTGTGTTTTGGGGGGGGGGGGAGATGGGTCATAGTTTTTATGTAGATTCAATTTTAATGTGTTTTTCATTCTATATTTTTTGGGTTATAGGGCATTTTTATTGTTACCGGGGTTATCTAGGGCTTGTTTGGTCTCCATTTCCAATTAGGAGCCGCCCTCTCTAGGCAACAGGATTCGTTGAAATTAATAAATTTATTTTTTTAGTGTTCTAAATCTCCTAATCTCGGTATTATATTTTTCGTTCAAGATTGCACGGCCAATTCTGCTGCGTTTTCATACCGTTTTGTTATTTTTACTGTATGTTAAGTGTGAAGAAGCATCATTTAGTCTATTTCAAAAGTAACCATTTTATTTGTTTTAATCTATCAGCTGATGGTGTCAAATAATTAAAGTAACATAATTACATTACCATTGATAATTTAAAGGCCACTTGAATGGAGTAAAGCCCTTGAGTTGGAAGTAAATAAAACCATGCCAGAAACCTTCCCGGAAGTGAACTCTTCAACTTCTCAAAGTTTCATGGCGATCCAATGATCGGTTTAGTAACGCATAAAGTACAAACATACATATATTCGTTTATATGGCTAGTAAAAGTAAATTTATAACTAAATATATAATTTATAGTACTTATAAATTTAAAGCTTGTTTTATAAATTTCTGATTTACTCGTACATATTACATAAAACCCACAAGTAAATATAATTTATCAGCTGTTGTAAAGCTTGACCCATCAAGTAAAACTTTTACTTCCTCCAAAACTCAAAGTGTTTAATAAATTTAAAATCATAAATGATTATTCTGTAAGTAATGAGAAGTAATTTAACCTTAATGACTCGCTTAGCTAGTGTAGGAAGCCAGGACCTGGAACAACTATTGATACTGGTGAAAGTACAACACACATTTATTTTTCAGTATATCATCTTGACAAAACCTTCCAAAATATTACAATTATCTTATCCCATTTTACTCTATACACCTCCTTTAATATACCCTTCTCATCCACTAATAGACAATACAAATTATTCGTTTTATAAATCTTCAATCAAATTACTATTAACATTGGCTTCAATATACAGTCCGGCACATCAATAATTTCAAGAATTATTATTTACAACAAGCGCAGCAAACTCCTATACTATTGAATCACAATTCTCTAAATCATTATATAAACGTCACATTAAGAATCAACTAAATAATTATTATATGTGCAAAACGTCTACACTAACAAGTGAAAATTATATATTTAATCACAAGTTATACTCAAGAATAATCAAGCAATTATTTCCAATCACAATTAACAATTAAACAATAATATATCAACCTTACTAACTATGACGACCTAATCAATTTACCGTACGATTTAAGTTATATTATTTTACAAATATCTTTCAAGTGATAAGCTAAATATATTCACATTGCCCTAGTTGCTATACTGTATTCTTCCAAATAATTATCCTACATTTATGGTTTATATATTCAACGCAATATTTATTTATTTACTATATAGCTATATCAACTCAAAAAAAAACACTTATACGGACAATGATCAATTACATGGATTTACGTATATATATATATATATATATATATATATATATATATATACATAATTTAAATTAACAATCTCAACACATTAACTTCCACCAGACTCAATTCCTTCAATCAGTAAAATATATTTTATTATTACATTACGATTATTATTAGCTTCTTATATGAGTGATGTACAGCCTGTCGGCTTACTATTTGGTGTAGGTAAAACGTAATTGAACGCCCTGAAAAAATTTCCTTTCGTCTGCAAATTGTATATATTCGTTTCCCTTAAACCCTGCAGGTGTTAAACAAATTTTAACATACCCCTGGATTCTTATGTCTCCTGCAGCAATGGGGTGTCCACGGGCCGTAGTGGATTCGGCGTCCGCTTGTCCCTCAGGGTCAGGTGGGCTGGTTGGGTCTGGAGTCGTTTGTAGTCCCTTGGGGGTGACTTCTCTGGCCCTCAGGATAGGCTGCAAGTCCAGTCGTCCCTCAGGTTCAGGTTGGCCGCTCGTGAAGTCCTCCTGGGGTTGATATCGCAAGAGGTTGGACCTTGGCTCCAAGTCCTCTCCTAGCTCGTCCCGTGTTTGCTCTGCAAGTTGGGTTGACGAAGCCTAGGTAGTTGAACCTCCAAGTGCTGGTCCTCCCTATTGGTCTATTTCCCGAAGTTCTATCACTTGCCAAACTCCCCTCAGACTCCTCTTTCTTTCCAAACTCTTCCCTAGTATATCATTCCCCCTGCCACTCACTGGACACGCCTACGATTTCGGAAATACCAAATACTATCGGTGGTCTTATTACGGATCACTCTATAGGCCCATTTTCGTGATGGGTGGGACCCTCTCCTCTGGATCTTCTGCTGATTATCCGCCACATCAGCATTCAAAGGCCTAATTTTTGGTGAGTCTAAAATGTTATTATTCTGGTTATCATGTGTACAATGCTGACCCTGCTTCTTTGATATCCGATCCCTTGCTTTCTGAGTTAACAGTCTCAGGATGTCCTACTCAAATTTTACCTACTCCACTTCTTGTACCGTATTTCCTGTTGTAATAAAATCTCTTTCTCATTTTTACTGTTAATCTTTATTTTTATTTTATTATTATTAATAATTAACAGGAAATCTTGTGCAAACGTGTAGCAGTTAAGTAAACCTCAAAGGTTTTTACACTATAAAGTCCACGGTAACTATATGAAAAGAGAGTGGGTACTATAATTGATTTTATACACCTTGATATACATATTGATTTTACTTGTCAGTGTATAACAAAGGATTTTACGTAACTATAGCCCAACTTGTTTAATTATCTCATTTTCTACATTTAAACCACGGCCATTCCATATAGGAATATAGAAAGGAACTTTTGTATTTGTAGCATTGAGTTCCCCTTATGAAGATCTTCAATTCATATACCACTTGATCCATTCTCTAAACAACTTCAGGACTTTACAATCACACTGTTTACATGTTTGATGTATTCAAACGCCTTGTTGTATGATGAACATATGTAATATTGATTTTCATTTATGCTTAACCCTTTTATAGCAACATTCCATTGTTCTTAAGAGCGTACTGATTACAGTTTAAACTTTATGATGTGATGCTAACAAAATTGCAATGCTGTAGCTATAGTTGTATACATTGAAGTGACCAATCCAGTAAATGGCTCTCTTCTCTGTTTATACAATTGCAATCCACTAGTTATTAGATATCCATTGCTGGAATGCAATTCCTGTTGATATTAATTTATTTACACACCACATTGTGTGATTGTCAGATTGTAATACTGCATATTGCAGGCCCTTATTATAAAATCGATATATTCTGATAGTTTAGTTAAGTGGCGTTTTTATGGTACATTAACATGATATAATTAGGGCATATGCGTTTTAATTATATTACTTTTATGAAACGTTTAGTTGTCAAATGGTAATTATTAAACACATTGTAAAATTCATTTGACATTATGCACTTTTTCGTCACAAATAAATGCTCACTGTTTCACAAGACATTTTTTTAGACTAATCAAACTGACATTTAAGGTGAGGTCCAATGAAACTCAATTATTGATATCGTTCGTATTACAGCATACAACATTTGAAAATACGTTGTAAAATACAAATTAATAGAAACGTTAAATTACCCTAATACTCTTGATGCTTAAAAGTACCATTATTAATAGGGTTTATGAATCAACCTTGCCTAAACTAGTCCAACATTAATCGAATACAAGACAACTATAATCATGTTCGTATTTGATGCACGGTAAGTGAATTGGTCAAAAGTAAACGAACGGGCTTATTGGAAATAAACGTCTAGTGTTTATTGCTTAATTTGTAAAGGTAAATCCCTCAAAATTTTTACCCAAGTCTCATTAAAAGTTCTTCAGGTTTTAGAGGCTCTATTTTAACCAGATAATATTTAAGTTAGGCATTTGACTCCTTCCTACAGAATTTACAAACATTCTATCCTGAAGACTTTTCTCAATTATTTCGTCTATATCTGTTCCATCAGAGATCACATAGTTTACTTCTTAAGAACTGTCATGCTGAAGCATTCTAGATTATTTCTTTATTTATGTTTATTCATCAAAAACCAGATAGTGTCCTTGTCCTCACCATTGTCCTAAATAATACGTGTTATTTAATATTGTCATTTATGTAAAACATAAAACCTTTGATACATTTTTTTCATGTCCAAAGCAGAATGTTTCACCTTTGTACTAAATTTACTTTCGCAATAACGAAAAGAACTCAACCAGGTACAAGTATAGCCACTTTATTTTATCCAAAAATGGTAAAATCACCAAATTCCCTCCTAATCTCCATATTTACACCAATAAAATAAACGTTAGCTCGTATAGTTGGTAAATAAATGCCCGTGCTGCAAAAAATCATGAAGTATAAACATTAGTTGATTAGCTTTTAAATGTTTGGGAGATTGTACAGTTCGACAGTCTGCAGTTTGGGTGTAATCATAAGATACAAGGAGTGTCTTATTGTTTTCACATACTCTCATAGCGAAATGTCTAATAGCAAACTTTTAAGGAGTTTCAGTCACGCAAAGATTTTGCTAAATATTGGTTGAATAGGAATGCATGACATTTACATAATTTGGGCTTATCAAAGGTGTATATTCAGGACTGCCCATAATTCACAGTAAGTAAGTTCAATATTTACAAAAAGACGGAGTCAAATATATGACTAAAATTAAGAATAAAGTAGGTTTATCTTAGCTTTAACTCGTTAGGGCACTGATTTTTCAATGAAAATGGTGAGGTTTTAGATAGTCTTAATAGCTTTTATAGTAAACAATTATATTTGATCTATAAAAATACTTTAGAGGATCATACAAAAATATGATGTATCACTAGATCACATTGTAAATGCGTCGTTAAAAACGGGTTAAAGTCGTTCCCAAAATGTTTTTTTGTTACAATCACACGTAATCATTACGTTTCCCCAAGATGTAACGTTGGACAAGATATGTATGGTATCTTAGGACTTTTTCCTAAAACTAACATAAATATTTGTTGTGTAACATTTCCTTATTATATGATGTTCGTAGCATAATTTCTTTTACTTTTGCAGAGACATCATTGGACATTACGACTCCCCTCATCTAAACAAGAGAGCAATCAATTACAGTACTACTGTTAATCAATGGATAATTAGGGAGCCCTAACCAATTATCTGGCCGACTACTACCCACAATGGCCCTCTCAATGGACACGGACCCATTACGACTCCACAATACATGATTAGAATGGGTGCCATTAAATAAAAAGTCCTACTATCTGCTACTGCTGGGTAGTAAGTGTGGTTTACACATGTGCGGTACAGATACATAAGTTTACTACATACACAGGTTCTCATAATGCTACGTATTTAGAGCTGTGTTTTATTATTACGGTGAACTACTTTAGCTTCCTCAGACCAGAGGGATTCACAAAGGAAACAAACCATCAAACTCTTATTTTGAAGTTCTTCGTGAATTGTTCTCGTCTGAGACAAGTTAATATGGTTCACCGACATCAATCACCATAGTACTTGTATATTTTATACTTACAGTGTAATAAACTATTTGTGTTGTGTGGCGTCCAACTTGCTATCCTCACCTAATGGAAAATAAAACCAATACATTTTCTATAATCACTAAAATTAGTCCAGTCACATATATAATTATGTTATTATAGTTATTGGTACCATGGATTTTCCACAAAGAAGATTAAACAATAGATCTACAGACTCAAGGTTGAGGCACCTTCTTCTAATACTTGTCAAAGATTCAGGTCAAGAGGAGAAACGAGCAGTTTATATGAAACATTTCAATTGTAAAACCAGCAACAAAAATGAAACTCAGCTGGAAGAACGTGCTTCTATAACTTTTTAACTTCATCAGGAACCTGTCAACTCGAAAAATGTCTTCCAGAGAAGATTTGTATTTCAACTGCATACATTGTTCACCTTGTGTAATAATATGGTACATTAAGCCCGGAAAACTTCCTTAGGTTTATTGTATAGTGAAAAAAACTTGGATTTACAGATTGTAAGTATTTTATTAAGTCGTACACAACTAATTTTACCTTATTTTACATTCAAAAATATAGTTATATGGTTTGTTCTATCCTGTATAATACGCTCACAACACTTTTATAATTGCACTCTAAATAGGATTGTGAATATTTAATAATTTAATATTGTAAATACTAAACCATAGGAGAATAATAATTAAAACACCTTTAATGTTTATGGTATTAAAACATTAAAGGTGTTTTAGTGATTATTTAGAGAAAAACATATTTTTCATCAATATGACATAAATTGGTTGACCACCTGTTTGATGAAATATTACGAAATTTATTGACATTATAAATGTGCTAAATATGCACAATCCTATTTCGAAAGTGCAATTACAAAAGTTTGACTTAGAGTTAATTAGTGCGTGTAATATTAAAACTATTTTATAGTATATCTGGTCATAGAACTCTCCGGAGTGTGATAGTTCTTGCTAATAAACAATCTGCATTAACAATCCAGTTATTGAACAAAGCTCTCCGGCCATTTGACCTTTAGGAGGAAGACAAGTCCCAATAACAGTTTGGTTCTTATGATTAGGGTGAGCATCGTTACAAAACAACCCTCCCACTCCTTAGATGTTACAGATTACAAAAGCATTTCAAAAGATAATCTAAGTTAAATGTAATCTGTAAGTGAATACCACTTAAAAATGTACTGTAGCATAATAATAATAACTCTAAAGCTATCTCAAGTCAGAGACAAAAAGAAATTAAGTTTCTTCCTTATGGCCGAATTGAACACCTTTGTGGCAGTTATAAATATATTAAAACTAATTTAATTATCTGTAGTAAATAGTTGGAAGAGGTTTATCCTTGAAAATTTTGGGGGAGTCAGGGGGGGGGGACGGACTGATCCGTATGGCTTACTGGAGAACATACATTAAGTGCAATATTGAATATTACCACAACTGACTTCTCATTTGTGGGTAACTACAGCTTTTTGTAAGATCTGAACTACGTAATATTAGATTGATTTTGAGATAACTAACAAGTTTTAAACATAGTTCTCTCTTCCTGGACAATATCCGAGTCCTGGTTCCTACCAAACCTGTTGATTTTGAGATAACTAACAAGTTTGAAACATAGTTCTCTCTTCCTGGACAATATCTGAATCCTGGTTCCTACCAAACCTGTTGATTTTGAGATAACAAACAAGTTTGAAACATAGTTCTCTCTTCCTGGACAATATCCGAGTCCTGGTTCCTACCAAACCTGTTGATTTTGAGATAACAAACAAGTTTGAAACATATTTCTCTCTTCCTGGACAATATCCGAGTCCTGGTTCCTACCAAACCTGTTGATTTTGAGATAACAAACCAGTTTGAAACATAGTTCTCTCTTCCTGGACAATATCCGAGTCCTGGTTCCTACCAAACCTGTTGATTTTGAGATAACAAACCAGTTTGAAACATAGTTCTCTCTTCCTGGACAATATCCGAGTCCTGGTTCCTACCAAACCTGGTGATTTAGTTTTTCTAAAGAGATGTATTTTTTACCTATACTTTTGGTTAAATGATTTTCTATTGTTGTGTTCTATAGTTAAAATTAGGCTTTATAATGTATATAACTGTGTTTTTATTAGCATGTTTCTATTAGCATACATCCTTCTTCATAAACTAGGCTTCATAGATATCTGATATACTTTATTTAATATACAGACTTTCCATGTTTTAGACAGGCAATTAAATTTTACATAATTACTGATCATAATATAATCTTTAAAAAAATCATAATTTATTAATATGGTATTTGGAAATGGTCCTATACAATTATTATACACATGTATATTTATTTTTTAACTTTCCCTCATAAATTATTTGATTCTAAAGGTTGTAAACTTGGTTTACATTGTTAATTCCCATATATATGCTTACTTACATACTATTTCTTATAATGTATTTATATTCTGGTAATTTTTAATATTTTAACTCTTTTTAATTTTTTATAACATTAGTTATACAAAAAGATTATAACTTTAATCCAAGTTTGTAAATAGTTGAAGAAGTAGTAGATTTTCCATATTAAGAAAAATGTAATTTGTTATTAAGTTGGTTAAAAAAGAAAGCTAAACAGTTGGATTAATGCTGGAAAGTTGTTTATCCGATGTCAAACAGCTGTAAGATAATCAGGTGCAGTGACAAGCTATTCAATCAGTTGCCAATTTCTCCAATAGGAGCGCTGCTTTACGAAGTTCGTCCTCTCAATCTTAAGTTCTTCTCGGAATTTGCAAATTCTGTTGCTGCTTCTTCATAAATAAGTATAGTAAATTATTTTTCTAAATACTATGGTCTACTACGTACATTAAACTACTGCAGGTGATAAATTAAAATTGGTCGTTTTATCTAATCAATCCTGATAGTTATAATAATAAAATTGAAAAACTGTATTACTTGGTCGCTCTCAATAGTTAATTACAATTAATTTTCAACACTTGAATTTCCTTTAAATAATTGGGAGAACAACACCAAGTGTTATTTGAATATATGCTAACTAAAATTGACTTAGATATGACAAGTGTAATGCAAACGTACGTAAGATATTACTTCATAGCAATAGTTTTCTCAAATTAACCTATTTTATATTGTTAAATGACAATAGTGCAGTATTTCAAAAGATGAAAAACAGAGAAGCAAAGATATTGATATTTCCTAATAAAGAAGATCATCGGAAACCCATCGGTAAACCATCGTTGACGTTACAAGCTAGTCCGTGCGACACAAACGGACTACGGGAACAGCCAGCCAGTCCTTTGCATGGTAATATGTTATGTTTAAACAAAAATGCATTGAATAAAAGGAAAGCAATAAATATTGTTTGAATATCAATCTACTTGATAATTGCTCATCAATTAGTACATGAATAACATAAAATATCTAATGGGTCATACTTGACTTCTAAAATTAAAAGTTATTTTATGATAACTATGATAAAGTCATTCAAGATAACTACCGAAAGGGATATTACCTTATTTTCTAGTTAATACTGACCAAACTAAAAATATAAGTTTATTACACTTAGCTTATCACGCTAAAAACAACAAATATCCACTACAGTTGCAGTAGCATTTTTAACGAGTGCCTAGTGAACTAATTTAAATGGCTTGCAGTATCAGGTGTTACAAATGTTAACTATACTCTCTGCAGTCTAGTGTATCAAAGTGATAAGTACACTTGTGTGAGCGTCGTTTTATCTATAAAAAACATTTAAATAAAAGTAAATATGATGTTCTTGCACCCTTGCTTACGTTTTAACATTACCATTTGTAAAACTGATGTTTTCAAAGTCACGACACATATACAACAGCATACTTTCATCTAATCTTTAAAAATACAAAATGTTTGACAACTATTTTAATACCTATTGTGTTAGTTATATATCTAAACCAATTTCTTGCTTTAACACCTATAACCCTTGGCTTTAATTTTGAGTTTATACTGACGATAAAAAACATCAATATCTGATAAGAATGAACATTAATATGGCATACAAGGAAAGTACAAGAATAGGGATTCATAAAATATAATATTCAAGTATCATCTTAAAACATGTAAGAACTACCAAAATAAATTATTTAAGCCTAGCATGTATGTCGCGTATGTATTACTAATATACATATTTTATTTGAGAATTGACTTTTTCCTGAATTAAAATGGATCAAAGTGGTCACTTCTTTATCAGAAGAGTCAAGTAATATTTTTTTGGAGAATTATAAAATGATATGTAGTTTTTCAGCAAGATAATTGTTTCATGAAATATTTTTATTGAAAAAAATCCTTTCCAAATTTATTTCCTTTGGAATAACAATACTTAGTAGTTGGACATATTTGTTAAAGTGGACTTATATAATCTGTATTTGAAATTTTTTTATTATTAGTTAACATATACAAATGAGCTACATAGTAAGTTTTCTAAAGTGTTTTCTCTTTTTTATATTTAAGTAAGTTTCTATGTAGTGCTCTTCCTAATATGTCACTCGTTGGAATAGAAAGAATTAACATTTAAACAAACTGTGTGATTTCATAAAATATTTGTTTTACAGAACGTTATCTCAATAAAGGTTTTTACACTACAAAATTAAATACTAAGGAACTTAAAACTATATAAAAAAGGAATTAAGATAAGAAAAACATGTTTATGAAAATATAGCTTTTTTTCCTCGATTGCTTTTTAGTTTTTACACGAGAATAACTTATTTTTTCAGTTTTGAACATATTTTAAATCACTAAGGGATGTTCCTAATTAGAGTCAGTATTTTTCATGTTTGAAAAAAGTTTTATATATAGTTAATTTTTAATTCGTATTATAAATTATAATGTTTTATATTAAAACAATAATAATAATTTTTAATTATTAACAGTGTTAAAATACCTACCTACAAATAATCAGTAAATTTTGTTTAAACATTATCAAATTTTCCAACTTCAATTATATTAATTAATTACGTATAATAACAGTTACATTAACATTATCACTATTCGGATAAATGGGATCCTGATAATGTTAAAATAGAGATAATCGAATGATGATGACAATTCTGGGAGCAAACAAACACACAACAACAGAACACTGTGGCGTAATGGTGTATTGTGCATGTATGCTCAAGGTGTTTAATGTACCAGGTAGAGACAAAGTCAACGTTTGTGGAGTAAATGACTGTCATAAGTAAGGTTTATAGTCTGACACCCTGCACCTACTAGCAAAACTTACTATCCGTAGCGTGCTAGTTGGACGTAGTTATAGTAGAGAAACCACTTATGGTAATCTCAATAATAGAAGAAAATGCAATTTTATTCATGTACTAAAAATTTGAGGTTCAAGGTAAAAGATTTACACTATATAGTAGGTTATTTAACTTTGTGATCCGTCAAGTAATCCAACATTGTTTACTTGACGTACGTCAAGTAATCCAACAATGTAATCCAACATTGTTTACTTGACGTACGTCAAGTAATCCAACAATGTTGGATTACTTGACGGATCACAAAGGTAAATAACCTACTATATAGTGTAAATCTTTTACCTTGAACCTCAAATTGTTAGTTCATGAATTACTGATGTCCAACAATTTGTTGGATTACTTGACGTACGTCAAGTAAAGAATGTTGGATTACTTGACGGATCACAAAGGTAAATAACCTACTATATAGTGTTAATTCAGTAATCCGGAGGCCTAAACATAAAAAATTTAGTTAACCAATGTACAATTACCAACTGTTTGAAATTCACATTTGTTCAACCATAATTTAATGTTTGCTAATAACTAAACATATCATTTACTTAAAAATACTCACATGCTACACCTTCTGGTGATGTATAGTTTGATTAATTGCACAAGTAATAAAACACCGAGGAAGAAAATAAGATTTCTTATTGGAAACATACATTGTATTTAAGTATCTTTAAAATATTTCATTTGATTTTAAAGTGGGTGAAACAAATTATATTTTTATTTTATTAAATCGATATCCGGTACATTTGTTTTTGGCCTTCGGTTGCTAGGCTCTCCGAGATTCCTACTTGCACTGTCTGCTTTTTACTTACATGGCCGTTGGCTCGGACTCTGGTCTGTCCGTATTCATGCTCCCGGTCTGTCTGGTTGGCCTGCTCCCGGTCTGTCTGGTTGGCCTGTTCCTTGTTCTTCTTCACTGCAGAACTTTCACTCTCTTTCAGCTTCCCGTACTCGCAGTTATGTCTGGCTAGATTTAACTAAACGTAATTCATTAATTTGTTTTAAATTGAATTTCCACAAAATTTATTATTTTTGTTTAGTAATACATTTAACCTTACTATATTCTTGTGTAGGTTTGCATTGCATTTTCTAGGTTTGTGTAAATCAGTTTCGAGACCATGTGCTCAATTTTGTATTTTGTCGTTGATTTCTTTACTAAATGTATGTGTTATGTTCATTTAGAGCCTTACTTGTGTTTTCTAAGTCGGTTAAGGTCCAGCGCCATGATTAATTATTTTACAATTTGTTTTTCCTTTCAGCCAATGAATGTTCATAGCTTGGATACCTTTTTAGTTTTGTCATTTTCTGTAATTCTGTAACAGTAATTTTGTTCGTACAACTTAATATTATTGCTTTTTTTGTAATTTTGCTATTAGTTTTTGCAATAAATCGTCTTTTCCGCTCAGCTGCTGAGTTATAATTTAAACCTCCGAGCGCTGCCCGTGAACCTATCACTTGTCTAGACTTGAGCCATCCCCAGTTACAGCTCGACTTTCTTATTTTGGGGGGGATGGGACTCACCTACCTTTTACTGAGAGGTAGGTAGCATAATTGTTTGAGGCTTGGTAACAATTATGTAAAATATTTACTTTTTTACGATGGCATCTTCACCAGCACATTTGATTTGTAGTTTTTAATATTTTCAGATTTCATATTTTTTTAAATAATTAAGTAATGATAGTTAAGTGTAGTTAGAAGTGACCAAATAAGGCCTAAAACATACAAAGGTTTTTTTTTGTAATTTCAGAGATATGTTTTCAGTCTGTTCAGATATGTTCAGGTCATATGGAACTACAAGAACTTATCACGAGGAGGTCGTTGAACTTCGGGTGCCACCCGTACCATCACTTGCATCCTACCAATACCATTACGCATTTACATATTTTAGTCAAGTCTTTAACAGTTAAACAATCGTGTTTTTGTGTCATAGATAGGCCAAATATTTTTATAAAAATTCTATTTTTTTTAAATGTCTATTTCCCTTAGATCACAGACAAATTTTAAAGAGGCAGTGGCCTCTTTGTCAGATCATTTAAACACATGAGTGTGTGATGGAAGCTGAAAAAGACCAAATTCATAAACCATATTTTAATTCCAGGCTTCCACCAATATTTTCATATCTTGTACTATCAGGTGGCGTGAAATAAATAGATTTCTTACTTCCACGTCAGGAAAAATTCGATTTATTTTATGGTCACTTTTTTAGTAATAAATATGGTGACATATTAAGTATAATATGGAGTAAAATTCGTGTAGTCAGTAAATTATTGAAAGACTTAATTTATTTATTAAATGATAGTACTAAGTGAGTGTTCAAGTTTTATACATCTAACATATTTACGATTGTAAATTTCCCAATAAAGAGACAATAGATCTTTCTGAACACTATTGGTCTTGGCGTTGAGAACCAATTCGTTAATATCATTGGACAAAGTGGACCAATACTTTACAGGGTTATTGGTTTTATGACAAAAGTGTAGTATTGGGACAGTTAAGTGATAATGAAATTGCCTTTATCCCACTATTGGGACATCAAAGTTCATTTGCATAGAACAGAAGCATGACTACATACAGAGAACCTACATTTAAGTGTATATATCCCTAATTGTGCATTTGAATTTTAAACTTAATTTTAAAATTTATTTTTATGCGCTTCTATTTTATTAAAATACGTTTAAAATATTATAAATATCATATACATTTTATTTTGTATTGTCTCTTAATAAACATACTACCTTTTAGTAGGAATAAATAGAAATGGAATTCACACACACACACTTAATGTAATACAAATTCAAAGTGTTTAGATAATATGATGTTTTATTTGAGTAAACTAGGCTTACCACTTACCATCCTAATACTAGAGGGACTCGCAAAGGAATGTCAACATGATATATTTACAGGGTGGGAAAAAATATGGAAACCAGAGTAACGGTCATTTGAACTTCAAAGTAACTAATTTGAACAATATTATTTCTCTGCTATTTAACGGTTTTAAGTAAATTAACCTGATCAAAAATTATACTTAATGGAACCCAATTACTAAAGGAAATTAAACTATCATATTATCTATGGGAAAAAATAATGTTGTTGTGAAAGCGTTTCCATTTTTCCACCCTCAAGGTGTATATATATATATATATATATATATATATATATATATATATATATATATATATATATATACCACTGTCTACAATAAATAGCTTGTATTCAACTACCATTTGGTAATAAAAAAAAATATTGCGATATAAATTTGGATCAAGATCCAAAAGTAATGATTGCATATTAATATAATAAAATGTAAATTGATCTCCCTTTTATATTGCATAAGCAGGTTGAAACTATCATTACAATATGATAAATAATGTTGCATGTTTTAATTTCTTTAAATTAATACCCTAAATTTAGGAAAATTACTAAAAAATTTGCTTAATGTATATTTATCATTATTTTTAACCATTTTATGATTATTAACCAATAATGATTACAGTTTGATAATTATTTTAATCTAAATAGATTTTAAAGTACCTAATTTATCCATACATTTATTATTTAAAATTAATAGAAATAAAATTATATAGGTTAATATTGTTATAAGAAAACTATTCATAACAATTACCTTCTATAAACTTTGTAAGTGCTCAACTAATTACATTTAAACGTGAATATGATAAAAAAAATATAAAATAACCATTTCTCATGATAATTTCACAACCACAGAAAATAAACTTCCCACTAGGAACGGCCAAGTAGTATACCAGTGTTAAGCATCTATATGTATTTTCCATAGAAGTAGAAGTGTGAATAAGTAATATATTTTTGGATTAGACATAAAATAAGAAAATTATAAATTTGTGTTTTGTAACGTTTACTAGTACTATAAAATAGTAAAGGTTTGTTAAATTTAAGTAGAAAATAAACATAGTTAGCTTATTGATATATGATAAATAAATAACCAATAAACATTTAATAAATATGTATTTATTTAGAAATGTCTACACCCATGCGTAAAGAAGTAAAACTTATCTAGAGTTAATTTAAGAAAAGTAACATGATTGATAAACTATTTATGTTTTAAGAAAGAGATATTTGTTGTGATTTATATTGGATTTGAATGTCATCCCAATTTAACTTTTAATTAAAAAAATGCATTAGGAAAATATACATACTTGTATATTAATTAATAAATATAAACAATAAGCTCACATTAGTGTTTGGAGATCCTGTAAAGTTTTATGTATTTGTATTTAGAACTATATGTTTTTATATACTTAATTTATTTTACTCTTATTAATTCATATCATTGAAATTGACTTTAAAATAGGAGAAGTGCTCAAAACATTTGTTTTACTTAATAAAGTCTTCATGTGGGAAATTTTCCTTAAGGGGACATCAGGGAAACATCCTTATAGGGAAATATCCTCTTAAGTTTTCCTAATATTCATAGACATTTCATTGCTAAGGTTATGTGAAAAATAGAGAAAGCTATAAATAGTTTATCTAATTTCAAAACCTATCTGTCTGCGTATGTTTCCACACAGTCACATAAGATACCTACAATTTGTTTTAATACAAGGTTATTATTGATATTTATGATATGTCCACCATTATAGGACAGAATACGATAACATGTTTTAATGATTGCCATTCAAATAAAAAAAAATAGGTTTTCAAAAATCCGTATCCAGCACAGGAATGTGCCATATGATTTTATGCTGGTATATAAAGAGAAAGAGAAACTCGTGCTCATGGTATATATGGAATATGGCTTGTTACCGGCACATACAGGTTAATACTGTGAGCGAGAAATTTAATTGAACGACTTGGGGTCTGGCTTTTATCTTTTAGTACATTAGGCAAATTGTATTATTCCTATTTGCTGCAGTAATAGTTTATCAATGATATATAAAAATGATCATGGAATATTTTAATCAAATCAATTTTGGCAACCATTAAGTCTTTTAGGGAAATGAACGTTCAGTAAAATAGCTTTCCCCAATTTCTCATTTATTAGTGATAAATTTACGAAACTGAGGAACCTTAGTGGATACATGCATTTTTAATGCACTAGAAGACTTTGAATAAAGTATTTACTATACAACATACAATTATGATATGAACGTCAATATTCTTTTTAATTAGAATTATTATTTATTTTATTCACAGCTTTCAAGATTTTGTGCAGTAAAAGTTAAGTATTCACTACACTTTTCTAAGTATGATATGTTTTGTATAAATATAGATAGATCAGCTTCTATAAGTTAGTTTACATAATTGTATACTGTGGTATGTATGTAAATACATTGAAAGGTATTTTTATTTCTATAAAATGTTGAGTCACAAATGAAGTAGAAAAAATAATAACAATCATATTGAAACATTACTACCTAAGAAATTGTCTTCTTATCGTGCACATAGGTCAGTCCAAGGGACATTATGTCCCAGTCCTTGTGTCACGTGCTATTATATCAGGTAACTACACTAATGGGGCTTTAGGTGCAATATCTTTGATGTAACGTTGCACTAACAGGATTTGATCAATATCAATTTCCACCTCAATATGTGCTTGTAATGGGATAACCAAGGTCTTACCAGTTCCGAAGTGAAATGCATACCCGATATCTTACATTATAAAGACATACTAGTTTTACATTAATCAACGCAGAACAATGAAACTCTATGATTACGTCTTCACTGTGGTTACTAACATTTTGGTTGTTTTAACTATCCTTTTTCGCTTGGGGATACATCTTGTCGAGGAAATCTGAAAAAAACTGCATATGTCGAGTTTACCTCATTTTAAAGGTCATTGTTAGAAAAACACATTGCCGCAACCCCGACTAAAAAAGGCATATTAGTATTGAAATTCCTCTAAAAGTTTGGCCACATTGGAACTTTGAGAGGCTGCTATTTCCAAACGAATAGTCCTTTTTCAGTCGGTTGCGGCAATTTGTTCCTCTAAAATAGCCTTTAAAATGAGGTATAACTCAACCTATGATTACATTTAAGGTTGTTTAGTCTTCATCCACAGGACGTCCCCCCAAAGCGAAAAAGGACAGTTAATATGGCAAAAAAGTCAACAACCACAGTAAGGATGTAATGCTAGGGTTTCATTGTTCCGTGTTTATTAATAGTATATAGTAAAATATTAAGGGGGTTCCAAACTCTTTGAACATCCGGTATATCCTTTCATCAATGTAGGCCCACCTACATAATTTATATAGATACATTAACAAACTATAAGTAGCTATAAGATATTAGTATTACATATAATAATATCCAACATCAAAAGTGGTTCCTCCAAAACCATTCATATAAACTATCATTTACGATGTTGAAAGTTTAATTTTCTATATTAGTTGAGAAAGTGGTATTGAATTTTGATACTGCTTAAGTCATAGTTATTTAAATCATCGTTGTTTTTATTTTTAGTTTGTCCCGATATTATATACTTTGTAGAAACGTCACAGCTCTAGCCCTGCAATAAAATTAATTTTAAAATGAATTAATATGATTATTTTCATTAATACTATGAATGTAATAAACACGTGACGTGCCAATTTGTTAGCTTCAATAGTTGTATAAAACTCTAAAACTAGACGTAACACTGGCCAACAGTTTATGTTATTTCATTTAAAATGTACTTCTCACACCAAATAGGTACATATACATATTAAGTTATATTGTTGTGCACAATCTCAATCAACTATGAGTACATTATATTTAACGTGTGTGTAAATATATGCAGCTTCGACTGCCCCATATAGCCTAAATAGCAAATATAGCATTTTTAGGCCTCAGGTCTATTTTAACACTTGATACAATCTGGCTGATGGCATTTGCCTGTATGGGGTTTAGTAGTGTGTATAGGGGAGTTGGAGACCCTATATCAAATATCTTTGTCTTATTTGAATAAAAACTTTAAATATTTAAAATAATTACTTTCTTTGTAATTATTATGTAATTAATTGGTCGGTAGCGTAGTTGGTTCAATCCCAGCTTCATGTGCTAAAGGTTCTCAGTTCGATCCCAATCAGAGTCAATAAATTTTGAGAAGGATCAGCTGATAACCACCGGCTGTTCATTTGTCATTGGGCTATTAATTAATGACACTTTCTAAGGAATAGTCGGCCTTAGTTTGTAACAATGACTACATTCGCTCATCTACACTCATCACACTCATTCGAAATCCATATTCGCCCATATCTTGACGATCGGCGTCTTATGAATAAATAAAAATAAAAAAAAAAATAAATTGTTATTATGATCTAAGTTAGTATGCTATAAAATCTAAACAATTCTAGTACATTAAGATAAGGTGCTTATAACTGGCCCACCTCTTACAGCTAATATTCGTTTAAAAATATGGATAAAAGCCGAATTTCAATCATCTAATGGAAAGATTCTATTATTCAGCCGTATGATCTACAGGCTTAAGATAGGTTTTAAGTAGGTTAGTAGAAATTGTTTATTATTATTATTTTATTCATTTTTTACTAATAAAATATTTATGTTTAGCCTAAAAACTAATTAAATTTTTTGTTAACTGTAAAAATTGTAACATTTATAATAGTTGTATTTTACAAAACAAGTTTACAAGTTTTCCAGATTTCAGGTAAAGTGGCAATTTTTCCTATGTAAAAGTATTCCTCTATAAATATAAGACAATTATCACTACTTTACATATGATTATTTAAGAGACGTCCTAAAAATTTAATATTTACAAAGTGAAGTGTAACAAAACACCTTATTTGGTATCACTATAGGGTATTTCCGAAATGTGCCCGCATATTTTAAAGATTGTCTACCAACTCTAAACTAAATTACACATACAAACAATGCATTTTTAATTTTGGTAAATTTGTTTTGACCTTCAAGAACATAGTAAATGTCATCACTTTAAGTAAAAATCTGCTCCGTCTAGTCTTTAGGTTACGTTTGGTTAGGTTAGCATTAAAAATAAATATAAGTTGACTTGTTACATGCTAATACAGTATATAATAACTGACCATAACCATTGTTTCTATAGTAAGCTCTTGTAAGACAGTTATGGGTAAAGCCATCACCACGATGGTTGTCGTGTCTTTTCATTGACAATAGGCTATTATTCCGACAGTAAGCTGTGGTAACTCCCTGGGATGTAAAGCTATGGTGGTTGTCTTATCTTTTCGTTGACTGATGTAGGTTCAACAATAACATCTGACCATAGGCCATTTGTCCAACAGTAAGCTGTGGTAACTCCCTGGGATGTAAAGCTATGGTGGTTGTCTTATCTTTTCGTTGACTGATGTAGGTTCAACAATAACATCTGACCGTAGGCCATTTGTCCAACAGTAAGCTGTGGTAACTCACTGAGATGTAAAGCCATTACCACAAAGCCTGTCCTGTGTTTGGACTCTGAGCCAACGATACGAATTATGGGGCTACAAATCTAACATACGTCTTTTCACAATAGTTGAATCATACTGAGTTTTGTCAGCAATAAGTTAAGACGTTTTACCGATCAAGAGAAATAATTTAGATTCCTAATTTTTTGTATTAATTTTCTGATATATATGGCAATGCACCACTTAACAAAACATTCCATATTATTAATTATACATTGCAGTCAGACTAGTGGCACTTTCTGGTCTGAAGATTATTTACACAACACAAGGAACTGTTTTACAAATGGAATAAAACTTTAACGTGTTATTTACCTACAACTTTAGAGTTTCTATTTGGTCCAGACGCTATAACTTCCACAACCAATATTTACTAATACATTATCTACGTAAATTAAATTAGTAACTGTTTTAGAAAAGTAAATTTACAAACAATCCTTAGAAAGTTTATAATGTATCTGGGTGATATATTTTAGTCACCTTCTTCTACATGAGCTATTATCTTCAGATGTAAATGTAGAATTTTTTTTACAAAACCACTAAAGATATTCATTAAGATTCACTGGGACATTCACTGGGATTCATTAAGAAAAAAACCAATGTCAAGAGACAATGTCTCACACAATTAATTATTACAAATTAAATATGATTATCAAAATAAGACCTACCATAAATAATTACTGTGGTTTTCAATTAGTAAATAACTTTAGTATACGTTTCGAAGTATAAATTAAATCATGACAGGGTAAAATGGCTGTAAACCTCAACATAAATGAAATATTTAATTCAATAGTTCGTTTAAAGTAAATTATTAGGTAAATGTAAATGAGGAATTAATTAAGAACAGTTCCTGGGATATGTATGATGCATTAATTAAGAACAGTTCCTGGGATATGTATGATGCATTAATTAAGAACAGTTCCTGGGATATGTATGAAGAATTAATTAAGAACAGTTCCTGGGATATGTATGATGAATTAATTAAGAACAGTTCCTGGGATATGTATGATGAATTAATTAAGAACAGTTCCTGGGATATGTATGAAGAATTAATTAAGAACAGTTCCTGGGATATGTATAATGAATTAATTAAGAACAGTTCCTGGGATATGTATGATGAATTAATTAACAACAGTTCCTGGGATATGTATGAGGAATTAATTAAGAACAGTTCCTGGGATATGTATGATGAATTAATTAAGAACAGTTCCTGGGATATGTATGATGAATTAATTAAGAACGGTTCCTGGGATATGTATGATGAATTAATTAAGAACAGTTCCTGGGATATGTATGATGAATTAATTAAGAACAGTTTCTGGGATATGTATGATGAATTAATTAAGAACAGTTCCTGGGATATGTATGATGAATTAATTAAGAACAGTTCCTGGGATATGTATGATGAATTAATTAAGAACATTTTTGGGATATGTATGATGAATTAATTAAGAACAGTTCCTGGGATATGTATGATGAATTCGTCATGGAACAAGTTAAATTTGAGATAACCATTTTTAGATACCAATACATAAAAATATGCAGACTAACACTTCAATAGTTTAAACTTTATATCATTGTTTTATTTATTCACAACATGTTTTGGTATGATAATACCATCTTCAGGTGAAATGCAGAAATAGCTTGTTCAAAATAATTATACAAAATAAAAACTTTGAAAACAATACATAAACAAAATAATATAAATGGAAAATGACAACTAATATAGTTTTGTTGAGTTAAATAAATATTGAATGTTTGTTCCATGTACAAACAATCGTCAATTGTCATGAAACAAAACAATGACAACACAATTTGAACTGTTGACAGAGTAGTCTGAATATTTTTAATATTTACAATTCAGGGGCTATAAATTATTAATTCATATTGCAAAATATACACTCATGATAAACCCTAGTCAAAATGTTGGATGCTCTATCTAACGGAACCAACTTTATAACACATATAATCAGTATTTACGAAGCTCACGTCGTAATAGGAGTCATTTAGCCAACATTGCCAAGTGCAATATCCTATTAGCAGTAATTATGTAGTTTGTGCAAGTTCCTTAATTCATTTTAAACGTCACATCAGTTTACATCCCTGAATTGACAATGAAGTACCTCAGATAGCCTCCCATTTCGTAGCTAATTGATGACGTTTGCTCAAGGATCGATATCTTGTAGAAAAAATGAAATTTAAAAATAAGATAGTACGACCATAAAAATATATTATTAAAAATACATTATATAAAAAAGGAGGAGGAGGAAGAGGTTATATTGAATGGTTGACAGTGACAGTATAAATATATTTTATCAAAAGTGTTGACACATTCTATTTCCTATATTTAGATTGAAATGTTTGTTTTCTTTTCCCCCTTTCCATAACAACCGCACCAAAAAGGTTATTTAGCAAATTTTAAAATAATTTGATAAAATAACGTCATTGAATTTTAAATAAATTCCTCTATGCTAAAAACAGTTATATTCCTATAAACCTTATTTTTAATGTTAATTTTAACGTAAAATAGTCAATTATACTTAATATTATTATGAGCAATTGGTAAGTTTTACGGCCACATCAGGGAAATTACCGATTTGTTGTTTTTATCGCTCAAATGCAACAGAAAAGCTGATATGAAACGAAACTCTACTATTCACTGTGTCTTGGCAAGTGATTTTGATATCCCTACATATTATCTTAATTTTTTATTTAAGGATTCTAATATCATTCTAAGTCCCTTAACCTATTTATTGAAGTAGGAAAACACAAATAATTATCTATACAATTATAACATAAAAATTGCCTTTGACTTGTGAAACTTATATCCAATCTTTTGAAAGTAAAATATAACCTAATTACTAGTCATTGATCCAATTAAAATGAGGCATAGTCTGTAAGTTGCAGAGCTTTCAAAAATTTAAGGAATAAAATCGAACTGAAATATTTTTAGTTTGAATTCACATACCATATATATAAACGATTATGCTTTTTGTTTTTTTATTAATTTAGATTTCAAAACATTACTTGTGTGATATGTAGATAATATTTGGAGTGTTTAAAAAACAAACTCAACGTTTCGACAGGTATATCAAACTCCTGCCGTCTTCAGGTGTACTTACTAACTTAGCCTACATATAAAACAATTTTTTAGTCTGTTTAATAAACTGATCTATGCTCTGTTGATTTCTTAATATTTTGCATTTAGTTTAGTATGTTATTGAGTATTTGGTCTATTTAATAACTTGTTCCGTGTTTTGTTGACTGATTGCATATTTTGCATTTCTTTTGAATGTCACATTGTGTATTATAATTTGTATAATTATGTTATGTGTTATAGTTTTTTAAGAACTTTTTACTTTCAACAGTATTATTTAGTATCTAGCATGTAGTATTAAGTCTTTTCTGATTTAGTATGGGTTAAGGAAACAAAAAGGGTTTTTTAGATATAGGCTAAGTTAGTAAGTACACCTGAAGACGGCAGGAGTTTGTTATACCTGTCGAAACGTTGAATTTGTTTCTTGAACACTCAAAGCATTGGAAGTCTCCAAATATTATCTACATATTATATGAACAATCCAATGCTAATAAATAACTTTCAAACAACAATTACCAGTCTCCTATAAACAAATTTGTTTTACTAAAAATACTTGAAATTTTAATTTCAGCCTCTATTTTTAACATGTCAAGCATTAAATGACGATAAATATTCAACTATATATATAACGTGGGTAACTAAATACATCATAGTAAACTTGTTAAATTAACAGTGTAAATAAGCAATAATGTTATAACATAATACATATAATTCTTGACTGTGTGACTAAACTCACTCTAAGCCAGATAAGCCCCATTTCTCAAGTGTTGAATTTGGCCTCAAGGCTGTTTTGGACACTTGAGAATTCAACTGGTCAGTGGAATTACCAGTAGATAAAAAAAATATAAAGAAAATCACGTGCAACTTATACTTAAATCCTATTCTTCCTGACGTCTAAATAGTCCACACTTCCACTAATATCCTAATTTCCCCAAAAATACTTTTAAAAGTTTACGAAAACAAAAATATTGTAGCCTAATCATGAGCAATAATTAAGGCAACATACAAATTAACCAATAAAAGCTCTATATACTGTATTGGTATAGTGGAGGCCACTATAAATTTAGTATAATAAACTATAAAACAATAACATTTGCTTTATAGAAGCTGAATAAACACAGAAATTACTTCACAAATTCAAATTTGAAGGGTACTATACTGTATACAGTATATGTTGGAAAAGTACCGTTATCGAGAAGCCAGGCCATTAATGCGTCAATGACGTTTAGTCAATGTCATGTTTAACAAGTACTAAACCTGCATAAATATAACAAGTACTATATTTAACTGTTTATTTATTGTTTTATACCCACGCTAATCGTATTTAAAACGCAGAGAATGTATCTTAAAGAGAAAAAGACTCAACAGCTTTATCAATTTAAGTAAACTTCTCGGTATTTTAACATATAGAGGGCAAAATGTTTAAAGAATATTTAATATAATTATCATCACAACAAATAACTAATTCATGGCCCTGTGCTTTACTTGAAGAGTTCAAAACTGTATCTCCTTTGTTGGAATCTCTGAAGAGTAAATTATATTAAACATTGTAACTGTTATTACATACAGTTCCTGGAGCCGGTGATGGAGGAGGGGCTGTATCTTATAGTCTCGAGTATGAAGGGTAATTTAGCACCCGGTACTGACAACATTCCGGCATATTTAGTTAAACATTTGTTTTATTTCTTAAGAATCCCATTACTTTATATAATCAATTTGAGTATAAATCAGGGTGTTTTTCCAATTACTTTTAAAATTGGCAAAGTTATTCTAATATATAAAGGTGGGCCAAAGGACCAATGTGTTAGTTTCAGACCGGTCACTTTAACTAGTGTATTGTCTAAACTGATCGATAGATGAGTAAGAAGTACATTTGAAAATAGTTTAACAGAACACAATTAACTTTCGGAATGACCCAATTTAAATAACGCTTTTTTCCTGTTTACAAAAAAAAACATACATAACTCTATTGAGCAGAACAAAAAATTGTTAGTTGTCTTTAGAGACCTTGCCAGAGCATTTGATAGTGTAGCCAGAGGTATGTTGATCGAGAAACTTGAATCCATAGGGAGTACGGAGCACATCATTCAATTGGTGTTGAAGCTATCTCAGTGATCGGTATCAGACTGTATCTATTTATGACCAATTAAGTTTAAACAAAAAAGTACGGTTTTTTACAAGGAAGTTCCTCTTTTATTCTTAGTAGTTGTAAATAACCTAGGTAAAATCAATTTATCTGGGGGCGAAACATATCTTCATGCCGATGATACAGCCGTGTTGTTTGAAAGCGACAGCTGGAGGGAGGACTTTGGATTGGCGGAGCGCGGTCTGCTCTCTGTCAAGCGTTGGTTTGATCGATGTCAGCTTACTGTTAATATTTCTAAAAAAATTTACCCATTTCTCTAAGAGCCAACTGGATTACAATCTGCGCCTGCATACATGTGGTGACAGCGTGATTGTGTAATGTGTGAGTGTGTGAAACTTTTAATGAATATTTAGACATTGTTTTCGATGGTCACAGGAGGAAGTCGATTTTAGACATTCTTATTTATCTTTTCCTATCTTAATAGAGTACTTGAATCGGATTTACTAAAAACTAGAATCATAAAATTCAACACTTATTTAATCCGAATGTCTACAAATCTTGGAGTCAGTCACCTGGTTTTGTTAAAGCAATAACGTTGACATCACCTAATTGTATCGTAAATAACGTTTATTCGACAGCTCCTGGCACTTCCACTTCCACCGTGTAGCTTAAATGTATGTCAACCAGTGGATTGTTGAAGTTGGTAGATTAGAAATTAAAAGTTACTTTGGTTCTTCTTACGCATAAATTCTCCGTTCAAAACTGCCCACATACTGATGGTGGGGAGTATGGCTTGCGTTTGTCAGATGCGTGTGTGTCTCCGTGCGTGCATACGTGAGTACGCGTGTGCGACTGCTTGTTCACATGGAGAGAGTGGTTGTGTATATGCGTGGATGTGTGAGAGTAAATGCATGGTGAAGGTGAGTGGGTGCAAAGACACTTTCATTGATAGATATTGAATCAAAAATAACTTTTAATTACTTATTTGTATCTTTTTATGCACATGCACATTTTATGTTGTTTGGTATCCATTTAGTCTAAGTTTCATTTTCCTAACCTTAGTTTTTATTAGTAGCAGTCCGACATACTTCCGACTGTTCTGGTCTCGTTTCCCACACACAGACAGATGCCCAAGTGGGGCATTTCCTTAATGTATATTATTTTGTATTTTATAAAGGAATAGATTTTTCATTTCATTTTAGCTATAAATGAAATAATAGTTTATAATTAGCATGGTCTTTAACAGTATATTTGAGCCGTATAACTCAGCAGGCTGGAAATGTCATGGCAACTGGGGCATGATATTTTAATGACGGATTCGTCCAATTATGTAACGTCTGATTACAGCGAATTAAAGGATATGTTGTCATTTGTGACAAATGTCAGTTACTTAGTTACTAATACAATATCAGTCATTACAGATAGGTAATTACTATTGTTATACAGTATGAGTCATACATATATATTACCTAAATGTATTACTTATCATTTTTACACATTGCAAATATTATGATATTAAACAATAAGAACTTAAGGACATTTGGAATCAGGCAAATAAGTTATAAAAATAGTTTTGTCTTGAAATTAATAATCAAAACAGCATTTTAAAAGAAATTGTACTGTGTTTCCCAATGGATTTCATAAAAAAACCTCGTGCAGTACTTATATTATAATACTGAGCTTATTTTTCTTTAGTATATATAAAGGATTTTTTAGTTTATTTATTAATTTTCTATGAGCTGGGAATACTGCCAATAGGGACAAATTTACTGAAAAATGTTAATACTGATGGTTTATATCCTAAAAACAGTGTTTAGGCCTAGTTAGTTTGTTTGTATTTTTTTAGTATGTTTTTATTTTTGTTATTATGTTTATTCTAATAACCGTTGTAAAAACTGGTAAGCAATATTAATGTATGGTTGTAATATTTTTAACTAGAAAAAATGTGTTGACCATCAGACTCCATGCTGGGTATCAAAAAGAAATGCCGTTAAATATTTTAACAGTGTTAAGAGAGATTGATATTTCTGCAACATCTTCGTCAATAATATCTGTCAACAACATCACAACAAAATATTTGTCTTCGTTATATGATCAAAACTAACTGCAAATGACAATTTTAAAAGGTTTTTAGACTAAATTGTCAGTTATGAATATCATTTAAGCTTTTTAGATTTGAAAATAATCCTTACAGTGTATTATACGTACGAATAAGTATAAATTACAATTTCAATTGTAGAAAAACTATTGTTAATTGTGTTGAAAGTTGCTGTAACGTGCTACAGAAAATAATTAGGAATAATCATACAAATAAATAATAAAGGTTAAAATTATATAATGAATATTTAATGGTACATATAAAACATTATTTTGATAAAAAATATTTCCATAAATTAGCAGCACTGATCTTTTTTAGTTTACTTTTCCAATTAGAGGTCGAGTGTCTCTTCATTAGTTACAATGGTGCTTAAAAGGGATAAACGAGTTAATTAATGACCCAGCCTAGTTTAATTGTTTTAAAGGGCCCTCGTTGTTGCTAATTGTTTTCAAATTGAAAGCACTTCCCTTTTTACTTACCTACAATAACTTTATGTCAATTGTCTGCGTTTTCATTTTTTTGTAAATAAATTATCAATCATTCATTGACAAAAGTGTTACATTAATTAATTCAAACAACCAAAGGAACGTATTGCCAAAACCCCACTAATTACTGTGTTGTCAATGTACTAAGCCCAAATTTAAATATATAGAAATCAATATTACATTTGAACTAGATCTTAATTAAGTCATTATTATTTATTTGCTTTTTATATTAGAAATATTGTTTACTAATGTTCTATAATACACAATTTGCAGCCATACTATTTACAATTGCTTAAAATATACCACGTCCTGAAGTTTTTTGAGGTGTTGTAAGCAAGTTCAAGTGAAATATTGTTATAACCATTTGACACATTTTATGATAATTTTAAAATACCCATTAAAAATATACAAAATTTTTTGAGATATTTTTATGAATAAATTACGTATTTTATAATATTAATAATAATAATGTACAAACACGTTTTTATAATCCAAAAACAAATTATTAATAATAAAGTTACTTTAAAAATAATTATTGAAGGTAAAATTATGTAATTACATTTTATTTGATTGGATATTTTGTATCAAACAGAGTTTTTGAAATATTTTTTCCTTTGTTCGTACTTAAAGTGAAAAATATTCTGAATACCCAACACTAAATTTAATACATAATATGTAATATAATAAGATACGAGTATTATTAAATTTTAATATGTGATTTCAAACCAATTCAATGTATGTAGAGCTTGACATACATTTGTACTGAATTCTAATAAAACGTACTAGAGTGCTTTAAAACCATGAACCTAAAATTAATCCTATTTCTGTGGGTTTGACGCATAAACGTAATTAGAATGTTTAACATAGTGACCATTAATTTACATTTAACTCGTTCAAACTAAACTGGCAGATCTTTTTATGCTTTAAAATCAAAGGTAATAATCTTATAATTTAACTTTAAAAACTTATGTTGCTAGCATCAGATAATCTGAGACCATGTGTTTGCTAGTTGAGTGAGTATATGAGTATAGGATGATGGTGAGTTTTTATTATAAAAGTCACCAATAAAACACACATGTGATTTATACGGCTATTTTAGCTCTGCATATCTTCTTGAAACGATATTCAGCAATTTTCCCGTGTAAATAATGATTTAAGTATGTGCTCAGAGGTTAGGTTAGTCACTTTTTTACTGATGTTTTCTTATATCATCATAAACATCATCCTTCAGTAATAAAGGTAATATAGCTGAGTACGGTATAGTAAAGATATGCTAAAAGAAATATATGAAAACATTTACATTATTTTCACATATTTAAATACATTAAATTTTTTTAAACGTTCAAGCATAAAAAAACTCGTTATTGGGTCGCTCTTGCATGGGTTGGGAATATTTAAATGGGGAGAATGGCAAATGTCAGTCATGTGATTGCGGAGTCGACGTTCAAACTATGGATCACATAGTTAATGAGTGCCCATTGCGTTCTTTTCAGAGGGATTAGCTGGTCATCTCTTCTTTATGAGTGGTTGAAAATCCGAAATCACAATGATTTATTACCTCATTTTTTCAGAAATAACATTAATATTCATCAAATAACAATGGTTTTGCTCCAGAAGCGATCATTAATTGGTTTTTCGACTGTATGTCTAATTAACGATAACAATGATAGATCATTACAGTGAAGAACTAAGTGTAAGTCAAACAGTATTAATTAACTTTATAACTTCGTGTCAGGATAAAAAATAAAAACCAATAATTATTGTTTAAAACCATTCCAAACGAATAACGCAATAGCTAGCAAAATTACTTAACACACTCGTTCTTTCTATGATCTATTTTTTGTCCATGAACAACCTATTTGATTTGACAAAGCTAAGAAAAAAGTATTAACAGCATATATTTAAAAAAGATGCTTTTAAAGATTGTAATACCAACCCGCCCGCCCGTACACGTACAGTTGTATTGACCCACCCACCCTCACGTACACGTACAGTTGTATCGACCAACCCACCCACCCGTACACGTACAGTTGTATTGACCCACCCGCCCACCCGTACTCGTACAGTTGTATCGACCCACCCACCCACCTGTACACGTACAGTTGTATTGACTCACCCACCCACCCGTACACGTACAGTTGTGTTTACCCGCCCGCCCGCACACGTACAGTTGTATTGACTTATCCACCCGCCCGTACACGTACAGTTGTATTGACTCACCCACCCACCCGTACACGTACAGTTGTGTTTACCCGCCCGCCCGCACACGTACAGTTGTATTGACTCATCCGACCGCCCGTACACGTACAGTTGTATTGTCCCAACCGCCCGCCCGCACACGCACAGTTGTATTGACTCATCCGCCCGCCCGTACACGTACAGTTGTATTGATGTTATTCTTACAGTTGTACATGTATGTTGTATTAGGAATATTCTTGAGCATACAAGTATAGGTATTACAAGAAGATCAGAGCATCATAATTTTGAAACCTAGCTTTTAAAACTGTACCTGATAACTAGTTATAAATTAAAATATAGACCATAAAATGTATATTATTAATTATTCAATACTTATTGTATTACCGCCTCACGCATCTAATAAAGTTAAATAGAGATATTTCAAAATATTACAAATTATTGTTATTATAGTTCATGATTAATTATTATTACACTTCAAATGTTATGTCCAGCGTGTTGTCAAATTTACTTCTTAAATTCCCTAATTACATATGCGCTGTTATTTTAGGGAAGTTCTTCTGAGTCATCTTAGGTTATTCTAATGCAACAGAAAATAATTAGACTCATGACAGGCTCTCTTCACAAAGACTCTTGCAGAAACATTTCCAAAATTTACAGATTGTTCCTCTGCCACAGCTTTTTTTTCCAGGATTTGCTTTTTGTGAAGTTAAATTATGAAAGATTTTCGATCATGAATTAGACACACTGCTATAATACTAGAAACACTTCCATTTTGCAGTATCCTATCCGTTGAACAACTTTTCTCGGAAGGTCGACTTTTTACTTCCATTTAAGACTATACAATCATCTACCAGTTGAGTTAAAAGGCCTGGATGATTTTAAGAAGAGATATATTTAAGATGAGACTTTAAATATCTAATTTCAAACTGTTTTTACAGTGTCTCTGATTACCTGAATTCCACGTCGAGACGGGTGTTTTATCAGTAGCGAATAATGCTTATATTTGTAGCTTCTTACCTATGATTTTTATATATTTATTGTTGTTTTATTTCATCTGCCTAGCTCTATATTAGCGTATAAGGTGACTATTATCCATAAATAAAATAACATAACAGTTTTTTTAATGAAAAAATATTGCTGTTAAGCATGACCGTTTTACGCCTCTCTCCCGCTGGTTTACAAAATTCATCTCCATCACATTTTCGCTTATTCAATTATTTAATCTTGCTTCGCATGCTACAAAACCAATTTGGTTTAGGTAAATTAATTTAAAAAAGTGTTTCATTTTGCAGGGTTTATTGTTTTTTGCTGTAAATTAAAACCACAAGAGTCTGTCTAATTTTCTTTTGAATATATTTGACTGTAATAATGGCTAGTATTTGTTATATAAAATGATATAAAGTTTGTTTCAAATGTTTACTTATAATTAGTTATTAATTCTTAATTCCTATGTAATTGTTGTAATAATTTGTATATAATCAACCAGTAGGTTATGTTGCTACTGTCAACTCTACAATCACAACGAATAGACTTGTAACCGTATTGTAGACTCCTTTTAAATTTTTTTTTTTTTTTATTTTTTTATTTTTTTTTTATTTAGTCGTTAACCCAAGAATTATGAGCAGCATAAATTATGCCTTAACTCACGATCCAGGCTAAATATACTGGTATTTACCAAATTATGACCATAACACAATTTTAGGGTTCAACTACATGACCATACCTTTTCATCAATTTGAACTACTTTGAAGGAGGCTGGCTGACCTAGTCTTTCTTCACCTGAAAAACAACCTGTAATGTCCTCTACTTCTGGAGAATATTTTCTTTTGAAGACCAACAAGTACAAGCTCACGGAGGGTTTTGGATCTGGAAACTTGTCTAGAGAATACCCTCGGAATCATTCCAGGCCCATCCTACGACTTTTCCGCTCTGGGCAAAATATATGCCAGTCCATCAACTTCCTTGTGGACGAATTTACTGATCTCAGCAGTGCCACCATGATCATAACTGAAACCAACAACGTCTACTCTCTGGAATTACTCTCTCAACGAAAACTCTCTCAAGTGAAAACATTCGTTGTTCACTTTCATTTTTACATTACATATTGTATTGTTGTGCTGCATTGTATTATTATATTATCTATACTTGTTATAAGCATCTTTTTACTTAACAAATATGAACTTTTATTAGTTTAAAGTTTTCATTAAGCTGTCACGCTGCTGTGCTTTCCCCTCTGCTTCCTATTATTTTATTTTTTTGCAGACTTTGTATTCTAGTCTACTATATTAGATCTCATACCAGTCTCAGTACTTAAGCTACTGCTAGTCATACATTGCTACTGCACTATGTTTATTGTATCATATATAAACAATAAACAATGTATATTTAATTTAATAAATCATAAGCAATATAAATTTAATTTAATGTTGCTCTTATGTAATGTTTTATACATATGTTTTATAAATATAACTATATTTCCATAGTCTATATACTCCGTTGTTGATGTTTTACATTTATGTAGTATTTAATTATTTAGCTTTCATTTTCTTTGTTATTGTTTGATTTTGATTACCAGGCTACATAGTTCATGTTTGGATAGTATACATATAAGAGAGAAACATTGTAGTGTTTACACGTGTCTAAATTTGTTATATTCAGCTGTCCTGTGTGTTTTTTTTTTTTTTTTTTATTAGTTCATAAAATGGTGTTAAAATGTAAATATAGCAAAGGCTCAAAATTACCTTTATGTAAGATTTTTCTTGATTTTCCTATAAACAACATAAGTAAGGTTTTAGAGCTTGAAATGAATATGGAATTTACAATCCTCCAAAGAAGAATCATCCATGCTTCAAACCAATAAATGACATCGTTTAGGATGTTTACTAACGATTTTAATTCGTTTTACGTGCGTTGCATTCTGAGTTCATAAGGGATATGTTCAAACGATGCGTATGTGATATGTAAATTTATTTCTAAATTTCTTAAAATGTATGCATATAAAAGGGGCCACAACGGTAAAAACATTCAGTTTTAAATATAATACTTTTGTTGGATCAATATAATCACTCATATATAGTTTGTTCCCCTTAGGTTTTAAGTAAATAGCAAATCTTCACTGTAAACCTGACTATGAGAATTCAGTAGGATGTCGTATATCCTTTCAGCACGCCAGGGACCGTAACTGATCATTGTTTGGAGCTCAGTCTGTTGGCGAAGAGTCAAATTACTTCTCGTAGTCCCACAACTTTTGCTAATTGTCATTTGAATTAGTGTCTTGGCATCTGGCAGCTGTCGACAAACTTGATCTGTATATTTAGACCTCATCAAACTTTACTAATTATGATAAAGTTATAATTAAACAATATTATCAGAATGAAAACAAATTCATACGTAAAATGGGCGTATGTTTCTAAACTTCATCTATATTCTTTTCTCATAGTTGACAAACATAATTAAAGAAAATTCATAGCAACATTTGAATATATTTATTTAAAATATCAGTTTCTCCAACTAAATAACTCTAATCAACAATACACAGATGTATATACTGACTGCTATAGCACTCACAACGTCTTTATCTCAACAGATGTATTCAAATGTATATTGCATTTTATTTGGACGTATAACTACTAATTGCCGAGTATACCTTATCTTAAATGGTTTACAATTTTAGATTGATTTATTGCATATTTTTCTGGTCGGTACCAGCAAACTTAGACTATTGTATATAGGGAAAATACAAATACAAGCTTCTAACATTTATTTAATTAAATTTCTTTACTGACACGATATGACAGTTTTCTGCGCATACTAATTAACTAATATGTGTTTTACAAACAAACATAATGTACATAATCATAAAAAGTTAATTTAAAAATCATAATCATGAAAAATATAACAATAATAATAATATTAAACTGATTTATATCATGATTATATTGTAACCCATCTGGCCTCAAAATGGGGCCCCCTTGAGAGCTTCTTGAAGGCTGTAATAAGCTCTCTCGATCAAGTGGTCTTATAAAAGAATTTTAAATGATTTAAAGCTAATTTGTGTTTTTATATGTTGAGAGATAGAATTGAATATTTTTTGTCCAAGGCAAAATAAAGAGATTTTAAACAATCGCAATCTAAATTTATTGATAACCAGATTATGCTTGTGTCTTGTAGTGTAAGAGTGTTCTAAGACAGGAAAGTCACTCTTATTTTTAAAAATAAAAACTGCTGTATGATACATTAAAAGGCATGCTAAGGTGAGAGTACCACTTGATCGGAAGATCTCCCTACAGCTCTGTGATTGTTGCAATCCTCAGACGACCCTTAGAGCCCTCTTCTGGAGACGTAAAATTCTTTCAAAAGAATGAGCGCTGCAGAAACCCCAGAAGATTATTCCATAGCTCATCCTAAACTCAAACAAACCACTTTAACACAGCTTGAGAGTTTCCCAGGAGTCAAATGACAAGAGGCACCTCAGGGCAAATATTGTTGAATTAAGCTGTTTTACAAGATCATTTATGTGAGTGTCTCATTTTAGACGAAAATCTATTTGGACAACTAAAAACGTTGCAGATAGCGTGATATTTAAAGTATTATTATTGAGAAAGAAATTAATCGGAACATTCTGTTGTCCATGAATAAATTCTATAAATTCTGTTTTTGATATATTTATATGTAACTTATTAGCAGTGTAACTATTCCAGAAGATTTGATGTTTTAAGAAATTGCTGAAAGAGGGTTTTATAGTTGTTGTGATTAAAAATAAACTAGTATCATCAGCAAAAAGTGAAACAGTGAGAGGAAGTCTAAAATGAAGTTAGGGGACCCATGCCAACTGTGGGATTAGTAATCTACCTTGTCGAAGTTGTGACTACGGCAGGGTGATTTGATTGTCGCCAACAAACAGCACCCTAAACAATTATTATCATATTATTGATAATTGCTTTGCTTGGACTTTTCTAAAGTTGAAATTCCCTGGTTGTGACAATATACATTTTAACTCAATCCTATATAATGAGGTAAACATTTCGTAAAACAACTATGCTTGGTTAACCCGTGGGAATTAATTGGTAGATCACACTTGTTACTTGATGAATATTGGAGCGAGTGTAAATTATAAAGCAATTATTAGATTATTTATGCAACATAACTAAATCGAATTTATTTGAATACTCTGCTTGTTTTGTTAGTGGTAATATTTCCCTAATGTTAAATACTATTTCATATATATGAATAGTATATAATAGTAGTTTGTTAACTTGTGTTAATGTAATGAATTGATTAACCAAACCCGTAAGAAATAATAAATTTAAAGAGTGTATGACGTATAATTGATATAATATAGATTATAAAACCCAAATAATCAACTTATAAAAAACTAAATATGTGAAAGCGGAGTTACAACAAATGATAGCCCTTTTTTATAATAGCTCTAACAATCGTTAACCCTCTACTAAATTATATTTTTTATAAATGAACTGTACCAAAACATTTGTGCTACTTATATTTGTAAATGTTAAATACTTCATGTTATACTTATATTATTATTTACAGACTATGTAAGTTAATCATTTATTCAAACTTTATATAACTTTATAAAAGTAATTCTCTGTTTATGAATTTTTCAATTATGATGACACACAGAGAATTCAACAAAGAACGCATATTATAACCAGTTTATTGTTATGAAACTAGGTTTCAGAGTGGAGTGAGAATAAGTATGCAATTTTAAAGTCGGTAATGGAAGCGTTTTGTAAATTACAATGCTTCCACGTGAAGGAGTAATTTGTTGTTTTGTTGAAAATATTTACCAATGATTTATGTTTCATTTCCATTAATTCATATATTACATACTAATAAAATAGTTTTAAAACAATTTTACAATTACCTTTGTCACATTTAAACGTACGTTGCATTAGTATACACAGTAAAATAGTTAATAGTTTCTTCATTTTATAGTCAAAAATAACATTATCAGAAATTTAATTTTTATTGTTTTTTAATTGATGCCCCAATATCTTGAACATTACATATTTATTTCATTCTTAGTAATAAATAACTGTTTTTACTTACTGTTTTACAATCAATATAATTTTATTAGAGTGTAATGATTATATTTCCACTGCGTTATCAATATATCTCACAAAATAGTAATGTATGAGAATGAATCTCAAAATTTACTGGAATGAATCATGTATTCGGTATTTATCTATTTATTTTATATTGACTGTTTGTATTTTATATATATAATAAGTTAACGTGTTTGTACGTTTAGACGAAGGTTGCGTTAATTGAGGTTTCGAAAGTTAACAGTCAAGCCTGAAGTTCTCATTTGTAGCTTCCAAACAGTTAACATATTACTCAATATCTTTGCGATAACATACGGTGTATGTGCGAGTGAAATTGTAAAACACCCTATATTTATATATAGGCCTACATCGAATAAAATTCATTAGCTGATATTCTTCTATTATTTCAATGTTGGTATTACATTTTTGATGTATATATTGTGTTATTTACCAGTTTTAGGTAAAGTATATGTATTAAATTACAATAGATGTTTTATATTTTATGACTTTATATTTCTCTGTAATAGGTACTCATAGTTAGCGCAAGGTGAATGGAGACAAGATTACATTATTTTTAGTATGTTCTTTGCCATAGAGAAAAGCTAAAGATTATACAATACATTAAACTGCATCGGTTATTAAAGTAGCATTTTAGACCTAACACCAAAGTATTATTATGGATGGGGTTGGTAGTATGTGTAAATATTGGCGATGTGGAGTCATAAAAAAAACAACACAACGATTAATAGGTAAAATAACTTATGTCATTGTCAGGTGGCTACCAAAACCAAACCTCCAGAATAAACTAGATTATCTTTGGGTGAGTCAGATCATATCAGTATCAATAACCTTAAAAACTAAATGTCTCTAAACTTATATGAAAGTTGAATCTTCTTGCAAACAATCTCAAAAACAGGACACCAACACTTGATATATTAATAACTGCCATAAACTATTACAATTTATAAAATAATAATCTTCTGTTAAAGCACTGTATTAAGCTGAAAGTACCAGGGTTCAGATCCCTCTAAATACTCAATACGAGTGAGTATATACAAAATATAAAAAGAATTATATTGAAATTTTGTACGGCAGTGTAAATAATTGAATATTCTTCCGAACAGTGTTGTTTTTGTCGAATCTGAGACATTTTTACTTTGTAAGCAAATTAAATAAATAAAAATATATATATATATATACTTTTTATTGTGGTTAAAATATAAAAATAAAGTAGATATTCATCATTACTCATGATTAATCATTATTAAGACGCCAATCATAGATATATAGGCGAATATAAGGGGTGAATGAGTGTAATGAGGTTAAATGAACGAATGTCGTAATTGTTACTAGCCAAGGTCGACTGTTCCTCAGAAAGAGATATAAATAATAGATAATAGCCAGGGTAAGTCATCCTCAGGTGTCTACCGAAACCTACCCTCCAGAATAAACTAGATTATCTTTGGGTAAGCCAGATCATATCAGTATCAGTAACCTTAAAACAATTAGTGTGGTGTCCGAGAACTTTCTGGAACAATTTATTAAATTAATATTGTTCCTTAGGTCAAGACAAACTTATTTCACAGCATAAACATGGATCTATCGTTAATATTTTACTGCCTGTCTGTCTATACTAAGAATTTTACACCTCAAGAACTATTAAAGATAGAAACATTTAGTGTACATGTGTATCTTATTAGTTTAAATAAGAGAATTAAACAGCATTGCTGCTTAAATCCATTAAAAAATTGTGGTCTTTTAAAATCTTTAGTATCAAATATCACGAAACCCGTTACAGCTATAAAAAGGCTAAAGGTAGGTAAAACATGCACAATTAAGTGACAAATCAAATAACAGATTAAGTACTGAAATCAAATTATAAATAGAAAATAATGATAATTTTTGTAAATCTATATAATTTCCATAATACCACAATACTTATATAAAACATTGTTTAACAGCACATATGAGATGCTACGTATCACTAATAAACTGTTTTTATATCTACTTTGTTTTAACAAAGAGTCATCTGTTTATTTATATATCAATGTTTATTAACATTTTAAAACTAAACCCTATATGCCATATAATAAAATAAAACAGTGATAATTATAGATTCACTGTGCATTAAAAATTTAACAATGAATTAATTATGGTTCGAACTGCCACTGGCTTTAATCTAATTCTACATTGATGATGTTTATTTACTCCCGTTACAAACATATATTTCCATCCCTAATAGTTGGTTGTTGTCTGAGTAGGCAGAAATCAATGTTTCAAAATAACATGATTGCCTTATATTATTTTTAATAGGCTTACGTATAAAAAAATAACTGATCAAACATTTTCGTTATACATTAATTTATCTAGTTCGCTGTAATATATCAATTTATATTACCTACTCTATATGAAAGCACGTGTTTCGTTGTTGCACATATTGGTTACATATACAGTATGTGAGGTCTACATTCACTTAAGTCTAGTATGCATTACGCTACAACCCCGAAGTGCGGCAAGTCTTAAGATTTTTTGGCTAATCCTAGTATTTCGCAATAAGAACAGTTAAAGTTCGGAGTTCACTGTCATATCGGATTTTTTTGGGTAAATATTCAGATTGTCACAAAGACTGGGTGAATTCTAGAAATATTTCAATTATAAAGCGTGTTTCGAACGCTCTTCCTCAGGTTCATCTTCGGGTATTAAAAGTCTAGGCACAAAATGAAATGTTATTGTCATAATACAACGAATTCAAATTTCCTGATGAAGTTTCAAGGTGGTAGAGATTCTTTCTTCGTTACGATAGATCCTTGGATCTACTGTGATTGTAGTCCTTCCCTGGCTAATTCGTAAGTTCTCACAGTGCCACATCACAGCTATCATGCTCATGAAGATGGTTGTCAGTGTTATCACGAGGTTCTATTTCAAGAAGTTCGGGTTTTGTTTCTCACACGCTGCAGAAGTCTGATCTTTAAAACTTAGTTGCGTTAACAAGTTTCACCTGATTGGGGCACGGTTACATTACTGCCATCTTGGACCTCCTCCAGCTTGTCGCTCAGAAAAGAGTTTCATAATCCATGGGGGCTTTCAAGATAGCCCAACCCATTTTCATTGTTACACCAAATATGACTCCATAAGAGAAACATATTATTCCCTAATAGTAGGCTGTATTTTTCATAGCCTGGATTAATCTAATCCTCTCGGACCCCTTTTTGTATGGCTCGTTTCCATTCACATAGAAAACGTACGCTAAATATCCTAATTTACTCTCTCAATCGAGCCTCGAGACTGCTACGTATCGGTTGTCCACGCCTACGTATCGGTTGTCCATGGCTACTTATCGGTTGTCCATGCCTACGTGTCGGTTGTCCATGCAAAATCTTTATTTCATACCACGTAATGATGAAACTATTAATTACTTTGTTACAAAATTGACGTCCATCGTCCGAATGTAAAATACAGGGGGCACTATAAAAGGGGTAACAATTTCAATGAGGGAGTTAGTGACCTCTTCGGCTCTTTTATCGCGTAAAGTGCCTACGTGTAAAGTTAGTAAGATGGTCTTGATAAACGACTACAACATTAAAATTATCCTCAGGATTAGACTGCATGTCAATTAAATCAACTTAAGCTTGGTAGTTCATGTCACCGTGTACAATCGGCTTTACCACTAACCCTTTCTATATAACTTTCAGTGTTTTCTTACATGGCCCAATTGAAGGTAAATAACAACTGTGTCAGTAGTTACATTTTTGTATGTACAGTTACCCGCCTTTAGGGTTCGAGTTCGCTCTCCGTGGTCAGTATTTATGTGCGTCTCACTAATGGTAGAAAACAATTCTTCATAATGAATTATGTTATTTTTTTCCGACAAGATCGAGACGATTATTTTTTTCCAACTGGACTATCATGATGCCGTACCTTACCAAACGCCTGTACTAAATGGTTTCTTTTGCACCACCATCGTTTCCTCTTTCACGTTACAATGCAAGAAACGTTCAAGTATTTCATATATTGTGGAACACATTGATTACACCTAGAGTAGATTGTCAACTGATGTGTTGAGGAACAGAAGGTGGAGTGGGGGGAGTAGACTGGGACATGTCTCAACATGAAGCACCAGATTTACCAACGAGCCTTGGGAAATCCGCACATTTGCCAAGAGTGGTTGGTAAAAGCCCGAAGTTCCCCATTTTCTCCACTTATTTCGAGCTTTTAACAAGTCGCTTGGTAAATCCGGAGATTAAATAACTCCCTAAAGGTAAACGCTCGATTTTCATTCTGTTTTTGGACAATGTTATTGGAAAATCTTAAGATTGTCTGGTGGTTCCAAAATTGGTCACTTTCCGGGGGTTTATGGCAATATATACACATCATAACTAATCATAAATAAATAAATATATATTTTCTTTACGATCATAGTCTAATCGATTAAAGGTAGATATACTGTAACACTATTCAAATACTTGTTGGAATGTTGGTTATACAAAATTAATTCGTATATTGTGTGTTGTACAATGCAGAAAGATCATGCAGATATTAATGACACAATATAATATGTATCACTAACAATGTTTTTAAAAGAGTATAAATATGTATTCTATATATACGAATATCCATTAAAAACTGACTATTTAGATAAAATATACATATTTTTATGTATAAATAATTTATTTAATAGATAATGCTTGAGGTGTTTTTGTAAAAATATTTTCATATTTGTAACATTAAATTGGTCAAAAGCAAAGTATATAACGTTCATTTTATAAATATTGGAATATTTTTTATTTAGTTTTTAATAACAAATGTGTGAAACTATTAAGACAATAAAAAATGATAAGTTATTTTATGAATGCTGAGAATTTAATAACTGTTTTCCTCAAGAAACTTATGCATAAAAATATTAAGCACTTTATTAAGACATAGTATGAACAATATTGTATATGACATAAATTGTTTTATCTTTGGTATTTTGTTTTCAGGAATATTTAACCAGGAATGAGTGATTTTAAATTTTGTCAGCTTATTTGTTCTAAATACTATTTAGTAATTAATTTACTGATAACAAATAAAACAATATTAATCTAATTTTATAGATAAAATTTACATTACTAATTACTTCTCTGGCCTTTGATGAACTCAGAATATGACTAATCTGCGTGTAATTACATCAGCACTGTTACAGTGATGTATTATGAATTAGACAGTACTTCAATTCTGTTTTCGTGTTTTGTTCATTAATAATAAGAAGTCGCTAATTGATGTTTAAATTTCTCATATTGAGGAATACTTAAATTAGTATTATATTTCTAAATATTATTAAAAATTACATTGTGGCAATTTTCCTTTAGGTATTAATTTGTTTAAGGGATTAAACAGTTATTCCATGATAGTTTAGTTATTTATAATTTCACTCATGACTTGATAAAGTTCTAAAAGCCTTCACCTAAATACTAACTAATTATTGAAACTACGGCTATCCACAATATTTAGATTTATCTTATATTATCTAGTAAAAAAACAGTCACAATACGTAGTAACTGAAAATGATAAAGATTATATATAAAGGATTGATTGTACAAGAGACACGAACCCAGTCCAGGAATCTAGGACCAGGAACCAGGAATCTAGTCACAGTTAGATAATTCAAAGAACTCTAACCAGCTCCACGAATATAAAAACTTCATACTTATGTCACTTAGTAAGAGTATAAATAATGTATTTGATCGGAATATCCCCTCAAGCTTAATACCTGTTAAGCTTTTTCTAATTTCTAGGAAGGGCAATCGATTTGATCCAATTAACTACAGACCTACTTCTATTAAGCCAATATTTGGTAAAATAAAATGAAGACAGCAACGAAATATAAGTAAATAAAGGCATGAAAGTAAATTTGACATCAATTATATTTCCTTTCCTTTTTTAATTTCAATGTGGTTTCCACTTAGACTATAGATGCAGTGTATAATTTTGTTTATGGGTTTGTAAATAATAAGCACACATTGACTGTCTTGTGTGATCTAACAAACACTTTTGACTGGGTTTATCATCAGATTCTCCTCTCGAAATCAAAATACTATGTCATAGATGGTGTGGAGCTTAATGATTCTAGAATCTTCTTAGGTGTTCTTCTCTCTGTGTTTATAAATAGTGTTCTAACTGGTGTAGCTACAGTTTTTTTTTTTTTTTTTTTTTTTTTTTTATAGGTGTTTAATGTTTGTATGTTGTTAAAAATATTTAATGACTGTACCTACCTAACAATATTATATGTCTTGTTGCTTGAAACACATTTTTATGTCCGAAAGCATAAAAATCAGTTCTTTTTAAATGAGTTCAGACGTTTGGAGACAATAACCTATTTTTCAGTGAATTGTTAATTTTTTATTAAATAAAAACCCTATAAAGAGCTTTGTTTACCAAGAAAAAAGGACAAGGCTTAAACAAATTTGGTTAATCTGCAAAACTGCTAGATTTGTAGTTACACCTTTTTTTTTTTTTTTTTTTTTTTTTTTTTTGGATTGTATCATCCTCACTTCGTGCCTGGGACATCTAGACGCCATCGTCACTGCGGGTCGTAAGACTTCATCATTTTTGTAATATTTGATTATTGTATTGTTTTATTCCTAATAATTGTTGTCTTTTCAGGTTAAAATGTAATTTTAATAGTAGTATCAGTCCTTCCGAGTCATATATATAATTTTTTGTGCATGTTGAATGTTATTTTAAATTAATAGTGTTTTTCAGGTACCATATATTTATGATTAGTTAATGTAATCTTATTTCAGTCTGATTTGAATATTAATTTTAATTGTGTTTTGACATTTTTCGTTGATATCGTGACCTTGACAGCGCCTAATTGGTTATATTAATTTAACCCTGTTAATATTTTTTTTATATTTAGTAGAAGTTCATTTTGTTGTACCCCATTCTAGGATCTAGGTTAAAATGTAGATAATTATTAAAGTAGATAAGTTTATTAGTTTAAGAACGTAGTTTTATAACATGGTTGTGTAGATGTAATTTAGTTTTTAGCACTTGAAAAAGGTTTGGGTTTTACCAAATCGAAACGTCGTGATTGTTAATTTTTACGTAATGATGGCAAATGTCCAACTACCTTTGTCTCCCTCATACACCTTTTCTTTTGACCAGCCACATTAAATATTTGTATATCCACATATCCAGTTTCAAATATCCGTTAAGGCTAATGAGATTATCATAGCAATAGCTTTGTTCTAAATAATTTTTTTAGCATAATTTCGCTGAACAATTATGTGATTTGTAAGTGAATAAACTACCACTTATTCAGAAGAAAACTCCTCGAATTCTTAACGATTCATCTTTAAATGTTCCCTGTACGTTGATGGATAAAAATCATAATATTTTACAATATGTTTGTGTTTGCATGTTTAAGTAAAATTAGAAAAAGTTAGTTTATGTTTCCATCACTAATCCTTAAGGAATTATCACCATTCCTAAAGTTCAAGAAACAACTTATTGGTGGACTTACTTTATGACTGTGAAAAATCAAACTTGGGGATGAAGGGATCAGATTATTAAATTAGTTACCACAATTAGATCAAACAGAGACTTTAATAACATCCAAATCAAGCTTAAATGATTCGATGAATTTGTTTTCAAAAATGTAAACCTCAATTACAAGTACACTGGAGCATTAATTTTTTGTGCCAATTTTTTTTTTTTGTATTCTATTCTTTATTTGATGAGATATATTCTTGGAATTTTTTAGTCATTGTGTTTGTTTCGTTGATTTATTTTTGGCATTATTTTTGTGGTAATTATGCACTTTCTTGCCACCTCTGAAAATACAATTTCATGTTAAAAAAGTGATGAAAAATGAGTTTATGTCTCTTGGGGAGTTTGATTTCATCCGCGGAAAACTCGTTTTTTACCGAAAAATCGAAAAACTAGTTCTTTATCCAATAATGAAAAAAACCAACTTTATTAAAAATCTTTATTTTTCGACAATTTTTTTTCCATTTCTCGTGTTTTTTTATGCTGAACACAAATATATAACTGGTTTTGTAGTAAAACTATTTTTTCAGCTCAAAAAATGCATTTTTTACTGACATAACCAAACATAACCTAACTTGTCCTAATTGTCTATTTTTTCAACAAAAATTCGTAATTTGCGTTAAATTCGAGCGTTTGGCCTCCGTGACGGCCTGCCGGCTGTCACTCCGGCGGGAATATAGGTGATTTCCGTTTTTGTGATTAATAGTTGTTGTATATAATGATCGCGTAATGGCCGCTAATCGCGATCCACCGTGATAGTAGTTTTTCCGTTATTTCTCGAGAAATATTTGTAATAGACCAAAATAGTTTTTAAATTTGTATTCAGCGCAAAAAACACATCAAAATAAAAAAAGATGATTAAAATACCATTTAAATTAACGGAAATATGACAAAAATACTAAAATTTGTGATATTGGTTTTTTCGAATTTTTCGGTAAAATACGTTATTTCCGCGGAATAAAATGCATATCTCGTGAATATACAGCCAATTCTAGACCCATTTCAAGCAAAATGTTCCAAATTTGTTTGGTGGCAAGAAAGTGCATAATTACCATTTTTGTTACTTAAATGATTAGCTGAAGGGTACAACGATTGACATGCAAAATCATATTCAAGTATTGCATGTTTTTACTAATATCTTATTTTCGGCTCTCCAATATTTCTTCTAAGTACTTTCTAATTTTATTCGACTCAAAATATTTATGTAATATTTGTATATCTACGATTATATAGATCAAAGTATAATCAAATACTATATGCTATTTTAATTACTTAGTTACACCTAGTATATGCCATGTATATTTTTTTCTATTTTGCTTATTGCATTTTTTCCTTCTAAATTACAATAAATATTTTCTAGCTCCTGGCTATTGCCATTTATCCAACAGGAATACAAGCAAAAATGAGCTCGTCTAAACAGCCTGGGAGAACTGTCTCTTAGCGGGACATCTTTCTACATCGAAAGATATGCGAAATATGAAGAGGAAAAGTGACAACCTATAGTAAAGTTAACTAATAGGATTGTAACAACTCTCATTGGAACAGTACAAACCAAAGATGATGTGCTAGGTGTAGAGTAACGTTAGATGAAAATTGGTTCCATTCCTTTATGAATCACTTTGGACTGAGGATAGTAACCGTCATTATTTACCAATACTGATCATAATAATAGTTTTACTTTTTGAACTCATATTATGTAACACTTTTTTACATGACGTTCATATATTTGTAATTTATGGCATTTCGTATCTAAGGTGATATTCCAATGTACATAATAAATATGTAAAACTAAGGAAAAATTGCATGCATTTGGAATAAAAATCTTTTTTTAAAGAGATTTTTCAAACTGACAGATCCTGATGAAGAATGGAAGCACGCCCTCCCAACTGAGCGTTGTGTTTGGAATTTATGAATTTAGAAATGCTACAGAACGCTGACGAAAATAAAGCCATTATGGTTACTTGCTTGTTCATTACATCGAATATTAAAAAAAACAAGAATTTGTTTGTTTGCCAAAAAGGAGTAGATTGGTAGATAAATATTATTATCATATTTCATTTAAGCAAATAATTATTTACCTAATATTGTTCAAATTCATCGTTTATGTTTGATATATTTCTTGTAAATATTTTTTTATTCCATTAATAACAAAACTAACGTAACATAATTATTAATGTCTCATTATTAGAATCAATTAAAGTATTGGTTTTAAAGCCACTATATTTAAAGTTCTGATCAATTAAACCATCGAAATGTCTTAGTGCAATATTTATATTTCTCTATAAAAAAATAAATAAAAGTATTTATTTTTGCTGTTATTTATTTTAAGTTGACTATAATTTACTTTTTTGGTTCTAATCTTATCACACAAAAAGCCTCTTAGAATTGTATCAATCCGCCTTTATTTCAAGAAATTCACAACTCAATAATTATTATGTTGATCATCTTTATATGAAATAACAGTAGCCTATATTACGATATTTGGTAAGTTGTGCATATCTTATAAATATTCAGTGATAAATGAAATCATAAAGCATTGCTGAATATTTACAAGGAACACACAACTACTCAAATCGCATAGCCAAAAAGCAATTCAGATTGTTTTATTTAAAAAAAATAATTAATTCATATACTTATTGAAATTCTAAAAGTATTATGCCACAGAGAATAAGGGAACAGAGATCACATCAAATAGTGCAATAAATATGTGTCGAGTTGTTATTTCTCCACTTTTCCATGCTGTGACAGGGCCAGCACATTGTCAGTTGCCCTTTATTAACCTCAAATTTTCATGGGTTAAAGTAGCAAGTAATATTACAGATTTATAAAGATGTACAATATGTGGTTTTAAACTGACATGAAGCGTTCGCTGCGGCCATAAGAAAGCGACCTCTGTATATTTTTCTCTGTTATCATAATAAGATAAAACATTTAAATTATAATTTTGTTGTGTTCTTCAGATATATTTTTGAAAGTTTTTAGAAGCCGTTCACGTTTAAACTGAAAACGTTAAATAAATCATAAATGCCTAATTATTTTATCATTTTATTTTATTGCGATTTTTTTTACTGATGTTTCTTTGTTTGTATATTACATGTTTTGCATATCAATGTTAATTTAATAACTATCAGCCTTATGAATCTGTACATTAAGATTTACATGTCTTTTTCCCTTTTAAAATTAAAAACCCGTGTGTAATCAATATAAGATAAAAACCTGTATTCCTCCTCTTATTAGAGTCTTTTTCCGTGCAACTATAATAGAAACACTCATCTTGTCAACCTCAACACTATCCACCTCACTGGAAATTGTTTATTTTAAGAAGGCCCTACACTAAAATGCTATAGACCAATGCTACTATAAAATTTCACGGATAAATTTCGAATGGGCACGTACTTAAATTATAATGATCTATTTATATTTTTAATCTAAACTTCTGTAAAATTTCATGACACAGAAACGTTTGACAAAGTTAAAAAAAGTATATTAAATCATTCTCGATTAAGTAACTCTTGATCTCAACATTCATAAAGTGTACAGCTGTTATGTCAACTTATGGACATTTTATATCTTAGTTTGATGGCACATAAACGTTTTATATTCTTCTTCTGACACGGTGCTCCAGCCTTAATTACTCCTATTCTCCCTGTTTTAATAAACTTAAAAAGCTATTATATATTCACATTGTTTCCAATACGAAAATGTAAGAATACGAGATTATTGACAAATAGTTATTTAAGGAACATATCAAATAGATTGCAATTATATGTACATAATTGTATTGTAGAGTTAATTTATGATTTTAAAGTTTTTTTATCAACTATACCAAACTGAGTTAGAGTTAATTTTGGTTAAATTACTTGGTTTTCGTTTGATATTATTGCTTTTGAAATAATAATTTTAAACCAATACTCTTCCCACAGTAAACAGTACCAATATCAGTAAGGGTTGGTGGTGTTCCATACTTCTTACGAGTATGGAAGAGTGGTGGCCCTACCCGTACATGTATATGGGTGGGTGAGTGGGTCAGTACCACTGTACGTACTTTATATGGGTGGGTAAGTGGGTTAATACCACTGTACGTACATGTATATGGGTGGGTGAGTGGGCCATAACACTGTAGGTGTGAACCTTAATTATTGAATAACAACGGGAATTTTCTTTTCATTCAGTTATGTAATTAATAGCAAGTCATTACAAAATACGTACTCTTCTTAAAAACTTTTTCTTTCCAAACTCTAGTCTTACTACTTAAAATAAAAGATGTAAACTCTTATATGTATTATCCTTTTAAAATCCTCTTAAAAGTGGGCATATTTATACTAAGGTCAAGTTCAATACACATGCAAATACCAATATGTATTTAGCATTAATTAATGGATTCCTTTTTGTCATAAATTTATTATGACAAAAAAGTAATAATAATACTTAATGACGGCTTTCTTTGCTGTGATATAAGTAACAATTATTGTGGGTGATGAAGATATAGGGACCTTTTTCGTTAGTTCACTACCACTTAATAAATATTCTATTGCTCTAAAGATTTTTCCACAATCGTTTTTACGTCACTGTAGTATTCCTTATCCGCTAAAAATCAGATATCACTGGCCTTATCTTATCGCTTTCAAAGAACTTACACACGGAGAGTGCATTCGGCGTTAAGTCAATCGTTGGATTTACCAGTTTGTAATCAACCTTAGTAGCCACCTAACCTAACCGTAAATGCGATGGATAAAATATTGGTATTGAAGTAGGGGAAAAAGCCCAGATATTTTATTATTATTAATATTAACTCAGTATTTTACGCGATTAATCAAGTTATTTGAGATGATATTAAATTCTAAGCGCTATCAATTATTTTTTTAATAAGACATCTACTGGGATTTTAAAATCTTTAAACATATTAGGCACAAAAAATGTATAAGTGAGCTTAGTACAAGTTCAAAACTTTCCCAAAATGATGATAATTACCAATATCGCATAAAAATTCTGTTAATTTGAAAATGTTCAAGCTTAACTAACTAGTATTTGGAAGATACAGGATTTAGTGTATTAAAATAAAAATCATATTTCACACCATTTTTTAATGAATATTCATGAGTTATTATAAAGTCTTAAAATAATTATAATATATTCTATATATGTTATCAGTGAACACTAGCTTGGTAAATTGCCAAGTTAATTGTAATTCTAAAGAGAACATTCAAAAAATAATAATTAATTTTACAACCTGACTTTAAACAAAGTAAATACTTTGGATCTCAACATGCATTTTCTTTATGTTAATCATTATGGAATACTTAATATCTAGTTAGAAGCATTTTAAAATTCTTAGATGAAAAAAGCATAAATCATAAGGAAAATAATTGATCGAAACATTAGACCAGAACTTTTGCCCTCATGATAATAACACTTCAAATCAAAGCGAATGAAAGCACACGTTGTAAGTGAAATGTAATCAAATTTAATTAGATTTTACTGGGGCGTAATTATATTGATTAATACGTACAGCACATTTTTATTGTACATCAGTGGTTGAAAGCCACTGTGTTAACAATATAAAGTATATAACTTGTAAATAGTGGGGAAACGTTTAACGTAGTCTTAACCGAGGGTTTCTATAAAGTATTTACCATTATTGTGTCTAAAACTATTTAAATATCCCATTTATTTAGAATAACTTATTTTATGTCTTTTTTCTCTTCGTCATGGTTGTTCCTTTCCTTTATATTTGTAATAGTTACGGTGTGTCGTGACAAATATACGCTTAACTCAATGCCATATAAGAAGTTACTTAAATAACGTTTCAAGATTTCTATTATGTTTACCTTTTCAAGAAGATCCCCATTATCTTGTTATAAATGTTTCAATTAGGTCAACATTTTGTATACGTACTGAACATGTATTTATAATGGTGGAGTCGTTGTGATGGCAAAACAAGATTAAAGTAGGAAGGAAGTTATATATCGGGGAACAAACACCAGCTAATGTACACATATATAGGCTATATGGCATTACGGTGAAACCACAATTGTAAGACCTGTATAATTCAAGTACTCAAATTATTTTAATACGTTAAGTTGTCTCCATGAAGGCGTTAGGACAGGCAAAAAGACCTTGTATGGGTTTGTACCTTGTGGCAGTGTCCACTGATAAGACCTGGTGTCGTTTGAAACACCGCGTGTTGTAACTATTAACATATTATTTCATTAATTTTGATTTAACTCGGTTACGTATGGTATAAAGTTATAATAAGTATACGTGTGAGTATAAGTACATGAGTCTTATTATTTTGAAATCCTCGGTGAAAACTACATTACACGTGTCCCCACTATTTACAAGTGACATACTTCATATTGCTCACCCATCAGTCATAGACATTCAGTGGCTTTCGGCCACTGTAGGTATAATAAAAATGTGCCATATGTATCAATCAATATAATTACGTTCCGGTTAAATCAAATTAAATTTGATTACATTTCGCGTTCAACGTGTGCTTTCAGTAGGTTTGATTGGAAGTGTTAATGTCATAAGAACACACATAAGAAACGTACAAATATTCAGTCATTTATATTCTTGATTGATTCATGCTTTTTCATACATGGATTTTAAAATGCTTCTATATAGATGTTAAGTATTCCAAGATAATTAATACAAATAAAATGCATGTTGAGTGTTGATATCCAAAGTATTTAAAGTAGGGTTGCAAATAATTTGTTATTTATTGTATTACGACTAATTCAGCTAAAAAACATGCTAATTTTATTTCCCAAACCAGTCTTCACTAAAAATGCATATATTGAGTCATGAATATAACATAATTTCGTTTAAAATTGAAAGTAAAAAAGTATTTTTTTAAGTTAAAGGAGTGTATTGAAGGAAGCGTGAAAACATATAAGAAAGCATTAGGCTTTTTAGATTTTGTGATAATTTCAAAGTTTTTCTTTACCAAAGGTGTGAAATGTAATTTTTTCAATACACTATATCTATATGCTTTCACTTACTACAGTATTTAGTTTAGAATGAATCAAATCAACGGTATTTTTATGCGATATAGGCTAGGTAATTTTTATGATTTTGGGAAAGTTTTACGTTTTACGTACAGTATTACGTATGGTATGTATTTAGCGTAATAAATGTATTTAGATTGCTTATACATTTATTACACCTAATAGGTGTAATGTAACTTAGCAGACGTAAAAATAAAAATATAGTAATTGTTTGGAAAAAATCAATTGACATAAGCATGGAATTAAAAATAATTTCAATTAACGTTCTTAATCACGTAAAACACGTAGATAATAATTGTATTAATAATAATAATACAACATCTTCATTGCCATAAATATTTTGCGCGTATGACACGTATTAAGTTAATATGGATATGTCAAAAAATACGTAATATGGACTTTTACAATATTGCAACAAAGAAAGTTCCAAAGTAAATAATTATGACAAAAAGGAATAAACAATGCTAAAAATAAGTTTACAGTTGTTGTTTTTCTTCCCGAGTTCTTTATGAGAAACTAAAGGAAGGCCTGGTCTGCACCTGTGCTAATGTTTCGTTTTATTTTGATGTATTGATCAAAAAGTCAGTGAATAAATTACGTTTTTATTCCATTAACGCTACCAATAACAAGTGGTAAAGCAATCACAAATAAAAAATATAATATGACCTTCAATAATGCTCGTTGGTTTATTCCGTGTTGAAATTATAACTATACAAAGTTTCACAGTGGTGTTTCTTAGTAAAAATTAATTTATATTGTTAAAAAAAGATTTCAATAGTAATTGTTTTGTTGGAAGAAATATTATGTTATTATTTATTTAATTAGTTTGAATTAGAGTTGTGTATAAAAACGTTTAAACGTGTATTTAGTTTTAATAACATTTTCTTGGGCTAAGCTTTATAACCATCATAATAATGAGCTAATTTTCTTTTTAATTATATTTTTATAACTTAAAACGGTTAATGATGGATAAAAATCACATACTGCAAATTCAAAACCTTATTTGACCTCCGTGTTATATTGAACGTGTATTAAAGAATATTTGTATCCCCCTAAATTGAAATGTTATTTTTGTACATCCAAATAAATTCATTGGAGCAGTATTGTAGAACTCACAAAGAAAATTATTGTAAATTTATGTTATTGCTCTTGCAGGACTCATAAACGGAGACATTATAAGACTGTACAAGCCATAAAAGCATTTATGTAAAATATTAATACATATTACGTAGCTGCAATGTTAGCTTCAAGGCAAAAAATTTATTGTATTTAAATAGCAATAAATTAATAATGACATTGTTGTACAATTTCTTTTCAAGTTTTATTTGTATTATTGTACATTACATGTGATTAAGCTTATGTTTAGTAGAAACATTTATTAAAAAAGCTATATTTATTAAATTACGAAAGAGGGTAGATTTTGTAGGGTAGGCGATATAAAGACAATTCATCCAATAAAATGACAGGAGCACTTTCAGTGCAGAACCAATTAGACAGTTAGTGAGGTAATTAGTAACAATTTAACAAGACTTGGTCATTAATTACCTTAATTGGTCCTTGAAAGGGCTGTTCTAATTAAAGGGAGATAGCTTAAACAATGTGTCAATAACACTTATATAGTATGTTAAGTGCATTTAATAAATTTTGACCAGAAATAATTACTTTTTTAACAAATTTCATTAGGTAAAATATTTAGTTTTATTTGTCATGTTAATTGGATATTTATAAATACATTCTTTGTAATATAACATGGAATAATTAATGCTTTCCTTAATAATATACTGTAATTATATTAAAAATGTAAAATTATATAAATTATGTAAGAGGGGTCAACATAGATTATGGAAAACTGCAGTTGAAAGTGGTATTGTATTAATTAATTGTTGTTAGCTTTTTTGTTACTGTTATTTTTGTTTATTATTGTATTTATTGCTGTTTATTGTTGTTTGTTACTGATGTTTTTTTTCTTTTTTAATGTTGTATTAAATTTATGAATCGCTTCCATAATTTGTAATATTTGTCTTTTACATGATGAGGATGTTTGTTTTATTACGAATATTTTAATTATTAAATGAAGTATAATTTTTTAATATAAGTATAATGCATTTTAGTAATATAAAAACCATTTCAAATAATTATAATGGAAATATAACTTTTATTTATATGAAACGTAATTTATCTGTCTCTTTTTTTATATTTGAAATATTTGAATTGCACAACGTCTAAGAAGCAATATTAAAAATCAAGATGCCTTTGTATATGGGTATTTATAAACTATTAAACGAACTAACTTAAGCATTTATATTTAATAAAATTAGTTGGAAAAATTGACTATTTACATTATACAGCAATTACCTAAAATATTTAATACTTAGGTGCCTGCCCTAAACTACCATTAAACTTGATTATAATGTAGGAAAAAAGACAAATTATTTATGTAATAATTGGACCACGTCGACAAATTCTGCGTAACTTGGCGGGGCCGCACTTTTGTTATTTTGGTATTCTATAAATAAATAAAAATATATAATATTATAAAGGTATTTATTTTCAGTTTGTTTTAGTAGAATTCTAATTTAATATATAGACTAGTATTATTGCAAATTTATTTGGTGGTAAGATTTCGTAAATGAGGACGGGAAAACAACCCTGGCTAAGTTTTAGTACTTAGTTTTGAAGAAGAGACGATGTACTAGTTTGTAATTTAAAAACCTACCTTGTTCTCAAAAAAATAAATAAACTAGAGTTTCTTAATATAATATAAATCTTAACCAAATAGATTACTGACGGAATTTTGATTCATTATTACCTATACCAATATTCCAATAATAATAATTATTAATTAATTGATTAATAATAAAGTGTTCGAGAAATTATATATTTGTTAAAATTATTCATAAAATAGTACATCAATATCGTCTTCAATAATTTCAAAACATAACGTTGCCATTTTTTACAGTTTTCATTAGAATATATATAAATTATATCACAATTTAAATTCAAAAGATAAGTTTTCAAACATGACCAAAATGAATACTTTAGTCTGTTTTCAAATATCTTGCATTCAAGGACTTTTGTTGGGTCTGTGATTGGATGTTTAATGACGTTTGTTAGGAAGCTAGTGTGACGGTAGATGGGTGACTGTATAATGCAGCTACCTATTGTGATGTACCGTATCTAGTTATAAATGTGATCCAGATCTATAGAAGCTACTTTATCAACCCAATAACAAATTTCCACAGTGCCTAATAAGATAAGTATCTATTATAAAAATCATTTATAAGTATGACATATTAATTACACTCTTGTAAGGTTTGTTACGTCATTTATTTGGTTTAGTATACTTTTTATAATAATTATTACGACATTTTCATTTAAAGTTAACCGATTTCAAATAACCATAATGGAAATAAAATTTTATTTATACCAAAATTAATTTATTTTTGTCTTTTTTTATATTTCAATTACATAATGACTAAGAAGCACTATACAAAAATAACAAGTCTTTTTGTATGGCCGATTGAATTTAAAAATACCCTAGATCAGAGTAAAGAAGAGTGGCCTTAATACGTTTTGATGAGAAATAAATCATGTTCTTTTTAGTTTTGTTGTTTACTAATTAATTACTTATTTACAATTTTCGTTTTTTTTATAAATATATATATATATATATATATATATATATATATATATATATATATATATATATATATATATATAATAATAGTATATGAATAGGTAAACGAAGGAAAATGATTACAAAACAAATAACGAATAACACTTTAAGAAAAATGAAAACTATGAATGAACAAATATTTCTTTGTTAAGTCTAAAGTACAATATTCTGAGCAATCAGGTGTCACCAAACACTTCCCGTTTGACAAGTATAAACGGTCACAAACAAAACGAACAATGTGTGGTAACTCATACATTTACACCTGTCCTAGTAGTATCAGCTGTCTCATATTGCGTCACTCGTGACGTCACACGTGCTCAACTTGGAATGCAATATGTGTGACAAATGTCTTCATATGTCATGACATTGTTTATTAACATCTGTTTCCTAGCGGTAATTTTCTAACAAGTATTGTGGTTTCTGTATGAATTCTTTTAGTAAACAGTGGGTTTCATATTCTTATCCACTACATTTTATAGTTAATTAATTTAAAACAAAATTATTATTCGTATGACAATCATAAAGAAAACCACGCAGAGCATCAGCAAAAATAACAACTTTTAGTTAGCAAAAAAAAAACGATATGGCAATTACAAACCTAGTGATTATGTGCAACATATTAATTAAAAAATTAAATGGAATTATTCCATTTACAAAATATTTTAGGAAAATATAGAAATATAAAAGTGACTAATATCCCAATATAAGGAAGGACTAATATCCCAAATACTAATATTTGGAAATACGGAATGATTTACTTTTATCTCATAGCTCGTCAGTTTAAATGAACAGCGAAAATGCTTTATTAATATATTATATGAGGAATGTTGCAGCTATTTAAAATGCAACAGCAGCAGGAATGTTTCCAGACAGTTGAGTATGCATTACAGAACATTGTAACTGCACATGCATGGTGAATGAGGTATGTGAAACACATTTACCTCACGATGAATGTATTGTTTATTAGTCTTTGAAATCAGGTAGACAATCCAAGGTTATGTATGATACGTTCTAAATAGAAATTTAGAATTTTCTATCAGATTAATTAGACTCCAGCAATGCAGTAGAATACCTTGGCGTACAAGTCGTAGTTAGGGTTAAGGGTTGTAGTATAGTTGTCAGTTACTAACTCGTGTTGTTATATGCAACATTTTAACTACAGTTACATATTTGTGGACAACTGATAGCACAGTACAATAGTCTGGTATTTGACGATAACATTAGACTTGTTGCAAAGTATAAGGAATAAAATGTTGATAAAATTTACTCATAGGTATACTTTCTAATAAGATATTGATATGAAAGATTTACTAAAGCCAAGCAGTGTTTTCCTTAATACTGGGTTTGCATTAAACTTATAAGGTTTTCGTATCCTAAAATGAGATGTCTGCATTTCACTTACAGAACACTTGATCTAACGGGTGGTCCATTAAAACCTGACACTTTTTAAACAGCTGTTTATAAATGGTTCATTTGTTTACAGATGTCATTGTTGTAGCATATGGTAATATAGGTTATGCCATTTTAGTAAACATGGATCAGTGGATGGTTCAACATCTAACCTTTGTCATTGAAATGTTTTTTTTTTTTTTTTTTTAATAATGAGTCTGTTACTGTTTCACAACGACTTTTTCATAACAATTTTCATGTTCCACGTTATGGCCGTGTTCCCTGTCGGAACACCATTAATAAGTGGGTTTGTAATTTTAAAAACACTGCATCCCCAATAAAAAAAAAAAACCAACTGGTAGGCCTAGATCTGTTCATACCCATGAGAATGTTGAACGAATTCTTGAAGCAGTGCTTCAAAGCCCAAAACGATCAGCCATGAGGCAGTTCGTTGCATTAGCAGTTTCAAGAGCAAATATACCTCAAATTTTAACTTCCATCTTAAGAAACAGGTTGTGCACAACCTTAATGACAAGATCCTGGGGTTAGCATAACTGTCTGTCAAACGCAACTGCAACACATTTATGAAGAAAACATACTGAAATGTTTGATAACGTCTGACTAAGCTCATTTTGATTGACAGGAGTTGTTTGCCCTCAGAATTGTCGTTACTAGTCAAGAGATAATCCTAAAGAAATTAACGAACAACCCTTGATAACAAAAGAGTTACTGTGTGGTGTTGCACGTTTTGGAGTAATTGGGTAATTTTTTTAAGATTAAACTGGTGGAAAGGTTTCTGTGAATACAGAATGATATTATGCAATGATTCAGAACTTCTTAATTTTTCGACTGCAAGAGATATTGAAATGGACTCTCTATGGTTCCAGCAAGATGGTGCAACAGCACACACTGCCAATTTGTCTATGAATGTTTTACGAGACCTATTCCCAGGACATCTCATCTCTCGCTTTGATGATATAGCATGGACTGCACGATCGCCCGGCCCAAGACCACATTAGGGGGCCTTGCCCGGCCTAAGTGCTTGTGCTTTTTGGCTGTGGGGTTACTTGAAGGGTAAAGTGTATGCTGCAAAATGTAACACAATTTTCAAGTTGAATGACTTATTAGGAATGAGGTTGCTGCAATACCACTGCCTATGATCCGTAGGGTAATGTCAAATTTTGTTAAAAGATTAGAGACCTGTGTGGAAATCGGAGGAATGCATTGACTGATATTGTATTCCATAAATAAAAATACTATAAATATATAAGGTTACATTTTGGTTATTTAAAAAAAAATATAATTTGTAACATAGTCGATTTATTTTAAAACCCATCAGGTTTTTAAGGCCCACATTGTACTAATTTCAAAAATAAGTTTGTATTTTGTTTTTTTTTTTTTTTTAAAGGACCAAAGAACACCACACACATCTATTTTATCATACATCGTCAGATATTAAAAACACTAATCTCCACAAGGAGGAATCAATTTTAACTATTAATATCCTGTATACAACAAAAAATACAATGTAGAGTACCACTTGACATTTAGAATGAATCATATTTAAATTTTAATAAAAATTAATTAATATAGCCACAACTTTTAAGAAGTTTAAATTTCTTTTATATTTAATTCTCATTAGGGAATTTATGTCATATATTAAGTAAAAGTTCTTGTGCGAGCCCTCCTACCCACCCATACACGAACAGTAGTATTGGCCGGCGTCACACCCATACACAGGCCTACACGTACAGTGGTACTGACCCACCTACACGCATATACACGTACAGTGGTACTGACACACCCACATATAGGCCTACATGGACAGTGATACTGACCCACCCACCTGCACACACATGTACATTGGTACCTACCCACATACTCATACATAACCGTGCAGTGGTGCTGACACACCCATCCGAACTTACACGTACAGTAGCACTCACCTAACCATCCGCACATACATTTACAGTGGTAATAACCCAACCACCTTCACAAATATGTACAGATTTACTGACCCACCCACCAGAACATACACGTGCAGTGGTACTGACGTACACAACCGCACATAGACGTACGGATGCACTGACCCACCCACCTGCACCTACACGTACAATAGTATACTGACCCGCCCACCAATACCTACACGTATAGGTACTGACCAACCCATACACGTACAGTGGTATTATACTAACCCACCCACCAACACGTACACGTAAAGTATTGCTGAAACACCCACCCACTAATAAACTTACAGTAGTACTGACACATTCACCACTCATAAATACACGTACAATGTACGCTTACGATGATTAGCGTATTTTCTTTAATGTGTTAAGCATAAAACAGGACCTAGTGGCTTAAATATTTTGCCTTGAAACTGAAACATCATTCATTTCATCTTCTGTTATATTCTACTTCATTGACCAACGATATGGTTAAAACACATAGTCACTTTAATTTCCTTTCTGTAAAATGAAAGAGATGTAACTTAACAAATTACACAACGGCCAATAAGAGTTAAAATAAACTATTAACCATACTATACTTGGGAAATCAAAATATATCTATCTAATAGCTAAATTAATAGCCACACATACAAACCAACTAACGTTTTACAAATAGCATTACAAACCTACACTTTGTAAATATATTATGTTCATAATACTGGTGTGTGGGGGGTCGACCCCAATTATGGTAAAAAAAAATTGATTTTTTTTTATCATTGATTTTTATTCCAAATTTAATTAGCTTTAAAAGATCGTTTAGTTTTTTGATTTCTGTAAATTATTAAAAAAGTTATGGATAAATTTCCAAACGTATATCATAAGAATTCTTCAACCTAAGAGGGCGCTAGGCGTTCATTTATTTGTTATAGTACTGTTCTGCTGATTATTTTACTGGCTGTCTACATTATTTTGATTTTATCATTGGCAGCACTGCTCCCAGCTGTCTGTAGATCATGTAGTGTGAATATTGTTATTGTTTACCGCTATTCCAAAGTATTAAAAGTGTTCTAGTAGTTGTGATTGTTGTTTTTGTTGTATTTTTTATCTTAGACAAAATGCCTAGGGCTCCAACAAAAGTTTTTAAGAGAAGAAAACATGTTTTCAATGGAACTCCAGTACAGAAAATTAGAAAAGTGTCTGGTGATTGTAGGCCTAATTTAGAAAGTGACAGTGAACCTATCCCTAGCACAAGTCTAGGCCTAGTCTCAACTGACCCCCCTGTGAATAGCTCTTTACCTGAAGTTAGTGAAACCACAGATAGGCCTAGTTCCTCAAAAAAGAAATTAGGTAACCTAGACTACTACAGTGAGTATGATATGTATGATGAGAACTGCAACGACATAATAAATTTACATAGCCTTGAATCACTTTTGTCTGACATCGCAGTGTGCGTACAATGCAATGGCTCACTTTCAATTCGCGGAAAGAACAGATTAGGCTTAGGCCTAACAGTATGTATACAGTGCAATGAGTGTGGTTATGAAGTAACTTCAAAGAATAGCCAGCAGTTAGCTAATGGTAGGTCGGAAATAAATGTAAGAACGGTTTGGTATCAATCCTGGCTCTAGATGTGTGCAAGAAATGAAGCATCAAGATTTACGCCGAATACAAAAAGCTGAAAAAGCTCAGCAAGATATAGAAAAAAGATGCAGAAAACAACTTGCCATTGCAAAGAAAAGGATAGAGGATGAATTTGAAGAGCTAGAGGATCCAGAAAACCCAACTTATGGGGCAGGAATGCATTAGAGGTAGGCTTAACTTGTATTATAACATGTTTTTTTGTTTCGAATGAGTTTTTCCGAAAATCTAGTTTTTTCACATAAAGGTACATTTATCTCAAAAACTAATAAAGATATCAGTACAATTTTTTTTTTATTTTGTAGATTAGTTCTTCCTGCACATTTTGCATGTAGCAATTTCCTTTTCTTTGGGTTCTATCAATTTCATTCTTAATATTTTGTTAAAAAAAATCTTTAAAAAAAAAGAGTTTTAAAAAAATTTTTTATATAATACCTAAAATTATAATTTTATAATGTGTTACATGGAAACTATTCAACAATATACAGACTTTCTAATAACATAAAAATCAGGTTTCTATCCTTTATACTTTTTAAGAAAAATGTACCTTAAGTAAGAGAATTTAACATGGGCTTAATAGGCCTGGCCGGCCCCCCTTAACGATTACTTTTGCAAAACCGAAAATATGCTAAAAAATAAATTAAAGCAATGTTTTATATAGAAAGAATTATTTTCTAATCAAATAAATCAAAGAATAATACAACAATAATATAGTAAGAAATAAATTACAACAATAAATAATATTAAATAATACAAACATATATTTAGTAAAAATAGATCTGGTATTAAATACTTTGATAATTCCTATATATTATAGAGTATTGCACACGGTAATGTTAAAACTAAGTCCCCTTTCGTTTTATCTAATTTACATACACTGTAATCCAACAACACGCAGAATTGACACGTGTAATCAAAATCAAAAAATAATGTGAGAATCATAAAAAAACTCCTTATATCAGTTGAGAAAAAAATATCCCTACTATAGAGGAATAAAATATAATTAAATAATAGAGTAATAAAGCAAAAAAATAAGTGTTCCAAAGGCATTACAGATGATTAAAACATTTAAATGACACTACAATAAATAATTCCTAAAACTCTTATCTGTTTGAGGATTTGGTTTTGAACCGTTTGTAATTTCCGGTTTAAATGCTAGGATATAGAAGATTCTAAGTCAATCACTGTTGACCAACCACAACGGCTCGGAAAATCTTCATGGCGGAAATTAAAGTCATAAATATTATTGAAGTTATTGTTAACTGTCATAGTCCTAGATAGTCTGGATTTTAATTTAAAAATAAAGAGTTATATTTTTAGGCCTTTCCAAATAACTAAAAGGGGTTCAAAATGTTTCAAATTTGTGGAAAGTTTTCACCACGTCATACTTCAATATGAATGAAATAAAAATTTTTGAACTTTTTTTATTGTTGTTGTGCTTAGTTCTTTGGGTTTTGTATATTATCAAAGTTGTTGGTATTTAAACTGAAATTTATTAAAACAGATACACTAAGAGTGAACGTCACACAACACAAATGTATTATATTATATTTTATTTATTTCTTACTAATGGTTAGTACATTACACAAGAAAAATATGTACAAATTATATGGTTATTGCTTTTGGTAAACCAGCCATATCATTTTTAAACCAGAGAGATCCACAAATGAATACAATTGTTATATTTTTCAAGGCTTGGAATTTATTTAAATGTATAAATTTATAAACAAATATAACAATTTCCCAGTTACGGTTATCACCGGTATATTTTTACTGTTTACTCGGTGTGTTGACAGGAGACAAATACCTGAATGGTGCCGTAGTGTTTATATCACGTGTCACATTGTTGTTACAGACTGAGCCTCAAGTTACGGCTGTAAACAGTGTTAACTGATTACCGTTCACCTGGTATGATGACAGGTAACAAATACCTGAATGGTGCCGTAGAGTTTATATCACGTGACACATTGTTATTACAGTCTGAGCCTCAAGTTACAGTTGTCAACAGTGTTAACAGATTACTGTTCACCTGGTATGATGACAGGTGACAAATACCTGAATGGTGCCGTAGAGTTTATATCACGTGACACATTGTTATTACAGTCTGAGCCTCAAGTTACAGTTGTCAACAGTGTTAACAGATTACTGTTCACCTGGTATGATGACAGGTGACAAATACCTGAATGGTGCCGTAGAGTTGATATCACATGACACATTGTTATTACAGTCTGAGCATCAATTTTACAGTTGTCAACAGTGTTAACAGATTACTGTTCACCTGGTATGATGACAGGTGACAAATACCTAAAAGGTGCCGTAGAGTTTATATCACGTGACACATTGTTATTACAGTCTGAGCCTCAATTTACAGTTGTCAACAGTGTTAACGAATTACTGTTCACCTGGTATGATGACAGGTGACAAATACCTAAATAGTGCCGTAGAGTTTATATCACGTGACACATTGTCATTACAGTCTGAGCCTCAAGTTACAGTTGTGAACAGTTTTAACGGATTACTGTTCACCTGGTACGATGACAGGTGACAAATACCTAAATGGTGCCGTAGAGTTTATATCACGTGACACATTGTCATTACAGTCTGAGCCTCAAGTTACAGTTGTGAACAGTTTTAACGGATTACTGTTCACCTGGTACGATGACAGGTGACAAATACCTAAATGGTGCCGTAGAGTTTATATCACGTGACACATTGTTATCAGTATGAGCCTCAAGTTACAGTTGTCAACAGTTTTAACGGATTACTGTTCACCTGATGACAGGTGACAAATACCTAAATGGTGCCGTAGAGTTTATATCACGTGACACATTGTCATTACAGTCTGAGCCTCAAGTTACAGTTGTGAACAGTTTTAACGGATTACTGTTCACCTGGTACGATGACAGGTGACAAATACCTAAATGGTGCCGTAGAGTTTATATCACGTGACACATTGTTATCAGTATGAGCCTCAAGTTACAGTTGTCAACAGTTTTAACGGATTACTGTTCACCTGATGACAGGTGACAAATACCTAAATGGTGCCGTAGAGTTTATATCACGTGACACATTGTTATCAGTATGAGCCTCAAGTTACAGTTGTCAACAGTTTTAACGGATTACTATTCACCTGATGACAGGTGACAAATACCTAAATGGTGCCGTAGAGTTTATATCACGTGACACATTGTTATTACAGTATGAGCCTCAAGTTACAGTTGTCAACAGTTTTAACGGATTACTGTTCACCTGGTATGGTGACAGGTGACAAATACCTAAATGGTGCCGTAGAATTTATATCACGTGACACATTGTTATTACAGTATGAGCCTCAAGTTACAGTTGTCAACAGTTTTAACGGATATTTGTATTCAATATCTATCTTTTAAAAACAAATTTAGTTGTAAGTGAAAAAAGGACTTAACAGAAATCACTTACGCATATAAAAATTCAGACCAGTTTTCCAAATGTTTAGCTACTTAAAAAATGTTATTCAGGTAAAATGTGAAACTAAACAAATAGTGTAGTGTTATAACTGTTTGGAGAGGTGTCCTTGAATATGAGCCAAATTCTTTATCAGTAGTCCCCCAACGTTGCCAAATTGTCACTAGAGTTACTGTCCTCTCATCTGGCAGTTGTCCACTGAGTGTCTGTGGCTAGACAGCTAACTTAATCGATCGTAGATACAATATTTAATTCTAATTTATATAACCACAATAAAATTTAACTCTAAAAACTTTCTCGTTTTTTAATGCTAAATAAATGTTTGAAAACTGCTAGGTAAATTAAAGATAACGACTGTTTTTACCGTAACAGCGTTTTTCAGGATATTGTGTTATATAAAAGCCTGGAAGTCAAATTTATATACTGAATAATATTCTATGATAAAAGTAATATATTATTTTTATTACTTGTTTAATAGTGTATTGCAGCGTACACTGTTTTAGGATGACATAAAAAATAACTAAATGCACTCTCTTTTTTTGTAGGGAGTGAGAGAGAATTAATACCACTATTCTAAAAGCTTTCCTGATATTAAGCTTTGAAAACTGAAACTCCTACTGAACATCTCATTTCTAAAAAAAAACTCCTAAAATAATAAAATATCCAATTCGTTATGATATTATGAGTTAGGTCACAATTAAGGTTAGTTGTAACCTAATTTTGATAACGTTATTTTATTAATTTTCCTACTTGTTTTAAAATATTAATATTAATATAATTTGTCTGTATGAAATTTGTTTTACGATGAAATATTATTACAATTTTGTTATTTATTATATAATAATGTGCTTAATTCCGGCCATATTTCAATACGTATTTTACTAAATTGAAGTTTCGTAATCATGCTTAACTGTAAACTCTATTAAAATGTTGTGTTTTAAATCCACTAATAATTACTAAGAACAATCATTTAGTATATACTGCAACCATTTATTTTACAAATAACACATTTCTACAAATTGAAATTCTGGGAAACCAAAACTCGCAAACTCAGTTTAATAGTTATTCCACATAGCCTCATTCGGCGTTATTCTTCACTGTTTCTAGGAGAGGGGATCAACGAACCGCTGCACTCACGAACTCAACGGAACTCATTTCAAAAGTCAACTACGCACTGTTAATTATCCCTCGTCAACAATACATTACTTTGCTAATTATTGAAGTCGGAACAACTTAATAATAACTAAAGGGATACAGTTAGGTAAATGTTTTGTCGTTGGAATACAAATCTTTGTGAAGTCATCCTTCCAGCTGTCAGTCCTTGATGGAGACGAGACGTTATTGCATCACGTTTTTCCAGCTGAGTATTATATTTGTTAGGGAATTATTGAACTCGCAGTTCTGCATTTTAATTAGGCGTCTTTCTCCTCGATGTTCAAGATCTCAATAACGACGGCTCACCTCACAATCATTTTTCTGGTGTCACTACGCTGACTTCTTTCTTACAGTCGAGTTTGTGTGACTAAATATATTGTGACAGTTTTTCAGTCAGAGTGGGTAAGATTATTAATCTGCAATGTATATATAGTATAAAAGTACTTACTTATGTGTTTTGATATTAAGTTTTCTATTCATAGAGCAATAACGACCTTTACAAATAAAGGATCTTTTCCGTGAATTCACTACTGCTTCATAAATTGTTCTATTGCTCTAACAGATGTTCCCCAATCATTTGTACATACACTGTAGTTTTCCTTATCCCCTATGAATCCAATATTGCTGGCCTTATCTTATAGATTTCGGAAAACGTACACACGGAGACCGCAATCAGCGGTAAGTCAATCATTGGATTTACCAGTTTTTGATCAACTTTTGTAGCCACCTAACCTAACCTGACCTGACATAACCTAACCTATCCGCAATTGCGATAAAAAAAATTTAGGTGTAGTGAATTAACGGAAAAGGTTAATTAAAGGAAAATCTAACTAAGTGTTTTGTGATAAAACAGTTTATATTTTATATAATTTAAAAGTTCTTAAATACTACTCCAAAGACAAAAAATAAATCTTAATATTTTCATGGCATGATACAATAGTTAAATATAGTTTATATTTAGTTTGTGTATATTTTCACTAAACTATAAAACTAATAATTAATTTACCCTAAATCATGAGTCTTACAAATGTTTTGCCATGAGTACTACGAAGGAGGTTTAAAGATGTGTACATTGTATTATTTTCATAGTTGGCTTTAATAAATATTTTGATAAGAACAAATATCAACGTTTTTTTTTAACAGCTATAAGGTTTATTTTAAATGGCCGATATTATAAGAAAATATTTACAGTCCTATATAGTTTTTTTTTCACCACAGTAATTTACAAAAATAATAAAAAATACTTACCACGTCAAACTACTTCTGGATGAATTAATTTTACATCAATTCCCGAATATAACCCTACAAAAAAGTCCATGTGTTATATAGTTGTATAAACAACTAAACCCAATGCAATGGTCATTATTTCACGATATAACTAAATTAATTATCGGTTGGAACGGTCGTGACTGTCGTATGACTAACCGAGTATTGCTTGTATTTACTAATGTCACAAAACAGGAAATCCGACTATCAATATAAATGGAAGAAGACAGTTAGTTATTCTCTTGATCTACAGCCTGAAGAATATCTTTCAGCCTTACATCTCTCCGTACATTGTTCGGTTGTTCGGAGATCTTTTATTCATAGGGAGCCGACATTTGTAAGAAATAAGAAAAAAGGTAACCAAAGTTTCTTAATTAAGTCTTACAAAACATTTTTTAATTTGGCTATTAGGTTATGAAGTAACTTTTATTTTAATATTAGAATAAAATATTTAAAATAACTCTTATTGTTCACCTTCTTACCGTTATAGGCTGCATAAGTGGAGATTATACTAACTATTTTGTAGGGAATAGCAAAGATGGTTCTTAAAATATGAATAGATCTTTTTTAAGGTTTATAACTACACTTTATAAAATTTATTCGTCTCTTCCTGAAATTAAGTCATAAAGTCAGCATACGATTTCAGACGTTGATCTTGATTATAATGTTGAATTATAATTTAATATAATTAATTAATGTTTGATAATGTATATTTCTTTACATCAGATTATGTTGTTACAAACACCTGTAACTTGTATATTGTCTGTTTCCTGACATAATTAACTATGTTTTAGTATATATACTTTGACAGGATGTATTTTTTGTTACAATAGTGTAAAGGGTTGACAGTAATAGTAAATTAATTTTATTGCTGTGGTTTATTACTCTTGTAAACAGATTTCAAACAGTAACCAGGGCTATAGGCTCTTAAAAGCATTAAAATAGCAATGGAACTTTGAGGATGTGGTTAATTATTGAAATTATTAATTTTATGTTTTGTTAACATGCACAGTAGGTTCCTAAGGAGGACATAACGTACAGTTATCATTGTTTATCATTTTTTATATTACTTGTAAAAAAGGCTTAAAGAAATTACAAATTTAAATTTTCAAATGTAGCATACTTTTTTTTAACATTAGACAGTTGCAGATTTGTATCAGATGTAGGACAACAATGTATTGTTGTGTTAATGCTCCTAACCTTTGTTCGGCATTTAAACATGCGTGGTGATTACAAATCATTTTACTTACTGTTTGAACTTAAATAACTAAATAATTGAAGCAATACTAAGAAAACTAAATTGAAAAAAGATAATATGAATAAAACAAAAAATCACAACCCACAGTAATATAAAATTAGAGTTATGTCCAAACAAATTCACAAAATATAAGGTCATTCCATTTAAATGATCTGAAATGATGATATTTAATATTCCCTATACCACTTGTAAAATGCAAATTTCAACATCGCCTAGTTTATATAACCGAGTTTATCGCAGAATATTTTATGTTTACTAATCCCAGGCAAAACATATAGCTTGTCATACATGCCTCGAGTGTCAATCAAATTAAATGAAACAAAACGAACTGTCATTTCAATGAATTGGACAAACTGATTGATATATAATCGTTTTTCATGTTTTACCATTTTCTTGATTGACAGCAGGGATACAATAATATTCAAATATGGATCGTGGTCGTATTGTTATCAAATACGGAATTGCGGGTTTTTTTTTAAATAGAACCTCTAATTTTGACATTTTTTCTATAGGAATAGTCCCACGAATGGTAACTAAACAAAACAAAACTGTGATTCAGAAAATGTTATAATGAAGAAAAAGACAAAGTTTAACCTACCTATCCTAACCTATCAAGAGTTTAAGTCCTCTCTTCAAATAACAGCCGGACTGTCGATGAAGGATGTACTCCTAGTATATAACGATATAACTACAGTTTTATTCATTTGTATCTTACACTTTGAAACTAATAGAACAAATGTTAGGTGATTGAAGAAGCTGTTGAAGAAAAATCAAAATAGGGCTCGATAATAGTCTTTCTACAATCCTAGACTATATAATTTATGTTAAATAAAATCGTTGCTTACAAGAACAATTAGATAAAAATTCCATGGATACAATTAGATACACATACATAGAAACCCAGCCCCTACTTTATCTACGAGTATGTTTACATTAAATCTACATACTTATAATGTCGTATGTTCATTATTCATATCTAAGACGCCGATCGTAGAGATATGGGCGAATATGAGGAGTGAATGAGTGTAGATGAACGAGTGTAGTCATTGTTACTATCTGAGTTCAACTTAGCTCAGAAAGGACTATTTTTTAAAAGCCAGGGCAACTATGGGACCTACAGCTTTACGTGGAATCCGAACCACGCAGTGTTGGTCTGATTTTCAACTAACTGACAAGTCTGACACTAAGTTATCTTCCCTACACAACATCTGAACCTTGACTACCATTCAACACGAACACTCCAGACTTCTCTAGTAGTGTCTACGTTGATTGTAACCATTTAGTGGATTTCATGTCGGTATCAAGAGGACTGAGGATGGAACCTATCGCCTTCAATCTCCCAAACACTTTGTCCCCAAGTAGTTGGGCTACAGCACTGCGCCACCAGTACCGACAACATTGTATGCCGACAATCGTTCACGGACACTCGTGTAATGTCCATTCATAAAGCTGAGTTTATATACGAACAGTAAAATTATATAAGTTCTTTCAGAAGTAGTCCATAGTTATTGGCAAAAGGTGAGCTCCTAAATCAAATAATTACCAGGGCTTTAGGCTGTTAAAAGCATTAAAACAGCAAAGGAAATTTTAGGATGTGGTTGAATCCATTTTTGACCATACTAATCAATATTTGTATAATTAACCCTAGTAATATTAAATAATTACTATAATTACTAACCTTGTAGTGATTTCCTTTTACATTGTTACTTCAAGAAAGTAATTTTTTGTACATCCAAATTTATATACATAGTATTATTCATGGTAATTTCAATAAAAAATTAGTAGTATTTTAAATTAGAAGACCATGTTACTTATTAAGGTATATTTGTCCAATGTGTAGGTTTTTTAAACGTGTTTGAAAAACGATTAAAACACATTTGTAAGCACAAAGTTTTCGTTAAATTTATTTTTATTTCTATCTTAAGAACATTCAAACTTGATATAATGTTTAGTGAATGTGTAATATTCGACTCATGGACAATGGCCTGCGAACAGCGCATGCCCGACACATGTCCCCCACCACGCACTGTCATATGTTCTTAGTACAGTCTTGTAGAAGCATGACTCTGACATTACAACAATGATCCCACTTGCCTCAGTGTTTACATTGGATCTTCTATTGCGTTGTTAAATCAATTGAGTTGTATTAAAGTATTATTTAAAGTACTAAAGTATTATAAAGTTGTACTAATTGAGTATGCTTTATGGTTTGAATTATAGAGTTATTGACAGTTTCACCAATATGATTAAATTCGTTCTAACCGTGGTTAAAATATTTTACGATCTTTAGTTTTGTACGTGACTGTACCTTGCAGCTCACTGCTACTGGAGTGGAACTGTGGTGGGAGAGGTGAACATTATCTCTCCTCTACGCACTATTTACTTTGGGCTTATGATAACCAGGATAATATATTATTTTAATTATTTTTTTCTAAATGAATGTTGATTATACCTATTTAAATCATAAGCATGCTTATGAAATAATATGAATTCCAGTGAGAAGGAATTCATAAAAAATTCCGTTATGTAAACAGGGAGTATAAGAGAGTAGATCATTTATATTTTAGTGCTGGTGGATCTTGCTGATTAAATTTTAAATTGAAAATGTCTGACATTATTAGGGTATAAAGAATTCATAAAAAAAGAATAAGGACAGACGAGAATTTAATAGCAACTTTCTTAACAAAATTGAAGAATCATTGTTCTATATGAGTTTTTGAAAGTCGATTTGGTTTAGCTGTATTTGGTTTAGTTATTCATACAGCTTTAACGTGTGTTTATATTATTATTTTAAAATTTTTTAAATTGTACATTGATGTTTTAACCCGGAACGTTCAAATCTGTTGATTATTATAATTCTATGGATCGATTATATATACCCCTATGAGGTCACACATTGGATATTCTGATACAGTTTTATTAATTTGTGTATACTAGCTAACAAAAATTTATTGTTATACTTAAATAAAAATGACGCTTCAACTTGAAATCGTGTCAAAATGCGTTACACAGGTACAAATAACACGTAGTATGACTTGATTCCCATACACGTAGAACGGTGCTGGTGCATTCCTGTATAGTTGGCACGCAAGCGAAGCGTGCAGTGGTGTCCCTTAGTAGGTATACATTGCAAAATAGCAGACCCTTCCAATGCAACATCAAAGACCTCATCTAGATCTATTAGACACACTCAGACCTACCCACCTTGATGAGTTTATGTGAGGGGCAGAAGACATAATGCTCATTTAAATAAAATAATAATCAACGAAATGTCATATTCTCATTCCTCATCTGGGCACACACATACAATGGACTTTATATAAATTATATGGTATGCAAGATGGGAAAAAATATGGAAAATCTTTCACAACTTTTCTAAGACTTCACTTGTAAAAGAGAAATCTTGTACATCATGGTTACATAGAATATACTTTATGACGCCATTAGCGACATTTCATCTTTTCAGTAGAACGGCCCACAAGGAGTTGAACGAAAATCTTCATTGTAAGCTTAAGTCGAGTTTGGTATCAAATGAAAGGTCTTTTTAAGAGACTTTAATTACCGCAAACGGACTTCGATGGGGTTTATGATTTCCAGATTATCGGTCATTTGAATTTCAAAGTAACTAATTTGAATAATATTATATATCCGCTATTAAACTTATTCAAGTAAATTATTCTGATCGAAATACAACTTTGTGGAACACAATAAAGATGTATATATTTTGCCGGGACGACCAGGTGTGGTCCCGGGGGCCAGAAACCCGACTAAACAATTTCCACAAATACAATTAAACTAAGACGTAACCATGATAAGTGTTAGGTTATTGGCTATAATAGCTTTTATAGTAAGGTAAATAAAATGTGACTGTTTCGCTGAAGAAACATTTTATATCGAAATACATCTTATTGATTTTCATAAATAAAATCACTTAAAATCTAACTTACAAACTTAACTTTAAAAAATCGATTGTTCGTAATTCCATAAAAAATAATGTTATGTTGTTCAAAATTATGATACCTATAAAAGTAAGCTAGTTTTTTACTACTTTTCTTTCATTTAATAGTTTAACAGTTTATAAAGTGCATAACTATCACACTTGTAAATATTCATAACTCATGGGAAACACGTATAGTAACTTTATCGAAGTTTTGTTTTACATCAATTTTCACGTTAATTAAAAATATTTTTTAAGAATAAAACGAGAATATATAACTTCTAACAATTTATTTATTGGTCTAAATGTTAATTTTAGTTTTAACGTGTGTTTAGCTGTTGTTTTTTTACTTTGCAGGTCTTTATTATTCACAAAACCAATGACCTACTACTTAATTTTGAAACTGAATGGTTTACTCAGTAGCACTCATTCATTTATAAAACATGCCAAGCCTACCTGTATAAAAGCAAGATAAATTGTTGTTGAAGATGGAATGCAAATATTCTGTCGAAGACATCCTCCCAGCTGACAGGTTCCTGATGAAGACACAACGTTATTGAGGTACGTTCCCCCAGCCGAGTTATCGTTACATTACGTTTACAATCTACAATCTATTGTACAAGTGTCAAATTAATTATATTTAACTGTATGTACTACATTTGTTTTAGATTTTAATACATGTGTAATACGAAATTGTAAAATTGATAGTACAGAGGTAAATAAAACGAATAAGCAATTGTTGTTCATTTTCAAATTACCTAGTCATTTTAATAGATATTTAATCGGTATATGTTACTTTTAGGTAGACACTACACAAATTTCGGGACTTGTGGTGAAGTGCTCTAACCCATATACTTGGGACCAAAGTGTTGTGGAGATTGTAGGCGATATGATTTTTTTCTCATTCCTTTTAATACTCACACGTCGTCCGCACAATGGTTACTATCGATGTCGACAGTAACCATTGATAGTATCCGACAATCTTACATTGTACATTGTAGGTATCCGTGTTGGGTTCTAGCAAGGATGTTGGAAAAGGAAGAGAATTAAGAATTGGGTCGTCAATAGAACATCAGACCTATACTACGTGGTTCGGATTCCACAGAAAGCTGTAGGTTTCTCAGTTTCCCTACCTATTGGGTTATTAATAAATTGCTCTTTCTAAGGACCAGTCGATCTTAGTTAGTAACAATGACTACACTCGTACATCAACACTCATTCGTCCCAAATATCGCCTATATATATGCGATCGGCGTCTAAAGGAGGAATAATAAAGTATGATACATAATTCAGTAAAAATTGTGTGTTGGAGTTTTTCACTGCAAGACTAAATTTTTAATTATTTGCATCTCAGTAAACTTTGTTTAATTTATTTTAGAAAATAATAAATACAAATAATATTTACCCTAAAATTATCTAAATTCTAAGCTCTTTAAAACCGATTAAGTTGAGACTTTATTTATTGCATAGACGCTCATTTTTAAATGAGTACTTAACTACTGCTTTCTATGTATTAATTATTTTCCGACAACTAAACACTTAATATTGAATAAGTGTAAAAATGTATTTAGTCTTTCGAGGTCTTGTTGAGTGCAGCAAGACTGAAACCAAACCAGTAATTTGCTTAGGAAAAACAGGTAAGATCACAGACAGTCCACAGTGACTCTATAAAACTGTGAGGGGAAATTGGATAAATGAAGCAGATAATACTTAGCAATGTTCTGTCCAAGTCTGGATGCTAAACGGAAAGTCTGGATTAAATATAAAAGGGATAGATTCAAATAACTGAAACACATTCCATTTCCTTTGTTTTCTCCAACCATACAGCCTGCAGTAATAACTATGTTTGGCCTCCAACGAATGAAACACATTCAGTCTCCATTGTTTTCTCCATCCTTTCTTACAGCCTGCAGTAATAACTATGTTTGGCTTCCAACGAATGAAACACATTCAGTCTCCATTGTTTTCTCCATCCTTTCTTACAGCCCGCAGTATTAACTATGTTTGGCTTCCAACGAATGAAACACATTCAGTCGCCATTGTTTTCTCCTTCCTTTCTTACAGCCCGCAGTAATAACTATGTTTGACTTCCAACGAATGAAACATTCTGTTTCCATTGATTTCTCCATCCTTACATACAGCCCGCAGTAATAATTATGTTTGGCTTTCAATGACTAAGACACATTCAGTCTCCATTGTTTTCTCCTTCTTTACATACAGCCCGCAGTAATAACTATGTTTCGCTTCCAATTAATGAAACACATTCAGTCACCATTGTTTTCTCCTTCCTTACATACAGCCCACAGTAATAACTATGTTTGGCTTCCAATTAATGAAACACATTCAGTTTCCATTGTTCTCTCCTTCCTTACATACAGCCCGCAGTAATAACTATGTTTGGCTTCCAATTAATGAAACACATTCAGTTTCCATTGTTCTCTCCTTTCTTACATACAGCCCGCAGTAATAACTATGTTTGGCTTCCAATTAATGAAACACATTCTGTTTCCATTGTTTTCTCCATCCTTACATACAGCCTGCAGTAATAACTATGTTTGGCTTCCAACGACTAAAACACATTCAGTCTCCATTGTTTTCTCCTTCTTTACATACAGCTCGCAGTAATGACAATGTTTGGCTTCCAATTAATGAAACACATTCAGTTTCCATTGTTTTCTCCTTCCTTACATACAGCCCACAGTAATAACTATGTTTGGTTTCCAAGGAATGAAACACATTAAGTTTCCATTGTTTTCTCCTTCCTTACATACAGCCCGCAGTAATAACTATGTTTGGCTTCCAATTAAGGAAACACATTCTGTTTCCATTGTTTTCTCCATCCTTACATACAGCCCGCAGTAATAACTATGTTTGGCTTCCAATGACTAAAACACATTCAGTCTCCATTGTTCTCTCCTTCTTTACGTACAGCTCGCTGTAATGACAATTTTTGGCTTCCAATTAATGAAACATATTCAGTTTCCATTTTTTTTCTCCTTCCTAACATACAGCCCGCAGTAATAACTATGTTTGGCTTCCAAGGAATGAAACACATTCAGTTTCCATTGTTTTCTCCTTCCTTACATAGAGCCCGCAGTAATAACTATGTTTGGCTTCCAAGGAATGAAACACATTCAGTTTCCATTGTTTTCTCCATCCTTACATACAGCCCGCAGTAATAACTATGTTTGGCTTCCAACGACTAAAACACATTCAGTTTCCATTGTTTTCTCCTTCTTTACATACAGCTCGCAGTAATGACAATTTTTGGCTTCCAATTAATGAAACATATTCAGTTTCCATTATTTTCTCCTTCCTTACATAGAGCCCGTAGTAATAACTATGTTTGGCTTCCAATTAATGAAACACATTCTGTTTCCATTGTTTTCTCCATCCTTACATACAGCCCACAGTAATAACTATGTTTGGCTTCCAACGACTAAAACACATTCAGTTTCCTTTGTTTTCTCCTTCTTTACATACAGCTCGCAGTAATGACAATGTTTGGCTTCCAATTAATGAAACACATTCAGTTTCCATTGTTTTCTCCTTCCTTACATACAGCCCACAGTAATAACTATGTTTGGTTTCCAAGGAATGAAACACATTCAGTTTCCATTGTTTTCTCCTTCCTTACATACAGCCCGCAGTAATAACTATGTTTGGCTTCCAATTAATGAAACACATTCTGTTTCCATTGTTTTCTCCATCCTTACATACAGCCCGCAGAAATAACTATGTTTGGCTTCCAACGACTAAACACATTCAGTTTCCATTGTTTTCTCCTTCCTTACATACAGCCCACAGTAATAACTATGTTTGGTTTCCAAGGAATGAAACACATTCAGTTTCCATTGTTTTCTCCTTCCTTACATACAGCCCGCAGTAATAACTATGTTTGGCTTCCAAGGAATGAAACACATTCAGTTTCCATTGTTTTCTCCTTCCTTACATACAGCCCGCAGTAATAACTATGTTTGGCTTCCAAGGAATGAAACACATTCAGTTTCCATTGTTTTCTCCTTCCTTTCTTACAGCCCGCAGTAATAACTATGTTTGGCTTCCAACGAATGAAACACATTCAGTTTCCATTGTTTTCTCCTTCCTTACTTACAGCCCGCAGTAATAACTATGTTTGGCTTCCAACGAATGAAACACATTCAGTTTCCATTGTTTTCTCCTTCCTTACATACAGCCTGCAGTAATAACTTTGTTTGGCTTCCAACGAATGAAACACATTCAGTTTCCATTGTTTTCTCCTTCCTTACATACAACCCGCAGTAATTCCTATGTTTGGCTTCCAACGAATGAAACACATTCAGTCTCATTGTTTTCTCTACGCCTGCAGTAATAAATAAGGTATTCTTCCTACTAAAACATTATGTAACTATTGTTTAATATTTATTTTTGTGGTAATTTCAAAATGCGTTATTTTAATACAGTAACTTAAAAACAAACACAATGAATGAAATAAAATTGTTTTGCTTGCTTTTCTAACAAGGTAAATGCATTACATACATTACAATAGTTACTGTGTAAAAGAAAAACTATTGATAGTTCATTACAAATAAACATGACTAACCTAAATCCAAGCTATCTGGGCTTCTGATTTATTGTCAATGATTTGTTGACAATAAATATTTAAATGAAATATTTCAAGGCTTATGAGGTATTTCAATAATGGATAATAAATAGCTTATATTTTAGCTTATAATTAATTTCGCTGCAACATTAATTTCTGTAGATACGCCATGTTATGATAGTTGATTCTGAAATATTTTAGCACTGCTTAGTGCACCCATTTTTAGTTTCAATCCATATTATAAATTAACACAATTAAATACCAAAACAGCACATATCACACAGCAACAAACTGAGCAATTGGGTTATGTTAAAATAGTAGTTCTTGTTAATGTAGAAAAACGTTTAAGTAAAATTAAAATGAGTGTTTTAAATAAAAACAAATTACATTTTACATTGTAAGACTAATATTAATAATGTAAGACACAACAATTATTAATATAAGATTATATATATTACCCTAATCCATAATTAACTCCCCAGTAATTTTTATAATTTTATTACCTGAAATGTATATTGGTCTTGTAAAATCATATGATTTTTAACAGATAGTTCAAAACATGTTTTATTTTCACATATGAAAATAAGGAGAAAAAATACAACATAGAAAGTACATAAAAGTAATATGTTCTAAATAAATCACCTTTATGTATGGAGATCGGTTTCCTAAATCAAATTTATAACTAATAGAGTTCTCAAAAACTAACAGATTTTTTAAAATTAACTGAGAGTACTATATCTGAATTTGTTACTAAATTGTATATTTAATATCTCCTTTTGTATATGATATATATCATTCATTGAAATATTTTATATTAAACTATTAATTTATAAATGTATTAAACATAGTATTATAATGTTTGTGTTAGATAAACTGTAATTATTGTAGATCAGCATTTTAATAATAAGTAATACAAATATATCAAATATAATTTGGCTCTTTGTGGGTTTATAAAAAAGAACTTAAATTTCCGTTTCAGTGACAGGAAACATATTTTGTATTTTCCAAAAAGCCGCTTACAAAAGTCATCCTACATTTCAAATCAATTTAGGATTACACGCATTCATATCCATCGGTAATATTCAGTGTGTTTTTACACTCTTTCTGTGAGCTGAATAGATTTTGGTAAAACTTGTAATATCCAGAAATGTATTAACTATACAATATTCATCATTAAGTCGCCGACCGTAGAGAAATGGATGAACATGAGAGGCGAAATGAGTGATGAGTGTAGATGAAAGAGTGCAGTCATTTTTTATAACTAATGTTGAGTGTTTCTTAGAAACAGCCATTTATTTATTATTATTTTTTAATATTATTATTATTATTATAAACGGTTAACATTTTTATACAAATGAATATATTCAAAGATTGCTTAGTGGTAAACTTTACCTCATATGTGTCCACTTAAAGTTAAAAGAGATATATTACAAATTATAACAAAGAAGATAATAACAAGAACACATATGATCAACGAAATATAAATATCTAGAATAAATCAAATTACAATAATAACAACGTAATATCAACATAATTAGGTAAACAAAGTAACAAAATTCATGTAAATATGTGTAAGTATATGTAAATGGTAGACAATCAAACTTACTCATAATTAGTAGCCCAATTGCTAGGGCAGCTAAGAAGGCTACGGTTTTAAGTGGAATCCGTACTAGTATTGTTCTGATTTTCAGTTAACTAAAAGCCAAATAGTCTATTAGAAATAGTATATAATATGTAGTTAATATTATATACTAACAAATTATATATAATAATATATATAATGTGTTAGTATATATATATATATATATATATATATATATAATAACGGGGAGGGCGGACATTATGTAAGTTAGGTTGTGGGACACAACCACCACAAGGTACATCGTTTTCATTACATTGGAAAAATAATACATTACATAATTTTTCAGACAATTTTTATTACAGAACTGTTTTTGGGACGAGTAAGACAGTTAAAACTGAATGTTAGATAACGAGGTGCTACTGTAGTTTTATTCAGCTTAAAAACATTTTATTTTAAAGAGTGAATGGGACTAACTCACCTGCACACCTATATAAAGTGGTCATTAGTATGTAAAATAATTAATACAATACTATGCTATTGGTATGTAAAAAGGAGTCTCTTCCAAAAGAAGACTCCGGTTTAAAATAAATCGTCTTAAGAGAATTAACACTTACAAAAGAACTTACATTTTGGTTTATCCCGTTATGCCACTTTGAAATGGTTTAAACATTTGGCTAATTGGAACTGTGTCATCATTTAATACTACATGACCATGAAGTTCAGTCGCTTGTCGTATAACATGAAATGTCCGACTAGGTCTTGGGAGTTATTCAGATGTATCAATACATCCATGCAATGAAGAAGGTGGAAGAGAGCGATGGAACTTTCATTTTGGGCCAGATTTAAGTGGTTTATCAAGACAATATTTCAATTAAAATAGTAACACAGACACTGTTGAATATTGTATTGATACAGTGAGCACATTTCTTTTATTTGGTTGATTTCATCTAGAAAACAAGGTTATCAAACCTTAAATGTATTTAATTTACATTTATGTTTAATCTATAAAATAAATAATTTAAAGTAAATTAATCTGTACTGCTTAATATATCAAATAATCTATCAAATAGTTAGATTTATAAGTATACCTTTATTTTTAAATTTAATAGATTTGCATTGAATTTGGCATTTTTAGAAATGTTTCTCTGAGGTAAACATCAGGACCTTTATTTGTATTTGTGGGATATTTTAAGAATGTGTCAGTATTAGTATAGGCATGTACAGAGTCATTATAAAAATCAGTGCGTTTTGAATGTTGTGAAATGTCACTAGTTACAAAAAACAAGATTATATGTTGAATCTTGTTTTTAAATAATATTCAGTGTGTCAATATAGTGATTCTTAAAGCCATTACAATAATTCAATGTTATAAATTCTAGTATTATAAAATACATTATACTTGGACGACTGTTCTATCGATTAGATTCATTTTTGCAATGTAGCTGGCGTTTTTAGAAATTTTAAAACCAATAATGACTATAAGAATACAGTGATTGATTATCAATGTACGTTTATAAAAGTTTTAAATATCTGTTTATTATACACTGGTAAAAAATTGTTTTGTTTTATTACACGCTCTTTGAATACTGAAATCAATATAATTTATAATTTACGTGTTTGATTAATATACTGTGCTTTTATAATGTTAAAGCTGCCAAAAGAGCTGTTAAATATCGAAAAATCATCCAAATAACTTCAATGAGGTAAAATGTTTATTATAAATGTTTAGTAATAAAAATATCTGTTCCATAAAAACTTAATAAACATGAACTCAGATGGACGTGATCCTAAATTGAATAATGCAATATGACTTTCGCAAGTGGCATTCTGTTCAACACAAAAGTCCTGTCGGTTTATTGGAAGTGACATTCAAACAAACATTCTTTGAGCGTTGTTTTCTTTTGTAATTTTACACAGCAAATTAAATATAAATGTGGTATTTTGTGAAAGTGACAAAGATTTTTGTGTTTTTGACATGAAAATGTTTTATAAAAAGTATTTATATAATATTAGTGTACATTACCTTTACCAATATTAGTGTTGATCAACACATAAATAGCTTGCAAAATGTATTTATACTTACTCCCAAATTAGGATGACATAGATTTTCATCATTACATTAGCCTATTAAAAATAACTTTTTTTAAATATTATAAAATGTAAAGGTATCTCCTGTCACAAAACTAAGTCCAATCCATTAAGACCGGCCTCACTGATTCTATGTATGCTGACCAATCTCTCCGTAAAAGAGCACGCCGTAACTATGTGATCCATTTTTTGGTTAGACTGCCCGCATCACATAACTGATCTAGTGTCAATCCCCATTTATACTTCCAGTAATTGCATCTGCCATGTCCAGTGTTCATCCCACATACACATATTGACGGATCGTTAATAAGGAAATTATTACGTCCATCAAAACTGTTCCACGCTACGGCCCAGCTGGTATTGGGTGAGAAGTTTGATCTGCTCAAACAGAAAACAGTTTATAGGTTTCGATATTTTAAGTGACCGTTCTGACGTGGGAGATCTTATATACTGGGTAGATGTGGGGCATTCAAGATTTTATTTGAATTCTTCGACTAGTGCCTACTGATTTCTTATCTCTGGAGGAGCTATATTGCACAGCACTGGGAGCCAAGGAAGTGGAGTTGACATGAGAGTGCCACTAATAGCTCTCATGACCCTATTAAGTTGGACATCAACCGTTTTAGTGTAAACACTATTTAGCCATACGGGAGCACTATATTCAGGGTTATGGCTAGCCCGAGAACCCGAGAGTAGTTTAATAGACCAGTGACAAAGCAGTAGTACGCAGGACGTGTGCGTTGGCTTCCCAGGCTGTTACACCAATATGATGTAATACATTTGCCCTGGTTTTAATTTTAGCTACTGTTTTTTTAAGATGGTTTTTAAAGGTCAGTCATCCATCTAACGTTACTACCAGGTACTGTGAATGATCATTATGATGGAGTTCTACACCATTTAGGAAGATGTCTAGTTTTTGATTAGGCAATCTGTTACTTAAGTGGAAGCAGGCTACTTTGGTTTTTGATGGGTTAGGATTTAGCGTCCAGGTTATAAAATATTCTTCGAGGGCTGCAAGATCACTTATAAGTATTTTTTCAGTAGTTGTGAAGTTCTTCTGTTGATAATCTAAAGCAATCCTCATATATAAATTTTCTACACTTTGTGATTGGGATGTCAGCGGTATTCACGTTGAATAAAAATAGAGTATGAACTCTATTGTTGCTTGTATAAAAAATCACTTACACAATGCCTGTAACCTTTCTTCGCCATTTCCCTTATATTGCTTGTTAATAAATATATTACAAGTTTTACATAGACGGTAATGACATTTAAAATGTTATGTTCTATCAAAAACAATACCAACTGAACAGTAAAATCGACTTTAAAATATCAGTTTGCTGTTAGCTAAATTAAATACATACTTTGAATAAAAATATTACATATTAAAACTAGAAAAAATACCGTTAAAGTTTACTTTTTTAGATAGGTGAGAAGATATATTGTTTCACACTTTTGTATTAAGTTCCAAACTTTCCAAATGTCTTCAACATTTAGTATATTATTTATCGTTCTCATTTTAACAAATTAATGTTTTATTAGGTTTGAAAATACTGTGTCATGAAGCAAGGTAGAAGCAAAACTGTGATCATATTTGCAAAGAGTATTGTAACGATCGGTGTAAAGTTACGTTATACACCCTATATGTTGCTAATATAAACTTACTAAACTTGTCAGAGGGTTGTTATAATATGTGGAAACAGAGTTCAAGCATTCTTGGCAAGATTGAAGTTTGATCTCATCACACAAACGAGGCAAGTTTAGTGGTTCACCACAACTTGATGGACCTGACAGTTTGGAAGGATCCATGACGCGGGGATGTTGAGATCATCTTACTGTTGTTGGAGGATGTTTATTGAATCGAGATTTTATTTATTTTAGCTAAATATTTACTTTAAAGTATTTTATAATCTATTGAAACTTAATAATATAACCACGAAGCAATAAGAAGATGTAAATACTTATGTTAGAAAAACGTCTAACAATAATACAATTAAGACAATTATCATCAGGTATGTCTTAACGTTATTAGCATGAATTAGTAGCAATCAGGTTGAGCAAAAAGTAACATTATAAAATTCGTCCATCATTTACTCAAATGCCTTTACAAAATGAGGAAGTAATTGTCTCATTAAATTATTTGCTAAGGTTTTAAAATCTCATTCTATCAAAGTAAACAGTAAAACAAACATCAAGCCAGAGTTCCTTAGAACGTAATTTTTTTATGAAGATGTCAGAAGGAATGAATTTTAAAAAAATATTTCTATGACTATTTTACACTAATAAAACTTGTTCAGAATAATTTTGTAACTTTCAACCTTAGATGCCAATTGATAAATTATTATAAGCAAATATAGTTGAACATATGGTTGTTTTATAATCAAAATAAAAATATTTAAATATTTTAGGAGTTTCACTCGTAATTCTGTTTAGCTTGTTATGAGACTTTTTTTGGATTTTTTTATTAAGTGAAAGTTATGATTTTAGGTTTATATGGCTAAGATTTATGGTATTTATGTTTAGGATGTTTTTCCTGGACAAAACATTTTGGGCTAGAAAGTTTGGCTGGTCTTTTAAATGTGAATTGTGTTGGGTGTTCATCTAGAGTAATAAATATGAGCATTAGCGTAAAGGATATTTGGCTAACTAACTAGAGATTGCAAGTCTATAATAATTATTTGTTGATATTTTTGGTGCATAAATTAAAATCTAATAATTTATTCTTGAGACTTTGTATTGTCCCCTAGTGATTTGAACTTGTATTTATCATGGTGTCCCAGAAGTAAATTGCCAAACTTCGGGAAATTGTTATATATGTTAAAATAAATATAAAATCAAGGATATATTTTTTTCAAAAACAGTTCATTTACCAGATATGTGCCATTTTCTTTTTCACAAAATAATTGTTATCACCAAGGCAACTTAACCGATCATTATGAAACTCGCGATGCATGTTACGATAGTAAATATCTATTCTAGAAAAAATAATCAAATTGATCCAATATTTAATTTCAAAATGGCGGCCATTTTAAATATTTGAACAATAATTGTGGAAAAACGGCAAAACATAAAAAATATTGCATGAAATAAGTTATTTTTAGGAAATTTTATTACCAATTTGTCCCTATCCAAAAAATTATGATCGAACGAAACATGACCGAGACACATTGACTTTGTGTTGAGAGGCAGCAAAAAATCGATTTGTTTTTAGCTTTTTTGCTGAGCTTTTTTTGGAAATAACAATTATTTTGTGAAAAAAACAATATAGCGAATATCTGGTAAACAAATTGTTTTTTGGGAAAAAATTATTCCTGATTTTCTCTTTATTTTCACATATATAACGATTTCCCGACGTTTGGCTCTTTACTTCTGGGACACCCTATATAAGTAACATTTTAGTCAATAAATTATTTGTTGGGCCACTATGTAATGAAATATTCTAAAATTAGAGGGCTGGCTTCCTCAATAAATGTATAAGTTTATGTAAAATTGGCTATATTATAAGCCTAATTATTTAAAATTTCAGGTTGATTTGATTTTCTATTTGAATATTTATTTGTGACAGAGGTAAATTATTATGTCAACAACACTGATGAGTTTTAAGAAAGACTGTCGAGTAAAACATGGATAGTTCATAATGTGAAAGATAATTCACGTTTTGTTTTTTTAAGCTCTTCAGTGGATATTGTTCTTCTTGGAGACGAATAAGTTGAGGAGGGGAATGATAACTGGCCTTATCATTTTACATGGGAATTGTGGAGAGCAATGAGAATTAACCTATTATTCTACGTGTAAACACTGTATTAAGTGATAACTACAAAAACAGCCCTATACGCTTTGCTTGCCATGCTAAATGATTTTATTGTTATTCAAAAACATTCCCAGTTAATTTATTTTCCACCTAAACAATAAACTATGAAGTCCAATAGTGTTCGTAATTTGAATAAAAGTAATTTACAACAGGCCGCACAATTTATTTTTGTCATAAAAAGCTATTTAATACCAAACTACTCTTACTAACATAGTTGTAGATCATTTTCAACTATTACTTGGAAATCGTGGAGGGCAGTGAGAATAACTTAGATATTACACGTGTAAAACTTTATTAAGTGATATTGCAACTAAAAATACAGCCACAAAACGATTTGCTAAAAATGTTAAATGATTTTGTTGTTTATATTTGTCTTTACAAATATAAACAACAAAATAAACGACAAATATAAAAAATTCTAAATTCCATTAATGTTTCTAAAACAGCCTGGAACAATAAAAGTAAAGTCCGTAAACAAATTAAAATTGAAATAGAAAACAAAATTAGGAGGGTGAAATAAGATGTTAGCCCCCACTGGGCTAGTGAGACGAGAGAAGGCCAGCCTGAAGGTCCACCGCTGTGTCTCTCTTCCCTGATCTTGTTGAATTATCGGCATGATCCACCTCCCACTTGGTAGCTGCTGAGCTTTTTGGAAACTAGTTGTTAGAGTGTAAGTACATTTCTTACGCCAAGAAATCAAAGTGACTTGCAACGAAAGACAGCTCGAAATAACAAAACGGAATAATATACAGAAACCCAACGACCAGGGAAGCCCAATGACCCCAGAAACAAAGATGACGATCTATCTGAGAGATTATTACCGTAATTTCCCACGGTATATCATTTACATTCTTACTGCTTCGTGAATTTGAAGAAATATACCATGTTTATCGTATGTACTTCTTTATATGAATGTATCGTAATTAAATGATGCAGTTCTAAATAGCATATTAGCTCAAATTGGGTTATGTAATTTACAATTAAATAAAAATATCTAAAAGTTTCTACTTTTAAAAATATCTAAAAAATATTCTACTTCAAGGCAGTAGAATCTTTCAATTAAATAAAATCTCTGTTTAATTTCAATCTAAAGACTTTTTTAAAACTTATGTTTTTATTTACTTACTATAAATGTCCTTTATGCAAAATGTATATATTCTCTAATTAAGGGTGAGAGGAAGGAGTGGAGAGACTCAATAATCATTTTAATGTTCCTTTGTATCTCCTATGCAGTCACATAACTTGTTTGGTAGTACATATAACTAGACTGTGTAAGCAGAAACATTAAATTAATAGGGAAGTAATACTATATGGAATTGAGGAGAGCAATAATAATATAGGTACAGCACCATGATATGGTTGAGTAGAGCTGTATCCTGTCGAGAATTTCCTATTGGTTTTACATTCGGGAAGATAAGCGTTTTTAATATGCTCCTTAACAAGATAACATTTATTTACAAAACCTATAGATATAAATTAAAGGTTCAATTACTCATCAGTATGAATTTACTGAGCAAGTAAAGTCAATTATTTATCTTTTGATGCATTTATTATTACAAATACATACAATCTTGATACCATATTTTGAAATTTAATTGCCATACAGTTTCTCAATTAAATATTTTTAAATCGCTATTCTTTAAGATACTGCAATATTGCTCTTTTTGGACATGTTTACCAAAATACATTTGATATTAAAATTTAAAACCAGTTTACAATTTTTGTTCCCACATATATTTTTTAATATTACCTGTTGTTTATGTATTTGTATTATTGACAGGTGGAGATACAAGTGTCTAGTATAAATCAAATATATATTTATGAATTAATATTTAAAAGTTGTTTGAGTGCATTCAATTAAATGTGAGGAGTCCTATTTACTATTATTCAAATCTGAAGTTACCAATCTCTTGTCTGTTGTAAATTAGCACATCTAGTTATCTTGGCAATCACAGTAAAACTTGCCTAAGTACTTGTAATACAATCTTGCTCCTGAGATGGGGTTTCCAACAGTGTCCTAGCAAGACTTGAAAACTACATTAGAGAAGGAGGGCCCCGGGGAACTGTCTATGAACTGTAGTTAAGGACACCGTGATTGTGGCACTAAGTTGGGGTAAGTTTCACTTTATTGGTAGAGAAGAGTTGAATTACAATTACAGAAAGATGGATTTGTGTTTTATGTTACCGTGACTACATTCAAAAACTTAAAAATTAAAATTAATTTCAGTTTAACCATGCTTTGCGTAACTCCTTGTCCGTTACTATCTATTAGTGTATTTTTACTTCCGGAAAATATTATTTTTTATGAAAGTTTTCATAAATATTATTTAGAAAATGGAACTAAAAAAGTAAATCACAGGTCTGTCATCTGCAGGGACATTAATATGACGGATAGCCATAACCAACTCCATCCTCGTCAATTATCTATCTACAGTACAACTTTTAGATCTCAAAAGTGATCATCTATCACACCTGACGTGTTCTTTAAACAACTCTGACCTCAATCAGTTAACTGCCTACAGTTAAACTTTTAGATATCTAAAGTGATACATCAAACCTGGAGTGTTCTTTAAACAACTCTGACCTCAATCAGTTAACTGTCTGCAGTTAAACTTTTAGATATCTAAAGTGATACATCACTCCTGACGTGTTCTTTAAACAATTCTAACCTCAATCAGTTAACTGCCTACAGTTAAACTTTTAGATATCTAAAGTGATATATCAAACCTGGAGTGTTCTTTAAACAACTCTGACCTCAATCAGTTAACTGCCTACAGTTAAACTTTTAGATATCTAAAGTGATATATCACTCCTGACGTGTTCTTTAAACAATTCTGACCTCAATCAGTTAACTGCCTACAGTTAAGCTTTTAGATATCTAAAGTGATATATCACTCCTGACGTGTTCTTTAAACAATTCTGACCTCAATCAGTTAACTGCCTACAGTTAAACTTTTAGATATCTAAAGTGATATATCAAACCTGGCGTGATCTTTAAACAACTCTGACCTCAATCAGTTAACTGTCTACAGTTAAACTTTTAGATATCTAAAGTGATATATCAAACCTGGAGTGTTCTTTAAACAACTCTGACCTCAATCAGTTAACTGTCTACAGTTAAACTTTTAGATATCTAAAGTGATATATCAAACCTGGAGTGTTCTTTAAACAACTCTGACCTCAATCAGTTAACTGTCTACAGTTAAACTTTTAGATATCTAAAGTGATATATCAAACCTGGAGTGTTCTTTAAACAATTCTGACCTCAATCAGTTAACTGTCTACAGTTAAACTTTTAGATCTCTAATGAAGCGATCTATCACTACTGACGTGTTCCTTAAACAAATCTGACCTCAATCAGTTAACTGTCTACAGTTAAACTTTTAGATCTCTAATGAAGTGATCTATCACTCCTGACGAGGTTTTTCCGTTATTTCACAACCACTTTATTAAGGAATATTGTTGTGCCCTTACTTCATAATAAACCTCGTGACACCTATATTGAATATAGGATAAACTATAAGATCAAATTGAAATAATATTACAATGTAATACTCAGTAAAAGTTAAATGATTTTAATCAAGCTAAATATATTTAAAGGATGTAATGAGATGTTATAATTTATTCCTTCCTAAACAATAAAAACTAAATAAAGCCATTTATTGGTAAAATTGTGTCACATAACATGCTCTTTCTTTATTCTCCGTATTTCATTTAATATTTTTCACTAATTTCTTTACTTGTAAGTACTTGTAAGTATTTATGAAGTTTACAAACACTAAATCTGGCTGACATGTAGTTCCTAAAAAAATATATTTTTGTCTTTAATATATCATTACTATTCAATTATCAGTAAATATATGCATTTATGTATAAGTATATTTATGTTAAGTAGCAAATATTATTTTAAGGTGTCAATATCAGGTTGTACATTATCATTTAGCAGCAATTTTATTATACGGAATTCAATTAATAAAATTTTTTACTATGAGCTATTGGGTAATGAGACAATTTTCCTCATCTATACTAAATGCATTATTAATTACTCATAATTAAGGCGCGAATCGTTGAGATATAGGCTAATATAAGGGGTGAATAAGTGTGATGTATGTTGATAGACGAGTACAGTTATAGTTTCTAACTAAGGCCACATGTTCCTTAGAGAGAGAGAGCCATTTTTATTAGTAGCCCAATAGCCAGGACAGATAAGGAACATACAGATTTACTTGGAATCCGATCCACATAATTGACAAGCATAATTCTCAATTATCTTCCCTACACAATATCGGGATCTTGACCACCACCCAACACGGACACTCAAGACTTCTCTAGTGTCCACCTCGATGGCAATCATTGAGCAAACGCCGTGTTGGTATTAGGAAGACCGTGGACTATCTCGTACAATTTCCACATAACCTTTTCCTAAGTAGGAAGGTTTTAGCAGTGCACTATTAGTGTGTAACCTTTTGTTAACTTTTCATATATCTATGAAACACTGTTCGTTGAGAATTAAAGCACATCGATATTATATCGTTAACAAAACTCTTAAAGCATTTATTACTTAATTAATAATGTAGTAACTGATCTTTTAACACCAACAAGGAATAATAACACAACCTTGTTGTAGTAATAACATTCGCACTACCACAAGTTCCACATTTATTTTCTCTTATAACTGTTATCCTAAAGATATAAGTTGCACTATGTTGTGCAACTTAATTCCATTCCATTCTGTTTATTAAGTGTAAATAAAGTGCGGGAAAAAGTAAGTTAAACTCTTATTGACCGTAATCTTCAGCTTCCTATACCAAGAAGTGGCTAACTAACTGATACTGTGAACACTTAAGTTGACTATGTAATGAGTGTGTATATTTTGGGAATTGCATAATGACATGTAGTTTGTCGTGTTAAAGTATGCCTACTTTTACACAACTCAATCACCACTAAAGTTAAAACTGAGTTGGCTTACTATTTGTACTATCCATTTCCTGATATATTATGTATATATTCGAGTAGACTAACATTGTTGTTAAGCTGTTAAAGTCATTTTATGGTGGTCATCCTGGAAAAAGAACTCGTTGGTTTTAATAAGATGTATTTACAAAATGCTCAATTTGGAAGTAGCTCCATACATCTAACTAACTCAAGGTCAGAAGTTCAGAGATAAGATATGTCTTATTTAAAATTATTTAATTATGAACCAAGATTATGTTGCTATCTTTGAATTTTCTTTGAATAATAGTCTTATTCAATTAATAAGGTTAAATAAAACTATATTATTGTAAAATGTTCCCATAAGTGTTTTCAAAATTAAATTTACCCTATTTTTACAGACATAAAGAAATATTTTCCCAAAGACAAAAATGTTTACTGACCTATGTATATGACTCTATATATGACCTATCAAACCTCCCTCTTATTTACTACTTTTACTTTAGAAAGGTGTATTTAACAAATTTAAGCATGTAATATTTACATCAAAAAGGTCTACATAACCACCCACGTCACGTAACAGTAAAAGTTTGTTGCCAGCCGTAACTTTCTGTCACTCAGGTAACAACGTGTCACATCTCAGGTGACATATCGTCTCCCACACCTGGGTGTTATTAGTTTCAATAACGAACTGTGACAGTTGTAACACATTTTTGAGAGTAGTTTGTCATCAGATACTAAAAGTAACTACTAGTTTAACTGGGTGTTCAATTATATTCATAGTTCTTATAATATAGCGTACATTTCTATAAATTGTGTTTTAATTAGTAAATATTAGTATTTAGCATCCACAGTAAAAAAATATGTTCACGTATTTTTATGCTTAAACTACAAGTTAAATCAGTCAGGAGCATTAAAAATGTATGGGAAGTTTTTAAACTATAAAATCAAATACTAACTATTTATTTTTCACTAGTGTATGTCATTGCTTCGATGTATTATAGAAACAAAATTATTACAAATAGGCTTCTCATCTCAAAATTAAGAAATGTTTCTGGATACATTTTGATTTAATATATGAAACCTTATCAATCCATTTAACTAAATCAACAAATGTAAACAATAAGTTTTATAAAGCATATTGTTTAAAAATTGATATATATTTTATCAAAGATTAATTTGACCAAATGTATAATGAACATAAATTATAACGTTAAAAACTCCATTAAATTATGTTAGGTTTAATTTTTTACTGACACTTCTAAAATATTAACGTCAATATTAAATATGAAAAAGCAGTTGGGTTTTAAATGCGATTTTAAAATTGAGGGATTAAAATATGCTAAACACCTTGGTTGTTACATAAAAACACAATTCATGTACCGTTGACAATGAAGCCAAGTTATGTTACAACGTAATTAAATTAGCTTTGACGTAGTAAAGTGGAACACTAAAGGGGTGTTATGACGTCGGTCTGACATTGCCAGTGTGACATCAAAGTGATAGTACAATACGTTTGCATCAAGGAAACTGTAGGCTACTAACCGAGGGTGTCTAAGCACAAGATTTGTTGCCACTATTCATCAACGCCTATATGAAACAGGTTCTTTCAGTCTTCGGAGCATAGTAATGTAGGGCTGCTGCATTAGAAGAGTTAGTACTTAATGAAATTTCTAATCATCCTGTAAAAAAGCACGTGAGAATTGTCACTACAGTTTAGTGTCAGCCATCTAGTATTTGGAGAATACTATACGAGTGCCACTCCACCCCACCACGTCCAGCATGTTCATACTGTATTGTCTCAAGTCTACGCTTCCCGTATTGCTTTTTTGTCAATGAGTTTTGAAAAATGTGTTGATCCAAACTTTTTCAATTACCTCACTTTATAAGAACAGCTATCGTTAACTTCCATAACCAACACATTTGAGCAGGCAGGAATCTTCATGCTATCAAACTTAATCGTCCCTAACATTATTCATTATTTGGCTAGGATCTTAGCAGATTATCTAAATTATATTTGTGCTTCCTCCAAGGCTTAATGGCATGCTGTAGTTGAACTTTTTAAGAGACGAGCTACCTTACTTGCTTGATGTACCTTTGCAGTTGTGCCAAATCATGTGATTTATGTATGACGGAACACCTGCGCACCACTGTGTTAAACCCCATGAATATCATAGATTATCCCTTTAAATGTGTACATTTTCTTAAATTTTGTTAAGCACGATTACAAACAAAAAAAAAACTTTGCATATAACAAAGAGGAAAAGCTCGATGCTTAAGTTGAGAATTTTGTTTATTTGATCATTTTATTTATTATTTTTTATTTGAAAAACATGTTGTCTGTTTTGTTTTTTGTAAAAAAAGTAGATATCTAAATTACTTTAAAATTTTAAACACATTAAGAACACCATTACTGACTTATAAAAACTGCATATTTTCAAGTCACTACTATTCTGTCACTGTAGTAATTGTTACAAACTAAGTGACAATGGTGATCTCTAAGTGTGGCAGAGCCATATTGATAAACCTGTGTGAAAACTACTTAATTTTACTATGTAAGACCTACAGAATCAGTGTATAACATTCCAGCTCCCTTCCTACACTTGAAGTGGATAATTAGCGATGAGTGAGTTAGTCAGCCAGGGCTTTGCCCTTTGTAGATATAGATATTTCTGTAACATCCACTTCAAGTTTAATGACACTTAACTAACTACTAATTTTATTTTTTAATAAGATAATTTAATGTATTTTTACGCAGAAAATTTAGTTTATTTAAATCAACACATTTTTTCGTTAAAAACAGCTTTTTTGTTTAGTGAGACCTGTACTTAAATCTTTACAAGATTTACTACACACAAGGCTCACTTTAACACATTAATTACATATAGTTAAGTTGTATAGAGTTATTTACATTATCTTACCTCCTTGGCCACTGAAACCTGAGAAGGTTTTTGGTCTCGCCAACAAGATGCCTCCACTACTGCCGGGCTTCTTCTAAGACAAGTGATGCGACTATGCGTTGAATATCCTTTAGCACCTAGTCTCTCCACCTCAATTTCGGTCTTCCTAAGGGGTGAGTGCCATGTGGTTGTCCATAGGAAACCTTCTTAAGTAGGCTTTTTTCTCCTCTTCTTAATACATGGTCTGTCCATCTTATTCCCCTACTCTTTACTACGGACACAGTGTCTGGATCTTTATACCATAGCGCTCCCGGTTTTTCCTAATATGCCACACACACATACCTCCTTTACAGGTCCAAAAAAATAATAATGGTAGCTGACAAAAACTATACTATATATACAGCAAATTTAAGTATATTTACTTTTGATCCTAAGTTTATTCCAGCCCGTACATTTTTTGTACATTTTAAGGTTTCTTTTATAGCAATATTAAACAATATTGGGGAAATACAATCTCCTTGTCTCAATTCCTATAGGGTTAATGCCACCGTACGTGTATGGTTGGACGGGTGGGTTAATGCCACCGCAATTGTATGGGTGGGCGGGTAGGTTAATGCTACTTACGTTAAAAGAAATTTTTTCCTAACAATCTTCGAAGCGCCTGTGCTATTTGTGATACAATTCCCGCAATACATGTCTGTACCTCAATCACGGTTCAGCGCCGTCACATATTGTAAATACGATCATACACAAGAAAGAAGCAAGTGGTCACATTCAATTAATAGTGAGCTAAACACTATACTGGTAATATTGCAAAATATACTTGGTAGTTAGGAAAATATACTGGTAATATTGACATTATATTTTGAAACAAAATTACTCCTTTGGATAGTTCAACTCAATACCTTTTCTAATACTTGTAATATGCATGTAAATATACATATAAAATGAATTCAGCTTAAAGCTGCTAGTTTATAGATGATGGCAGGTTTCAGAGTACTCGTTTTCAATTTTAACTTTACTTATGGATCCCTCAACACACATATTTGTTAATCTAAATAGCTTATCCGGTATACCAATTTTCTGCATAGTTTCCCAAAGTTTAGGTCTTTTTTGGTATCATAAGCTTTTACAAAATCGATAAACAGGATGTATTACTCTTTATCATATTCCCATTACTTTGATATTGTCTCTCTTATCACATAAATTTGGTCTGTTGTTGAACGTTCTTTGATGAAACCTGCCTGATGGTCGTTAATGAATTCTTCTGTCCATGGCTTTATTCTGTTAATTTGAATCATAGACAATATTTTGTATGTACAGTTAAGTAAGGACATTCCTCTGAAATTGCAGCATTTTTCTTTGTTTTCCTTTTTTTAGATCGGGATAGTCATAGATTCACTCCATTCAATGGGTATATTCCATCTTTCCATATTTTATTAATCAGTTTGTGTATTTGTTTAGTTGCATTATTACAACAATGCCTTAAAGTTTCTAAAGGTTGAACTGGTTAAAATAATCAATTAAGTACAAACTACAGATATATTGTTAGTTTAATACAATTATTTATCTTGTAATATCCATGGAAGGAAAATTAAATGCAGAAAATAAACACAAAATAAGTATTACGAATTTCAAAGTCTCATATTGCAAAAGTTTAATAAAAAAGTATTCATCAATATAGAGTTAGATAATAGTGAAAATATGTAACAAGTATAAATACTTCCTATTAAATGGAATTAATGTAACCTACTAGACACAAGTTTCTATAATGTAGCTCAGAGGCATGAGATTGGGTTTCCAACATTAGCTTTACAACGCCATTAGGACAGTGGGCACTCGGGGTTTCTACAGGATAATGACTTCATTGTGGGCAAAGAACGTGCAGTAATAAGAGAGAAAATTTATCAAGTAAATGAGTATATTTAATACAATTACTATATTTTGGTTACCATATAATGGTGATTACTAAAGATATAAAAAATTTAAAGGTAATCATGCAATTTCTAGATCCCTCTCAATCTAGGAAAATAAAAATTTGCTAACAAATTAACTGTCAATAATATTAAGCAGGATGTTGTTGTTTTGAACCATGAACATTCTGTTACTTTTTACAAAAAAATCATAAATTATTATAAACATAAATTAAATTTAAATTATTATTTTTGTAATATTTTATGTTTTTTTTACGCCCAACGAGACTATAAGATTCATTTTGTTCTACTTATTTCCCCATCAAATTTCTTTTCATACTTAAGCAAACTACACGAATCTACCCTAACTCTATATATCATCAACATTATTTCGTAGTTTGCGTTCAAATCAGGGTCATGCCCTTCAAGATGACCTATCAGCCACCATTCCGGTAAATGTAAGCATGAATTAGAGGTTTTTCAAGTAATTGTTCCTTACATTATCATCTCTCAAATGTCTGCTATACACGATTCATCAAGAAAGTAGTTTTCTCATGTTGTCTCGAGTTATAATGGAAATGGATCAAAATATATATTGTTTTATTCGGGTTGAGCTGAAGAACAAAACAGCCTACAAATACACTAAAAAATATGCTAAGTAACAAAAGTTTTCCGTTAATTTTATTTATTTATTTTATTTATTTTTTTGCTATTCTAGTAATCAGATATTAAAACTGTATCATCCCTGAAAATGTTCATCATAGTTATTAAGAAAGCTCTAACTAGGTCAGTGTATTTGTTGATTTATCGAGTTTTTCATATGTGTGTTATACAAGTCTGCGTTTTTGTTTCTCGCAGTTTGTATTGTCATACAGTGATTTCACGACAAAACTACCAGAATAAATGTTAAGAATCGACACGCAATCACTTTTAAAAAACACAAGATTTATCAATAATATGTATAGCTAAAGTTGTTATTCAGAAAAAAACGTTTTAAGTTACATTTGTCTGCTAAAATTATTACACTGTCACAATACCACTTTCAGTCCATAGTGACAAAATGTTCTGTAACGTTGGTGTTATAACAGCCACAGTAACGTGTTGCAATGAATAACGCCTTGCTACAGCAGGTGATATGTGACAGATTAGTTGTTACTTTAAGCGTAGAACGTTACAACTGACAAAATAGTTACCTTAAGCATGTGGTTATAAAATACTCTATAAAGGTAATGTTATAACACCCACAATCACTTGTTGAAACTAATAATGATCTTCTGTGGCAGGTGATATGTGACAGATTAGTTGTTACTTTAGCCTTGGAATGTTACAACTGACAAAATATGTTTCAGCCTGTGGTGACAAAATACTCTTTAAAGGTGATGTTATAACACCCACAGTCACTTGTTGAAACTAATAATGCTTTATATGTAACAGATTAGTTGTTACTTTAGCCTTGGAACGTTACAACTGACAAAAATGTTTTCAGTCTGTGGTGACAAAATACTCTGTAAAGGTGATGTTATAACACCCACAATCACTTGCTGAAACTAATATGCTCTCCTGTGGCAGGTGATATGTGACAGATTAGTTGTTACTTTAGGCTTGGAACGTTACAACTGACAAAATAGTTTTCAGCCTGTGGTGACAAAATACTCTGTAAAGGTGATGTTATAATATCCACAGTCACTTGTTGAAACTAATAATGCTCTCCTGTGGTAGGTGATATGTGACAGATTAGTTGTTACTTTAGCCTTGGAACGTTACAACTGACAAAAATGTTTTCAGTCTGTGGTGACAAAATACTCTGTAAAGGTGATGTTATAACACCCACAATCACTTGCTGAAACTAATATGCTCTCCTGTGGCAGGTGATATGTGACAGATTAGTTGTTACTTTAGGCTTGGAACGTTACAACTGACAAAATAGTTTTCAGCCTGTGGTGACAAAATACTCTGTAAAGGTGATGTTATAATATCCACAGTCACTTGTTGAAACTAATAATGTTCTCCTGTGGCAGGTAATATGTGATAGATTAGTTGTTACTTTAGGCTTGGAACGTTACAACTTACAAAATAGTTTTCATCCTGTGGTGACAAAATACTCTGTAAAGGTGATGTTATAATACCCACAGTCATTTGTTGAAACTAACAATGCTCTCCTGTGGCAGGTCATATTTCACGTGACACTTTAGAGTTGTAGCTGTACGAATGCTAAATGAAACGTAAATATAAATTTATTCTTAAAACGCTGATCGTCAATCTTATGGGTGATTACGGATTTATAATGTGAGTGATGAGTGTATATGAACGAATGTAGTAGTTGTTACTATCTGAGTTCGACTTACCTCAGAAAGGACTATTTATCAATAGCTCAATGGCAAAGTGCAAATATGGGATCTACAGTTTTACGTGGAATCTGAACCACGTCACAGTGATAAGTAACTTATATTTAGCTGGATTCCGTTTTGACTTCTCACCTTTTAACAGGTTTGTTATCAACATTCAATTAATGCTGAATGAGACGTCGTATTCTCATTTGCCATGAACAGTTAAAAGCAGAGCTTCCAATGTTCACTACCTCAACTGTTTCAAGCAAGATGCACTGCGTCCCAAAAAGGCTCCAATTGTTATTTGATAGTTTCAATCATTGTTTATTGCCAGATAAATATACTGGCCCATCTATGATATATAATGAAATTAAAATAAGATAAAGTTATGTGATTTCATTATTTGTTATCTCTCAGTAACCAGACCCACCCACTTTTATACAAAGAGGATCGAAATCCTGACGTTTGTTTGGTGGGAATAACCTAAAAATGTGAACTATTGCTGCTGTAATAATGTGAATCGATTCAATAACTACCTTTGTCAATCCTCATTTATATTTATGTTCGATGAATACGAGTTTAATGAATGCATGGCTCGTATTTTATTGAATAGCTTCAATAATTTGGCTGAATGGATTAGTTCAATATAGAATTAAAACGTGGAATCTCGTATATAAAACTCAATCAACATTTCAGTTAAATCTACCACTGAAAATAATAAAACATATTCCGGTATGGTTATGTATTCATCACTTGATGCAAATACTAGATAAAAATATTTGCTTTATAAATTAATTATTTTTATTTGTTTCTTTCTAATTATTTTTATTTTATTCTAATTCTTTCCAATTTTGAGAAAGATTACCAATTTTTTTCCAGATATTTGTTTGAATTGCTAAGTAACCGTCTTGCTTTTACCTTGCATTATCCCAGTTCAGAATATATGTAATTTTGCCAATCATGATGTTCTTAAACTATTTAACAACAATAAGAATGGAACAAAGACAATATAATTTAAAAGAAATGTTTCCGCTTTAATCATTGGCAATATACCTTGCAAAAATACGTTCATATTATTTTTAATTACATATTAATACAACATTTTTTTACATATACAAACTGTTATATTGATATATAATTTATGTTGGTAAACTGTCGGCACTGGTGGCGCAGTGCTGTAACCCAGCTACTTGGGGACAAAGTGTTTGGGAGATTGTAGGTGATAGGTTGGATGCTCGGTCCTCTTAATACCAACATGGCGTCCGCTTGATGGTTGCTATCGGCGTGGACACTACTAGAGAAGTCTGGGGTGTCCATGTTGGGTGGTAATCATTGTGCGGGTGTTGTGTGGGGGAGATAACTGAGTATCAGGCTTTTCAATTAGCTGAAAATCAGACCAGCACTACGTGGTTCGGATTCCACGTAAAGCTGTAGGTCCCTTAGTTGCCCTGGCTGTTGGGCTATTAATAAATTGCCCTTTCTGAGGAACAGTTGAACTCAGTTAGTGACCAGACTACACTCATCCACACTAATCCACACTCATCCTACACTCATATAACCATTCATATTCGCCTTAAAATACCAACAATGTTGTGTCGGCGTCTCATATGTAAGAATGTAAAGAATGTAAGAATGTAAAACTTTTAAAATAATTATCTTTTTAATTAACACTTAACGTCTTACATATATTTCAAAACGTTAGTGAAACATTAATCAAGATTATTAAATTACAAGTAAATTATTTGACTACTGGACTAGATTTGGATTAGAGTTTATGCAACAGATTGTTATCATGGGAAGTAATAAATATTGACGATTTATTTTACTGTATTAAATATATTATAATTCAATTAATAAAATATGATATGTTTCGTTAATATTTGTTTCGTGTCTCTTTTATGGAGAAGCCAATCTCTTCTTAACCTTATACTATACTCACTTCCCATAGACTATAAATCTATGAGGGGGGGGGGCCTTTAATACAAAATAAGGAGCATAACTACTACTTTAGATCATAAATATTACAAATACAAACTAGTGATCAAGGCTAGGATTCAACCTTGGGCACAAAATACTGACGCCTTAGACCACTCGGCCACCGGCTTTCCCAATAAAATAATATCAAATACTAAAATATTTTAAAGAAAACCACATATAACATCAGTATATAATGGGAAGTGTTTGTTATTCCCCTAATAAAAAAGTAGACAACCCCTTCATTATGTTTTCACTGTCCTTCAGGTCAGATTTATATTTATTTCTAAGATACAACCATAACTTCAATGTGTACGCTATTGTATTATCAGTCTTATTGAGATTGGCATTGTTCCCCAAGTGAACTTTTGTAACCAATAATTTATCAAGTATTATATAATAGTCATTGTTACTGAAACTATCGTAGAGCCGTGTATAATTTTAGATTTATTGTTTTTTAACTGCCTTCAAAAATAAGTATAAAAATTGTATTACTGTTCAGTTGTGGAGGTATAAAATATTTGTTCTAAATGTACTTTTTACTATTATTAAATAGTTATTGTTATTGACATACAACTTTCTAAAATTAAATACAAATATGACATGTTTATTTTCATGTAAAGCTTCTTTATGAGATGCAGGTAGTACAAGCAAGATAAATAAAGTTTGCAATACGCAATAAACATACAAATAAATTCTCCAGTGATGCAGCCAGACATAAATCCTTAGATGGCACATTAAACAAGAAACAGGCTCGCTCGTGGCAATTCAAGACAGTTTCTTAGAAACCTGAACATGAATACATTCAAAAATAGCACATCCTCCTGTCTTATATTTTGTTATATATTTATTTATATCACTCCAAATGTTTGTCCATAAAATACCTCGTATTCCAGACATTTCTTACTGCTCTTACTTTTTGAAAATAACAAAGAATAAAAGAGAGAGTTTTAATTCTCTTTATTTTGTCGAATATTTTATCTCTTAATATATTGGAAAAGGAACTTTATTATTATTATTATTATTAATATTTGAGTACAACAGATTGATTTTTAATAATCAAACATTAGTTGATTAGTTAGTTTCCATTTATCAATTGACCCATTTAAGTGTGTAAGCTTGTTTTATTCATTAAACGATATAGAATGGACCTAGACCTAGACCTAGAATGGATAATAAACATATTGTGTATTATCATAATAAATGTTATGAGGAGAAAATAAGTTTCATTATTATGTATGCTGTGATGTGTTTAGAATATTATGATATTAATGTGCTGTAACTTACTTGGGCGTGAAGTAATTTAATTTTGAAAATTAATTCAATTATGACATTCGTTTAAGTGCTATGGGATAAAGTCCGAAATGAAACACATGTACAGTTTTATAATTATCCCAATTTCGTAAACCTAGGTCCATTCTATATCGTTTAATGAATAAAACAAGCTTACACACTTAAATGGGTCAATTGATAAATGGAAACTAACTAATCAACTAATGTTTAATTATTAAAAATCAATCTGTTGTACTCAAATATTAACCATAATTTTAAAAATATATTACCAATCATACCCCTTTTTTGAGGCTTAAAAGAGTTAAACTTTCCTTCACTATCCACTCTGAGACTCTCCTAAGGGTTCCCCTAAATAACTTTTGCCCATATTGTAGGCGAAAGGCCTCACATAATAAATCATTTTATTGGAATACTTGAGAATTTCTTAAATTATGTACAATCTTTTCATAACTTTAACTAAAACAACATTTTTATTGTTGTATCTGTATGTTCATTTATTTACTTTATCTTCACATAATGCTAAATTACAAAATATCTCCTTTACATCGTAAAACTAAAAACTCAACTTATTATTAATAGCACGACACTGGTTAAAAAACTCAAAATCCTATCATAATATTATCAAACCACCACCCGTCCATAAATATCATTAATCTATGATCATTAATACTATGAAAATAAAACATTAACGGTATACCTACAATTTTAATACTCCTTCAGAAGTTTAACATGAATTATCATATAAATTATCATTAAAATAATAACATAAATAAATAAGTACGATTTAAACCAATGGATATGTTTAGAAACATTATTCTGGATTTTTTCAGAACAAAAAAAAAAAACGAATATCTGCTCTATGCTTTATAACTTAACAAGTTATTATACAAGTAAAGTGTATAGTGAATATACTCCAAATAGACCAATAGTGAATATAGTTAGTTAGGAAACTTTGATATAAGTTGATTAGGCCTAACTAGGTGGGAGGACCACCTGGAAAGGGCTGTTTGGCCAACGGCTTCACGTGACTATCGGATATTGAATAAGGGATGACAATCACACTTACGGAGGTCGTTATACAGAAAGTCACGTTTCCCACCTGTTACTTTATAGGAGTGATAACATTTTATTATTTAAATATGTTTTCTTTAAGCATAAAAAACACCGTAATTTTTTTTAAACATTCATTCAAATAGTTTTTTAATTAGCATAATACGTGTTGGTACATATACAGTAGAAGTAAACGTCACACAACAAAAATGTATATGCACAACACAAGTACAAAATGCACAAATATTATGGTGATCGATTTTGGTGAACCACACTCACCTTCCTCAGACCAGAGGGATTCACATAAGAATGGAAAATTGTGTTCAACAACTCAATTTATACGCCTACGATCACGTGACCCCATTGGCAGGAGTCAAAATGGCGGCTGCTGTGATATTATTGGTTAATCCCTATTGGCTGTTACGTCTGTTCTTTTCAGTCGCTGAAAATACATTATTAAAAACTATCTCCTATATATTCAATAATTAAGGATATATAGGATTGACTGTAATGATTGTAATACGTTTTACATAGGCCAGACTGTAAATTTTAGCAAAAGATATAAAAACCATGTCTCTGCATTTAAAAACAAGAATCGCCTGCAGTTACGTCATTTGTGCATGCGTAAAGAATACGTAGTACACATTATGTACACGTTAGCTGATGTAAAATGCATTAATATCTTGATTTAATATAAAATAATTTAAATAATCAATTTTATAATAATTTACTCTTGTATCATGTGCTTATTAATGGTTTTAAAAAAATATTACTGTTGTTTAAAAGTTAAAAAAATGGGTCATTGGAACTGAAGTATGTAATATAAATAAACTGTTAATTTTATATACATACAAGACATACGTTTATTCCTTACGTTAGGATATCAGTATGACCAAAGTATTCTGTCTATAAAACTATTTTAGCATAGTAAGTCACTAACTTTTGTATATTTTTTACCTTTTATTGATATTTTGGTACAGCTATAAGTCAATTTTATAATTCGTTTCAATTGACTTTTACATTAAATAATAATGTAAGATTGTTGTCATGATTGTAAATGAACGAGCTTAATTCAGAGCATATCTATATACTTGCATATTATCTATCATACTAGCATGCATATTGTTGCTATTACAGTTATATTCCAAAAAATCTAATGTGTTTGTAATTTTACATATATATATCACGATTTAATTCCATCTTTCATTCACATATGGTGGTAAATGTTATATATTACCAGTACCAACAAGTTAGGGTTGAAGTGGACGTACTACTGAACATTTACTTTTATATTTCTCCTAATTCAGCAATTATTATTATTATGGGTCATTAAGTCTATACCTAAAACTAAAGCATAATTATTGAGATCTCTCGCACCTCTACTATTACGAGTTATACAAGACCCCTGGGTGTTAACTGTCTAATTTTGATCAACAAAACAATATTTTTACTTTTGTCTTTTCTGTCTGGGGCAAGACAGTGTTATAATAAAATTATTGCGCTTTTCAATATTGAAGTGAAATTTTACAATTCTTGTTTCAAATATTTGATCTAGAGGTCAACTTATTTATTTTGAATGTTTACTACTGCATAGAAAAAATTACTAATGCATAGCTCAATTCAATGAATATCCAACTAAATCAATTGACAGTATCATTCAAATGAAGACAGTATCAATGAATAAAAATAAAAGAACAACTCTAACACCAATTGAGCCTAAAGAAAAATCTATTTGGAAATCCGTTTGTTATAATGAATATTCAAAGGAAGCAAAGAAGATATTAAAAAAACACAATATAAATTTATCGTTCAGAACAAGTCATCAAGTAAAAAACCTATTAGAAAACCTAAAATTAAAAATAAATGAAGAAGACAAATCTGGAATGTATAAAATTAATTGTGATAATTGTGACAAGGTGTATATTGGCCAAACGAAAAGAAAAATTAAAACAAGATTCAAAGAACACACAGCAAATTTTAAGTATGGACAATGTGAAAAATCAGCAATGGCCAAACATGCACTAGAAAAAGGACATAACTTTTCAAAATTTGAAGTTCTAAGACAAGTTAACAAAAATCAATTATTAGATGCATCAGAAACATTCTACATGAACAAATTTAACACACTAATTGTAAATAATGAACCTCCTCCCATTCAAAATTCTCTGTTTATGTAGTATAATTTAACTTAAAATTACTTTACATTCATATTTATATACACACACTTTAAATTTAATTATTTTTAAAATGTACCATATGTTTTAAATATTTACATTATTATATATTTTGTAAACAAATGTTTTAAAATTAGAATTTTATGTTGATGTCTGACGAAGCCTAAATTGTAGGCGAAAGGCCTCACAAAATAAAGCATTTTATTGGAATGTTTGAGAATTTCTTAAATTATTACTGCATAGAAATTAAATATTGTTGTGATAACACGTAAGACAATGAATAATAAGTTTCGAACAAATTTTAGGTGAAGAGTTATTTATGTTGATGAAATTATACGTCATATGAATTACTTATCTTTAAAAAAAACCTTTAGGATTGTATAAAAGTGTAAATAATGATATTATAAAAATTTTTCGAAAAAAATAAAATATTCAAAAATGTTATTGAACTTAAAATAGATATTTTTACAAAAGATAAGGAGGAGATTTTCACCGAACATTACGTATTCTGAGAGGGTAAAAGTTCAGTAAAGGGTTGGAGCGATGATCACGTGGTAAACACGGGGTTTACTGCTTGTGTCACGTGACTAAGGCGTTCAGCAAGAAATTACGTAAGGCTTTTGAATTGGTTAATTCGCTGAATTTACTTAATTTGTACTTCACATGTGTATACAATAGTTTTATAAATAAATTATATAGATACATAGGAGGAAATGCATATTAGCTTTGAGTCAAAGTCCAAACAATAATAACATTATTAGTAATGAAACGTCGTTATGAAATATATGTTAAATTTAAATAATAAGTTTGATAATTTCATGAATAAACAATTCAGATCCTACAGTGATCTTAGTAAAATCATAATGGTAAGATCATCATACTAATTATTTATTACTATAATTAAAATAGTAAATCAGACGTAGATGGGCAATTCATATTGTTCTGTATGGGCGTTTCGATCCCACTGATTATATCACGGTAATGACAACAATGTGTTAAGGGAGATGGTTCCACTCTTATAGAACTTTACATCATTAAAAATACTTTTAGTTCCAGTTATGTCTCTTAATAATAATAATGTTAGTTTGATATAAATATAAATGTAAGTTCATTTTCATCACACTATGTTTGATTTTGTTCTATAAAGCTATTAGAAATACAAATTAAATACATTAGAACCATAACATTTTTTTAAAGATGTATCAAATTTAATAGATATTTGTTCAATTTATTCGTTTGTTAATACAGTATGATCTGCTACAGTATTTAAGTACTCCTGGGTTCCTGTACGGAGATAATAAGGTTACATTTTGAGAACTGTCCTTTATAGGTAAAATAAAGTGTAAAAAGAGATAAAGTTTAAAATCATAATAGTAATTTCATAAACAGTTTTTATGTATATTCAATTCTAAACTATCAAACTTAAATATATCCCTTTTGCTTGTCAATGCAAGTGGCATTTTTATTTTTATCGTTGTTAAGTTATCAACTTATGACTATCTACATTGATGACTTTAAACAACTGACTACTAGGTTCGAATGAGACCCCATTTGAAAGAAAAATTATTTTTGTATACGATATTTGTAATTGTCAATAAGCCAATATCATTTTAAGAACATACTAGTAAAACTAACTAGACCACACATCAGTCGTTAACTATTAATTGCTCAAAATTGACTTTAACTTATTTCCAGCTATAATAATTTTGCTTGGCATAAAAATACATCAAAGCCTTCTGTGTGGCGGTTACCAAACATAGAACCCATCTATGTTGTTCTCTTCAATAAACACACAAACAGCTTCTGACTGTCTGACCCTTTGACTCTGTTCTACATCTCCAGTCAGATGTTCCATACCCAATACTACCAAAGCAGTTGCAGCAATGTAAGTTGTGTTGTACACTTTGAGATCTACCCACCCCAAAAAGGATGAATTGTTGATTTTATTACATGAACTAAGGACATATTAATTTACGAAATCAATTAACGCGTTTTGGTAAAAAAATAAGAATAAATTAACATATGGCTTCGTTAAATCTCTATGATTTAACAAATCAAATGGATGCATATGGAAATAGAAGACAGTTCGTAAATTTATATTTCCTTACTAATCAAGGCAATAATTTTTCATTGGGCGTAATTTAAAATAATACGCTTTTACTGAAGGTTTCCTCTAACTACCGTTACTACTAACTACAAAGTTTCATAACGTCTATTTTATGGGCTTTTCATTATAAACCTTGGATAAAACACCATAACAAGTAACTTTACGGTGTACATAAAACTAAGAAACTTATTTTATCTCAAAATATTGCTGTTTACACAGTTTAAAAGAGATCTCGTCAGTATGAATCGTTGCAACTAGTATCGCAGTGCTGTAATCCATCTACTTGGTGACAGTGTTGTGGAAACTGTAGGCGATAGGTTCTATGCTCGGTTCTATAATACCAACATAGCGTCCGCTCAATGATTACTATTGCAGTGGACACTACTATAGAATTCTTTGGTGTCCTTGTTGGCTGGTAGTCATGATAAGAGTACTGTGGGGGAGAGAACTGAGTATAAGGATTGTCTAATAGCTGAAAATCAGACCAATACTACGTGGTTCGTATTCCACGTAAAACGATCCATCGCTTAGCTGACCTGGCTAAGGAACAAATAATAAAAGGTCCTTATTAATCATAGGTTAAACTCAGTTAATAAGAGTCTACATAGATACTCATCTAATAATTTATATTTCATTAAAATACACAAAAGTTATTTGGGCGTCTTATAACTAAGATAACAAGAATAGCACAATCGAAGATTGGAATCAACACATATCAGTGAAAAGGGGGCTGGTTGTTCCAATGTAAACACTTGAAGCATTTTGCCACGGTAAAAAGGTGTTCAATCCGATACCACTCTCATATCTGTAAAAGGCTTATTTTTCCAACCATACAATATTATTTATTGACTACGTTTTAAGTAAATTTATTGTTACTTACGTTTTGTTATCTCTCTTAAACATTTAATTGCACACTCTTGTATACCTACTATTATTTTAATTTTATACATCTTTTCTTACTCAAGATTCATTATCCAGTGTAGAAGAAAAGTCCCGGAAAAACTTAATAATTTCTGAAAGATTACAGTTAAAGCATTACAATTTGGTACATCATTACTGTACTTACCTATCTACTTTTTGCAGTAATTTCCCTTTTTCTGACATATCAAGAGGACGGCTTGCAACCTTGCAAGGTGTCAGAAGAAAATATTAAATTAGAGCATAGGTCGAGTAGTACATAAAATTAAATTACTTTATTAATAGAACATAAACCCAAAAATCTGCCCTCAAAAGGTTCGCTCTTTAAAAAATGAAGCTGGTTTAAACTTTTAAAAAGCTACAAAAAGGTCTTCTTTTAGACGGTTTAGCATTCTTTTCTTAGCTCAAGTTGGGAAAGTTAAACTTTGTAAATACTTACTGGACTTCAGAAATAGTTTTTAGGGCAGTTAGTGACTTTCCACTTCCAATGGAGGATGGTCCACAAAGAGTTTGAAAAATATATTTAACATAACCGTAGCTCAAGATGTACATCATTGTAAAAGGATTGTCTATCATAGATGAATAACCCAAACAGCGCTTAAAAAGGACGATCCTGTACAAAATGGCAGATGTTCAAAGATATTCATGGTTGTAGTAACACATTGTATCCATGGCCACAATTCAAGTGCACTAATAATCAAAGAAATAAATGCTGCTGTATGCATCGTGAAGGCACAATAACGAGCTGACCTTATTGATTGTTAGTCATGAATAAGGGTTAGCATTTCGAACATTAACTAACTCTACAAATATTTGGTAAAAAACCATCAGTTTTTCCATTAAAATCTTTGTACATCAGCAATTTTTTTACTAGTTTTCCATGATATTATGTTCCATGGTTATTTGTTTAGTATACTGTATATTAATAACTTAATTAACTTTACCATAAATATTTGTATATGTTGGAGTCTGTTTATCTCACACGTAACAATTATTTGCTTGCTATATACTTACAGAAATCTCAATTAATATCCGTAGGAGCAAATATATTTATATTAAGATTAATTTTCAATAGTAAAGTAACTATATTATACTAAAATAAATTACAATTTTTTCTTTGACGAATATATATTTTAATAGTGCTAATCTCACCATTTGTACAGATTTGGGGGGGGGGGGTTAATAAAGCTATAACAAACTCATTTTGTCTTCCGGTGTTACTTACTACCTTGGCCTACACTTAATACTAGTTTTTTCCTAACCCATACTAATTCAAGGGAACTACATGCTTAAAAAATATTGTTGACTGTTACTAAAGTTAATTGTTCTTGAAAACTATCACACATATCACAATAATCATACAAGATATTTAAAAAAAGAAAGAAAACTAAGTTTTCAATGAAGGTTAAGGTAGTAAGTACACCTGAAGACGACATGAGTATTTTATACCTGTCGAAACGTTGTGTTTGTTCCTTAAAACAATCGAAGCATTGGAAAACTCCAAATAGTGCATTGGAAAACTACCAATTATGAACAATCCAACGTTAACAAATCGCTTTCAAACAACAAGATATTCTGTATTCTTCGAGATATGTGTGATTTTTTAAATCATAACGTTAGTTAGTGTGATTTAAAACACGTGAAGTAAACATTAAAATACGTATATTTGTTACCAATAATATCACTATTGATCAATCAACGTACTTAAGAATTTCATATTTTCATCTTATACCTCTTTGTTTTGTAAAGCTTTATATTTTTCGTGATGGTATTGTTTATTGGTTGTATCTTTTAATCGCTGTATATGCATTCCTAAAAATACCGATCAATTACCACTATTATTACACAAGATATTAAAGAAATTTTAAAATGTTAATTTTACAAAACAATCATGATAGATCCCATTTAAAACCAATTTCCCTCTTAATTGGAAAATGCAATAGTAATATTCCGCACGTAGAGTGTACTATTGATAGAAAGGTATTTATATATCTGACCACATTCACAGCTGAAACTAAATCCCACAGGCTAACATATATATTCGTTGAGTTAATTTTTTATTAGTTCAATTTAAAAGCATACAATTAAATTACCTTACAGCTTTAGAATTTGATGTTAGGGCTATCTTAAAGATAATTTTCTTCGATAAGTTAGTAGATTCTGTTTTTACTTATTTGTTATTTACGTTACAGAAGTTAGCACTCAGTGGTCTGAGGGCAGTAATAACTAAAACTACTGGCCAAAGAAGGATAAAGTTTTGTTACTTACGTTACAGAAGTTAGCACTCAGTGGTCTGAGGGCAGTAATAACTAAAACTACTGGCCAAAGTTAGGATATAGTTTGTTATTTACGTTACAGAAGTTAGCACTCAGTGGTCTGAGGGCAGTAATAACTAAAACTACTGGCCAAAGTTAGGATATAGTTTGTTATTTACATTACAGAAGTTAGCACTCAGTGGTCTGAGGGCAGTAATAACTAAAACTACTGGCCAAAGAAGGATAAAGTTTTGTTACTTACGTTACAGAAGTTAGCACTCAGTGGTCTGAGGGCAGTAATAACTAAAACTACTGGCCAAAGAAGGATAAAGTTTTGTTACTTACGTTACAGAAGTTAGCACTCAGTGGTCTGAGGGCAGTAATAACTAAAACTACTGGCCAAAGTTAGGATATAGTTTGTTATTTACGTTACAGAAGTTAGCACTCAGTGGTCTGAGGGCAGTAATAACTAAAACTACTGGCCAAACAAGGATAAAGTTTGTTATTTACGTTACAGAAGTTAGCACTCAGTGGTATGAGGGCAGTAATAACTAAAATTACCGTCCAAAGTTAGGATATAGTTTGTTATTTACGTTACAGAAGTTAGCACTCAGTGGTCTGAGGGCAGTAATAACTAAAACTACCGGCCAAAGTTAGGATATAGTTTGTTATTTACGTTACAGAAGTTAGCACTCAGTGGTCTGAGGGCAGTAATAACTAAAACTACTGGCCAAACAAGGATAAAGTTTGTTATTTACATTACAGAAGTTAGCACTCAGTGGTCTGAGGGCAGTAATAACTAAAACTACTGGCCAAAGTTAGGATATAGTTTGTTATTTACAGTACAGAAGTTAGCACTTAGTAGTATGAGGGCAGTAATAACTAAAAATACTGGCCAAACAAGGATAAAGTTTGTTATTTACGTTACAGAAGTTAGCACTCAGTGGTATGAGGGCAGTAATAACTAAAACTACTGGCCAAAGTTAGGATATAGTTTGTTATTTACGTTACAGAAGTTAGCACTCAGTGGTCTGAGGGCAGTAATAACTAAAACTACTGGCCAAAGTTAGGATATAGTTTGTTATTTACGTTACAGAAGTTAGCACTCAGTGGTCTGAGGGCAGTAATAACTAAAACTACTGGCCAAAGAAGGATAAAGTTTTGTTACTTACGTTACAGAAGTTAGCACTCAGTGGTCTGAGGGCAGTAATAACTAAAACTACTGGCCAAAGTTAGGATATAGTTTGTTATTTACGTTACAGAAGTTAGCACTCAGTGGTCTGAGGGCAGTAATAACTAAAACTACTGGCCAAACAAGGATAAAGTTTGTTATTTACATTACAGAAGTTAGCACTCAGTGGTCTGAGGGCAGTAATAACTAAAACTACTGGCCAAAGTTAGGATAAAGTTTGTTATTTACATTACAGAAGTTAGCACTCAGTGGTCTGAGGGCAGTAATAACTAAAACTACTGGCCAAACAAGGATAAAGTTTGTTATTTACGTTACAGAAGTTAGCACTCAGTGGTATGAGGGCAGTAATAACTAAAACTACTGGCCAAAGTTAGGATATAGTTTGTTATTTACAGTACAGAAGTTAGCACTTAGTAGTATGAGGGCAGTAATAACTAAAAATACTGGCCAAACAAGGATAAAGTTTGTTATTTACGTTACAGAAGTTAGCACTCAGTGGTATGAGGGCAGTAATAACTAAAACTACTGGCCAAAGTTAGGATATAGTTTGTTATTTACAGTACAGAAGTTAGCACTTAGTAGTATGAGGGCAGTAATAACTAAAAATACTGGCCAAACAAGGATAAAGTTTGTTATTTACGTTACAGAAGTTATCACTCAGTGGTATGAGGGCAGTAATAACTAAAACTACTGGCCAAAGTTAGGATATAGTTTGTTATTTACGTTACAGAAGTTAGCACTCAGTGGTCTGAGGGAAGTAATAACCAAAACTACTGGCGAAAGAAGGATAAAGTTTGTTATTTACGTTACAGAAGTTAGCACTCAGTGGTATGAGGGCAGTAATAACTAAAACTACTGGCCAAAGTTAGGATATAGTTTGTTATTTACAGTACAGAAGTTAGCACTCAGTAGTATGAGGGCAGTAATAACTAAAAATACTGGCCAAACAAGGATAAAGTTTGTTATTTACGTTACAGAAGTTAGCACTCAGTAGTATGAGGGCAGTAATAACTAAAACTACTGGCCAAAGTTAGGATATAGTTTGTTATTTACAGTACAGAAGTTAGCACTCAGTAGTATGAGGGCAGTAATAACTAATAATACTGGCCAAACAAGGATAAAGTTTGTTATTTACAGTACAGAAGTTAGCACTCAGTGGTCTGAGGGCAGTAATAACTAAAACTACTGGCCAAAGAAGGATAAAGTTTTGTTATTTACGTTACAGAAGTTAGCACTCAGTGGTATGAGGGAAGTAATAACTAAAACAACTGGCCAAAGAAGGATAAAGTTTTGTTATTTACGTTACAGAAGTTAGCACTCAGTGGTATGAGGGAAGTAATAACTAAAACTACTGGCCAAAGTTAGGATGTAGTTTGTTATTTACGTTACAGAAGTTAGCGCTCAGTGGTATCAGGGCAGTAATAACTAAAACTACCGGCCAAAGTTAGGATGTAGTTTGTTATTTACGTTACAGAAGTTAGCGCTCAGTGGTATCAGGGCAGTAATAACTAAAACAACTGGCCAAACAAGGATAAAGTTTTGTTATTTACGTTACAGAAGTTAGCACTCAGTGGTCTGAGGGCAGTAATAACTAAAACTACTGGCCAAAGTTAGGATGTAGTTTGTTATTTACGTTACAGAAGTTAGCGCTCAGTGGTATCAGGGCAGTAATAACTAAAACTACCGGCCAAAGTTAGGATGTAGTTTGTTATTTACGTTACAGAAGTTAGCACTCAGTGGTCTGAGGGCAGTAATAACTAAAACTACTGGCCAAAGTTAGGATGTAGTTTGTTATTTACGTTACAGAAGTTAGCGCTCAGTGGTATCAGGGCAGTAATAACTAAAACTACCGGCCAAAGTTAGGATGTAGTTTGTTATTTACGTTACAGAAGTTAGCACTCAGTGGTCTGAGGGCAGTAATAACTAAAACTACCGGCCAAAGTTAGGATGTAGTTTGTTATTTACGTTACAGAAGTTAGCACTCAGTGGTCTGAGGGCAGTAATAACTAAAACTACTGGCCAAAGTTAGGATGTAGTTTGTTATTTACGTTACAGAAGTTAGCACTCAGTGGTCTGAGGGCAGTAATAACTAAAACTACTGGCCTTTGGATATAGTTTGTAAACAATATTTATGTAATGTTTACAATAATATCACTACACTAAGGATATAGTTTATTACACTTAGGATACACTATATCCTAGTTTGTATATACTAGGTTGTATATACTATATCCTAAGTTATCGTAACACTTAGGATATAGTTTGTAATAAAGTTACATAACATATAAGCTGGTTGGTAGTTACCAGAGTTTCCTCATTGTTCTAAGATTATTATATTGGATTTATAAATAATTGTAACTATTATGAACACTAACCATCAAAGGTTACACTAATAGACATGTATATGTATTTGAGAAAGCTTAAATATGAAGTAATTTTCATAAACACTGTGATTTATCTCTGTAAAAAAGTTTCCTTCAGCAGGTGACCTCCTTCAACTAGTTTTTTTTTTATATAAACATATCGCAATCGAATAGTTAATTCATTCAGTTACAATAGGTTCACTAAAAGGAATACTATGTTACTTAATTTGAATTTTAGTCGAAACACTGGTTTCTTAAATCGTATTTTACGCATTGAGCTTTATCAGATAAATAACTGCTATTGATTCTTTTCCATTCTAGACATTTGGTATAGTTTAACGAGTAAGTTATTAAAGTCGTATTATAATAACACTTCTGGATTATACGAGCATTTTTTTAAATAAAGATTTAGACAATTAGTGCAATAAGAAATTAACTAATAATTTGTTTTAATGCAATTCTTTGGTACTTTAAAGAAATTTAATACCAACAGAAAAGTTTTAAAATAGTTTTCAATTCATTCTAATTTAAGAGAACAAGCACGTTATATGCTCTTGTTTTCAACTTGATACTATGAAATATTGACCTATGAACTACTTAAACTTGTATCATACATTTTAATATGTACCATGAGTATTTTAATGCCAAACATGACATTGTGTGATAGTAGGGTATAATATAGTAATAGGTTTAATAAAGTATATGTATATTGCACTAAGTTCGTGGCCAGGAGGTTGAACTGACCTTTACGTTCAGAGCCGGTAAGGCGGTTTCCGCTTGCTCACAGTTGACTATTGGGTTAGGATTCCACTTTAGAACAACTCGTTGTTAGGGAAGCCTCTGCCCGTTTGATTTTTGGGTCCAGTTTCGAGTTGCTGCAACCTTTTGGGATTCTAGAGTAGTTTAGAGTTCGTCCGCTTCCGTAAGGTAAACCCATTATAGGTCCGAGAATTTACTTGTCTGATGGTTTTCCACAAGTCACAGAGGTAGTTGTGTATTAGCAATTATTTTATATAATCAAGGGTATTAGTATGATTGGCTGGTTTTACCAACCACGGTTAGCTTGTTTTAATCAAAGTTAAGAGAATAAGCTGATATTTGTGTTTCATCAACAGTGTTTACATTTAACCGCCGTTAAATTCCCGCTAACCGTAGTTAAATTTACAAGGAGGTCAGAGAGATCCAGTTAAAACTTCTAACCGTGGTTAAGTGACAACAATTGTCTGCTTTTGTCGACTTTCTGTCTTGTTCTCTTGCGTAGTGAAAAGGTTAGGTAATCATTTTTTCCTTTTGCCTACAAAACTGGATTTATCTAAAGTGTTTGTCAGCTCTGTAACAAATTAATACATGCCAAACGGAAGAATTCGACGCTGAACTATTATAATATATTGAATATTTAGAGAACGTTGCTGCAGAAAGGGTAGGCCAACAATTTAGGCAAGATCGACTAATTATACTGAGCAATATTAAATTTAGTTAACAGTACAGGTTATCTAAGGAAATAGTTTTTAACTTAGTTTCACAAGTTGAGGATGCCCTAGAATATCCTCCTGATAGGAATTTCTTTTGACCTCGACTGTACAAGTGTTGACTAGCCTACGATTTTTTGCAAGTGGGAGTTTCAAAATTGTGATGGGTGGCACAGAAAATGTTAGTCTATCGACATGTTAGTGTGTTGATGCATTAAAAATGTAGCACATGCTATTGCAATGCTCACTATTTTTCCATACATGTTTTTAGATTATATTATGTCTGAACATTCCCTAATTATGTTCAGCAGCAATACTTTTTCAGCTGGTTTAACGTAACTTCCTTTTTCTCTCTCGGCTTCAGCCATAATCAGAGATAAAAGAAAGCAAAAGGGGAAAACAGATAAGGAATAGTTGGGATTTTATCATTTAGTTAGCCCTTCTGTTAATGTTAGTATGGAATAGTCTAACTTTTTGACATAACCTATACGATGTCAACAAACAGACTCAGTGAAGTTAGCTTGTTCTTCTTACATCAGTCAACCAATCAGAGTCGCCTATTTCTGGAATGGCCATCTGTATCTGAAAATGACTGTCTCCTCGCTTAAATTTGACCATGGTTAAATTTAACTAAAATTTTTGTGGTGAAACACAATAATATTAATCGTGGTTAAATATTTTAACCACGATCAAAATAACCATGGTTTTTGCAAATTTAACAAAGGTTAGTGAAACCTGCCATAAGGGTATTACAGGTACCCTCACTAATGGTGTTGTTCCCGAAGTAGCGGAACCCTAACCCTATTATACGTTCTATTATACAAACCGAACCACTTTGAGTAATAAGGCTTCCAAACATATTTGAATTTCAATTTACTTACTAGAGAATTAAGAGAGAAAAATTTCATATCCAAAGTTCTAAGTAAGGTGCAAGCTTTGAATGGCTGACGCAGATTTTAGAGGAGTAAATTAATAATCTGTGGATTTATGAAGAGTTCTCAACTGGGAGAACAAATGGAAATTCCACCAAACAACAGTACAACTTGGAACCTCCATCTCAAGAAACTTGGACAAGTGCTTTCCTCTACAGCTCTTTAACTACTCTTGGCAAAGTTATAATGATGCTCTCCGTCTTAGTAATTGTTCAATCAGGTTGCAGTGATTGAGAAGTGTAAGATGGATTCTATTGTAGATTTTATATCATTAATTCCATTAATTTTTTTGACGAATCAAAGAGTTTTCCAGATGTTAAATTAAATAATAAATTGAATATTAAATTAGTAATATTTTATATAGAGGGGTGATCGCTGAAGTTCTAAATAGCCCATAGCCTTTTCACGCATACAAATGAATAAAGAAGTTTTAGAAACAATAATTTTGTTTTGGTGGGTGGGAAAGATGAACAATGCAAATGCCCCACCACCCACCCATACACCTACAGTATTGATTCACCCATATACATAAAGAGGTGGCCTTGATCGGAGGGTTCGAACATTATCCCAAGATAACAGCATCAAGCTCCATCAAGCGTGAATGAAATGAAAATCGACTTTATTAGGGGCTAAGTTAGAACTATAAAGTCCTCTCTTCAACTTAACCCTACAAAACAATATGCATTTTTCAAATAACGATGTCTACAGTATATAAGTGAAATACCACTCAATCATTAATATCAAAATCTCCAGAACTAACATAACATTTTGTACGTAGGTTCGTCTTACCCCTAAATTGCTCACTAAGAAACGTTTTAGCCTCCCAATCTTGGGATGCCCCTCACTGGCCTTTAAGTTGTCTGTGTAGGAAAATTACAAAAAAGTAGTTTTTATGACCTAACTCGGAAAAAACTTGAATAAACTTTTGAAAACTTGAAAAGCAAGCACACCTTATATCTGAATTGTAAGCACAGCTTACAAACTAAAACATTTGGGGTTTTTGGGGGCCCGAAAACCATTTTCGATGGTTAATATTTTTAAATACTGACACTATCCACTCAAATGGGGTATAAAATCAAAGGTGTGTTTGCTGAATTCAACTATCAGATTTGGGAAAGGGCAAATAATAAGGGTTGTATGCCCCCAAAAAAATCTCCGAGAACCAAAAAAGGACAGTACTTAAAGAACACCAAAAAGGGGTATCTAACTACAATTATTTATATCCTAAATCAGATAATACCGTTATATTTTGGGATAACATTTATGGGCGTTGTCCGTCTAAAAAAAATTCTTGCCCGAAAACTAAAATAATTAAATTTAAACTAATACATCCAAATGGGGTATCAAATGAAAGTTTTCTTTTAATGATTAATGACACACTAAAAACATTTAATTTGTGCAGAAAAATCTTTTCATTACAAATATGATAATAATGAAATTTTATTTTCTCAATATTTTGTAATACTTTTTTGGTTCACATATTACGTATTGGTAGAAATACTTATTTAATAAAACTAAAAAAAGAGCAACTCAACGAATTTTTTCAACGAGATTGTTAACAATAATAAAACTGTAAACTGAACAAAATTATGCATTTTTAAAAAATTTGCCATGTATTCTCCTCTCTTCAAGCACCTTTGTAATATGGTAGATCCATAGTAGCCCAACTAGAATTTATATGGATCTATATGGTTATTTAACTAGAATCTATATGGATATAAATATATGGAAGGATGAAAATAAATACTCTAGTCATGACCCCGGTCACTAAGATCTAAGGCAACGAGTTAATTATTTCCAAAAAAATATTTAAACTGCTAAGAATCTACATTTTTAATCTGTATAAAGTTACTTTTAGGCTTACCTCTCAATATATGATGGGTTTTTTGAATGAAGATGTTTGCAATTGATCACTTACTTGATGGTCTAAGAATCGATTTGGCTCCATTTGTCAAGACTAAAGACAGGAGACCCTGCTAATGACAAACTGTCGTTTGCCTGGAACACAATGGGCAGCATATCAATTATCGGTGCTATGTCAGGAGTTATGTATCGTCAATACTGAGTACAATCACCACTCCAGCCTGTAAACAATATCCAATTAAAACAGTATATTTAAATATTGTAGTATAAACATTTTGGCATCTAACAATCAACAGTTTAGCCATGATTGCCATCCATTACGTTAATGCGTGCTTTTAATGGGTCCCTGACAGTAAATAAATTTACACTTACACGTCAATATTGATGGTGTCCATTACATAGTCGTTCATTTATTTATTATTAAGACACCGATCATCAAGATATAGGAAAGTATAATGAGTAAACGGGAGTAATTAATTATTAACTTAGGTTGACTGTTACTAAGAAGTAGCTATTCATTAATAGGATAACTAAGGAACCTACAGCTTCACGTGGATTCTGAACCACGTATTATTGGTTTAATTTTCAGCTAATTAGTTCTCTTCCATAGACAGCATTCCCTTGACTACCACTCAACTTGAATATCCCAAACTTGTTTAGTTGTATCCACTTCAATGACAACCATTGAATGGATGCCGTACCAGTAACAAGTGAACTGATAAAAGATCTATCAAATACAATTTCCATAACACCTTATCCCCAAGTCGTTGGGTTACAGCACTGCACCACTAGAGCCGACGTGTAAAATACTTTGATTATTGCAGTGTAGTGTGACTGGCATAGTTCTTATTAAGATATATTGCATCAACCTAACATTTTTAGAGGGAATTTTTAGAATATTTATATAAAATGTGATATAAAATGTCCTAAGTTTTATCTCCATATCATCGGATGATGTCCACCCTGTCAACAATTCTATACCTCCTTTACGTCTGTGCTACACCTTTCTATCAGGGCCCTTACAGTCAAGTTTATCTGGTAATGACACCGGTGGTATTTTGAATGTCTCATGGTCTTTAAAACACCTGACTCTATGTGGTGATGCTTCTTAGGTATTTTGTAAAAGAAATTATAAATAAAAATTATTTATTACGATCTTTTAATCCACTTTTTACATTCACAAACCACACATATTAATATAAAAGTACGTGCCAAAGTACAAATACAACCTATAGCCAATAGTTAGTTGCAAAAACGTAAACTGTATATTGCAAAAAAATTAAACTCTACAAGATTTATTAATCGAATATTAAAATTCAAAAACCTAAAATAATGGCCTTACAGTTATAAGTTGTGGACTTCTAGATGATCAAATTTGTATTGATGATATTGGTATTTATTTTATAAAAAGTAGCAATATATTTGTCTAAGTAACAAAAGGCTCCCTTGAAGGTTATATTAATCAAAGTAAATTTTAAGTAAAAATCTCACATGTAAGAAATAAAATGTGTTTTTTTTTTATGTTTGACAACAAACAACGGAAAATAATAACAAATGACATTGGTAAATGTATTTCTGGTGAAAGATCCTATAAAAAAGAGTAGAGAATTTTACTAAATGTAGTTTGACGCATGAATTTAATATACAAACTTTCCTAAAAGCTAATAACCGATTGGCATTAGGTTGGAGATTTACTCTATGGTTGACAGGACAGGACTGTACAACCTGTTTGACAGAATGGCATTAGGGTGGAGATTTCCTCTATGGTTGACAGGACAGGACTGTACCAACGTGTAGAACAGAATTGCACTAGGTTGGAGATTTACTCAATGGTTGAAAGGACAGGACTGTACAACCTGTTGGTCAGAATTGCATTAGGTGGAGATTTACTCTATGGTTGAAAGGACAGGACTGTACAACTTGTTGGACAGAATTGCATTAGGGTGGAGATTTACTCTATGTTTGACAGGACAGGACTGTACCAACGTGTAGAACAGAATTGCAATAGGTTGGAGATTTACTCTATGGTTGAAAGGACAGGACTGTACAACCTGTTGGTCAGAATTGCATTAGGTTGGAGATTTACTCTATAGTTGAAAGGACAGGACTGTACAACTTGTTGGACAGAATTGCATTAGGGTGGAGATTTACTCTATGTTTGACAGGACAGGACTGTACCAACTTGTCGGACAGAATTGCATTAGGTTGGAGATTTACTCTATGGTTGAAAGGACAGAACTGTACCAACCTGTAGGACAGAATTGCATTAGGTTGGAGATTTACTCTATGGTTGAAAGGACAGGACTGTACAACCTGTTGGACAGAATTGCATTAGGGTGGAGATTTACTCTATGTTTGACAGGACAGGACTGTACCAACTTGTCGGACTGAATCGCATTAGTTGGAGATTTACTCTATGGTTGAAAGGACAGGACTGTACAACCTGTAGGACAGAATTGCATTAGGTCGGAGATTTACTCTATGGTTGAAAGGACAGGACTGTACAACTTGTTGGACAGAATTGCATTAGGGTGGAGATTTACTCTATGTTTGACAGGACAGGACTGTACCAACGTGTAGAACAGAATTGCACTAGGTTGGAGATTTACTCTATGGTTGAAAGGACAGGACTGTAAAACCTGTTGGACAGAATTGCATTAGGTTGGAGATTTACTCTATGGTTGACAGGACTGTACAACCTGTTGGACAGAATGGCATTAGGGTGGAGATTTACTCTATGGTTGACAGGACAGGACTGTACAACCTGTAGGACAGAATTGCATTAGGTTGGAGATTTACTCTATGGTTGAAAGGACAGGACTGTAAAACCTGTTGGACAGAATTGCATTAGGTTGGAGATTTACTCTATGGTTGACAGGACTGTACAACCTGTTGGACAGAATGGCATTAGGGTGGAGATTTACTCTATGGTTGACAGGACAGGACTGTACAACCTGTTGTACAGAATTGCATTAGGTTGGAGATTTACTCTATGGTTGAAAGGACAGGACTGTACAACCTGTTGTACAGAATTGCATTAGGTTGGAGATTTACTCTATGGTTGACAGGACTGTACAACCTGTTGTACAGAATTGCATTAGGTTGGAGATTTACTCTATGGTTGAAAGGACAGGACTGTACAACCTGTAAGACAGAATTGCATTAGGTCGGAGATTTACTCTATAGTTGAAAGGACAGAACTGTACAACCTGTTGGACAGAATGGCATTAGGGTGGAGATTTACTCTATGGTTGAAAGGACAGGACTGTACAACCTGTAGGACAGAATCGCATTTAGTTAGAGATTTACTCTATGGTTGAAAGGACAGGACTGTACAACTTGTTGGAAAGAATTGCATTAGGGTGGAGATTTACTCTATGTTTGACAGGACAGGACTGTACCAACTTGTAGGACAGAATTGCATTAGGTTGGAGATTTACTCTATGGTTGAAAGGACAGGACTGTACAACTTGTTGGACAGAATTGCATTAGGGTGGGGATTTACTCTATGTTTGACAGGACAGGACTGTACCAACTTGTAGGACAGAATTGCATTAGGCTGGACATTTACTCTATGGTTGACAGGCCAGAACTGTACAACCTGTTGGACAGAATGGCATTAGGGTGGAGATTTACTCTATGTTTGACAGGACAGGACTGTACCAACTTGTAGGACAGAATCGCATTAGGTTGGAGATTTACTCTATGGTTGACAGGACAGGACTGTACAACCTGTTGGACAGAATGGCATTAGGGTGGAGTTTTACTCTATGGTTGAAAGGACAGGACTGTACAACCTGTTGGTCAGAATTGCATTAGGTTGGAGATTTACTCTATGGTTGAAAGGACAGGACTGTACAACTTGTTGGACAGAATTGCATTAGGGTAGAGATTTACTCTATGTTTGACAGGACAGGACTGTACCAACTTGTCGGACAGAATTGCATTAGGTTGGAGATTTACTCTATGGTTGAAAGGACAGAACTGTACCAACCTGTAGGACAGAATTGCATTAGGTTGGAGATTTACTCTATGGTTGAAAGGACAGGACTGTACAACTTGTTGGACAGAATTGCATTAGGGTGGAGATTTACTCTATGTTTGACAGGACAGGACTGTACCAACTTGTCGGACTGAATTGCATTAGGTTGGAGATTTACTCTATGGTTGAAAGGACAGGACTGTACCAACCTGTAGGACAGAATTGCATTAGGTTGGAGATTTACTATATGGTTGAAAGGACAGGACTGTACATCTTGTTGGACAGAATTGCATTAGGTTGGAGATTTACTCTATGGTTGAAAGGACAGGACTGTACAACCTGTAGGACAGAATTGCATTAGGTCGGAGATTTACTCTATGGTTGAAAGGACAGAACTGTACAACCTGTTGGACAGAATGGCATTAGGGTGGAGATTTACTCTATGGTTGAAAGGACAGGACTGTACAACCTGTAGGACAGAATCGCATTTAGTTAGAGATTTACTCAATGGTTGAAAGGACAGGACTGTACAACCTGTTGGTCAGAATTGCATTAGGTGGAGATTTACTCTATGGTTGAAAGGACAGGACTGTACAACTTGTTGGACAGAATTGCATTAGGGTGGAGATTTACTCTATGTTTGACAGGACAGGACTGTACCAACGTGTAGAACAGAATTGCACTAGGTTGGAGATTTACTCTAAGGTTGAAAGGATAGGACTGTACAACCTGTTGGTCAGAATTGCATTAGGTTGGAGATTTACTCTATGGTTGAAAGGACAGGACTGTACAACTTGTTGGACAGAATTGCATTAGGGTGGAGATTTACTCTATGTTTGACAGGACAGGACTGTACCAACTTGTCGGACAGAATTGCATTAGGTTGGAGATTTACTCTATGGTTGAAAGGACAGGACTGTACCAACCTGTAGGACAGAATTGCATTAGGTTGGAGATTTACTCTATGGTTGAAAGGACAGGACTGTACAACTTGTTGGACAGAATTGCATTAGGGTGGAGATTTACTCTATGTTTGACAGGACAGGACTGTACCAACTTGTCGGACTGAATTGCATTAGGTTGGAGATTTACTCTATGGTTGAAAGGACAGGACTGTACCAACCTGTAGGACAGAATTGCATTAGGTTGGAGATTTACTATATGGTTGAAAGGACTTGACTGTACATCTTGTTGGACAGAATTGCATTAGGTTGGAGATTTACTCTATGGTTGAAAGGACAGGACTGTACAACTTGTTGGACAGAATTGCATTAGGGTGGAGATTTACTCTATGTTTGACAGGACAGGACTGTACCAACTTGTCGGACAGAATTGCATTAGGTTGGAGATTTACTCTATGGTTGAAAGGACAGGACTGTACCAACCTGTAGGACAGAATTGCATTAGGTTGGAGATTTACTCTATGGTTGAAAGGACAGGACTGTACAACTTGTTGGACAGAATTGCATTAGGGTGGAGATTTACTCTATGTTTGACAGGACAGGACTGTACCAACTTGTCGGACTGAATTGCATTAGGTTGGAGATTTACTCTATGGTTGAAAGGACAGGACTGTACCAACCTGTAGGACAGAATTGCATTAGGTTGGAGATTTACTATATGGTTGAAAGGACTTGACTGTACATCTTGTTGGACAGAATTGCATTAGGTTGGAGATTTACTCTATGGTTGAAAGGACAGGACTGTACAACCTGTAAGACAGAATTGCATTAGGTCGGAGATTTACTCTATGGTTGAAAGGACAGAACTGTACAACCTGTTGGACAGAATGGCATTAGGGTGGAGATTTACTCTATGGATGAAAGGACAGGACTGTACAACCTGTAGGACAGAATCGCATTTAGTTAGAGATTTACTCTATGGTTGAAAGGACAGGACTGTACAACTTGTTGGAAAGAATTGCATTAGGGTGGAGATTTACTCTATGTTTGACAGGACAGGACTGTACCAACTTGTAGGACAGAATTGCATTAGGTTGGAGATTTACTCTATGGTTGAAAGGACAGGACTGTACAACTTGTTGGACAGAATTGCATTAGGGTGGGGATTTACTCTATGTTTGACAGGACAGGACTGTACCAACTTGTAGGACAGAATTGCATTAGGCTGGACATTTACTCTATGGTTGACAGGACAGAACTGTACAACCTGTTAGACAGAATGGCATTAGGGTGGAGATTTACTCTATGTTTGACAGGACAGGACTGTACCAACTTGTAGGACAGAATCGCATTAGGTTGGAGATTTACTCTATGGTTGACAGGACAGGACTGTACAACCTGTTGGACAGAATGGCATTAGGGTGGAGTTTTACTCTATGGTTGAAAGGACAGGACTGTACCAACCTGTAGGACAGAATTGCATTAGGTTGCAGATTTACTCTATGGTTGACAGGACAGAACTGTACAACCTGTTGGACAGAATGGTATTAGGGTGGAGATTTTACTCTACGTTTGACAGGACAGGACTGTACCAACTTGTAGGACACAATTGCATTAGGTTGGAGATTTACTCTATGGTTGAAAGGATAGGACTGTACAACCTGTTGGACAGAATTGCATTAGGTCGGAGATTTACTCTATGGTTGAAAGGACAGGATTGTACAACCTGTTGGATAGAATTGCATTAGGTCGGAGAATTACTCTATGGTTGACAGGACAGGACTGTACAACCTGTTGTACAGAATGGCATTAGGGTGGAGATTTACTCTATGTTTGACAGGACGGGACTGTACCAACTTGTAGGACAGAATCGCATTAGGTTGGAGATTTAATCTATGGTTGACAGGACAGGACTGTACAACCTGTTGGACAGAATGGCATTAGGTGGGAGATTTACTCTATGGTTGACAGGACAGAACTGTACAACCTGTTGGACAGAATGGCATTAGGGTGGAGATTTTACTCTACGTTTGACAGGACAGGACTGTACCAACTTGTAGGACACAATTGCATTAGGTTGGAGATTTACTCTATGGTTGAAAGGATAGGACTGTACAACCTGTTAGACAGAATTGCATTAGGTCGGAGAATTACTCTATGGTTGACAGGACAGGACTGTACAACCTGTTGTACAGAATGGCATTAGGATGGAGATTTACTCTATGTTTGACAGGACAGGACTGTACCAACCTGTAGGACAGAATCACATTAGGTTGGAAATTTCCTCTGTGGTTGAAAGGACAGGACTGTACAACCTGTAGGACAGAATCGCATTAGGTTGGAGATTTACTCTATGGTTGAAAGGACAGGACTGTACAACATGTAGGACAGAATTGCATTAGGGTGGAGATTTACTCTATGGTTGACAGGACAGGACTGTACAACCTGTTGTAAAGAATGGCATTAGGGTGGAGATTTACTCTATGGTTGACAGGGCAGGACTGTACAACCTGTTGTAAAGAATGGCATTAGGGTGGAGATTTACTCTATGGTTGACAGGGCAGGACTGTACAACCTGTTGTAAAGAATGGCATTAGGGTGGAGATTTACTCTATGGTTGACAGGGCAGGACTGTACAACCTGTTGTAAAGAATGGCATTAGGGTGGAGATTTACTCTATGGTTGACAGGACAGGACTGTACCAACCTGTAGGACAGAATTGCACTAGGTTGGAGATTTACTCTATGGTTGACAGGACAGAACTGTACCAACCTGTAGGACAGAATGGCAACGATTGAATTGCTTTCCACTGCTGCACAATACTTTAAATGGAAACCCGGCTACCAGTTTTACTAATTTGTGTGATTTCCTCTCTCTCTTTCTCTCTTTGTTAGTTTCCAATCACTGACTACGCTACAGATCAGAGCTCTTCCCAAACACGATATTTGAAATGAAATGAAAATTGTCAACTCAACATTAAATATTTGCTTTGAAATCTGGCAGTAACAGGTAATAAAAGTATACAGGAATTCTAATAGTTGCTACTTAAAAGTCTCTATATAAAATGCATAGAATATAATATTCTATCTTCACTCCTTTCTTAATATTTCCCTTTCCATTTGTTATCATATTTAAACTAAACAAATGAAATACGATTGGTATTTACAATCTGTGTCTATAATACCACAAGACTGCATGTTGCCTTTGGCAGTATTGGGTGTAGGAAATAACGACAGGAGATGTAGAACAGAGTCAAAGGAACAGTCAGATATGTGTTCACTGGAGAGACTGGAATCTATGTTTGTAACCATTACCCGAGGAAGGGTTTTGGTATTTGATTGTTTTGAGAAATTATAAATCTAAGTCTAATTTCAATATATGATCATGGAAAAACTTACATAAAATGGATAATCAACGTTAACTTTATGTATTCATCGTGATATTTTTATATAAGATCAAGTATGGTAATTTCACTAACAAACCTGATATACACACAAATGTATGTATAATGTCTTTCACAGTTGTGTGTCTGTGTTTTTTTTTTTTTTTTTTTTTTTTTAGTTACGTACAATGTATTAATCGATTGGTTTGAATAATTGTTTTAAAGCCATTACCTTGAAATGATTCGCACAGTAATTTACTTGATAAGATGATATTTAATAATAATTATATATTACCTATTTTGCTATAAAACTGCTTTGTATATTATACTTTTTATTTATACAACGTACTTCAGAAACTCATATTTGTTAGTCTCTAAAATATACCTTTAGAAGCAGCGGACTATTTGTGGCAACCAATAAAGGTATATGTGATCCAATAGTTAAAGGCTTGGCAATACCAATAATAAATTATACTGATAACTTAGATTGTTTTGTTGTTTTCGTGAATTTTATAAGACTAGTCAACATGAACTTATAGCAGTGACAAGTTAGATCTTTGTTCACTCTAAGCAACAGTCCTATTGGAGTGAAAAACCAGTGGCTGTAGGGATAACACTGTAAGGTTTGAAAGGTTTAAGTATGTTACAAACTTTTACCCATACTTAAATAACGGTTTGGTGCCTCAGTGTGGCTAATGAGAGAAATTGCAGGGTGTGGAATTGAGTGGAATATCACCACATATGAATTTAAACAAAATCAGATATTTAACCTTAGTATCAATATAAATGAGTGATGAATTTTAATTTTTATTCGTGATTAATGGTCATGAATCTGACGTTTCAAATTATAAAAATTATAAGTTTACATATATTTTATGCCTGTTTTGTCTGATAATTGAGTATTATTGAAAAATTGCTTTGCGTGTATTCAAAGATCTGTGAATTAGGTAGATAGAAGGAGGTGGACTACCTCTTAGGTCTTTTATGAATCCTTCAAACGACATCTAGCAAGCTTTGTACTTTGTTTATTAAAAATAGTGCCTTGAGTAACCACCAACCAACACATGTTGTAAGGCTTGCTTCGATTGTCATAAAATTTATAGCCAGTTACTATGTAAATTGTTCATTTCAACTGTGGCTTTTATATTACATATTAGTCTTGTTAGTTGCTTGGGATACAATGTTTTGTAATGAATTACCTACATACACTATATAAATATTTAATAGAAGTACTGGTTAGATGTCTAGATGGTTAATTTTAGGTTATATAGAGATATATTACTCGTATATAGAAATTCTACTGAGGATTAATCGTAAAAACCTTGATATTAACATATGTTAAATTATTTATTATTCATTTAATTTGCTTGGTAGAGATTGGCAAGACGGGGTCAAGTGAGTTAAGTCCCCCTGCCATAACCCCCCCCCCCCCCCAATGATAGAATGTTCAGCTGGACGAACGTGCTTCGATATCGGCCTTCCCTCATCTGGAAACTGTCAGTTGGAATTATGTCTTCGAAAGATGATGTAAATTCGAAGAAAACGCAATTTTTTTCTTTCCTTTTATAGAAAAAATGTACATACCTGTCAATCAAATTTTTCAAAAACAAGAATCTTTTACAGGGTGAGGTAGAACACCCGTGCATTACGTATAGCACGTGGTAAACGGTTTGGTCTAGAGGCATAAAACAAAATGCATTCCCTTTAAACAGCACATGGTAAGTGCATTAAAAATACTTTCATCAAAATAAATGCACAGTGTCCTCCAAAAATAAGGCTCGAGGGTTCGAATCTCGAAATTATTATATGTAAACTTAGGACAAATAATACATCGGTGTAAAGGTCTTGTTGAAAGAAACTCATTGGCATAGACGAAATTCACTTATCTTTATTTGTTTCAAAATGGAGGATAAATACTTGTTTGTTTGTAAATTTAATTCAGATTTCACAGTCATGATACATCACATATTTGTGGAATTTTTATTTCCCTTTTTCCTACAAAAACTTAATTAGATCGGTAAAATAACTTGTTATAGTTTAATTACATATGAGAGTGTATTTTTTTATACTGTATTATAAAAGGTTAAAATATCTGTAAATATCCGTCTACTTCTTATTCAAAAGGAATATTTGAGCTGACATCCCTATCCAAATTATTGATCCCTTGATATAGACAATAGAATATATTTCAATAATAAATAACAACATTTAACTTTAAGATGCAAAAAATAAATTTTAATGTTTTATTTGCAATTGTAACACTGAGTTGACCAATACTGGAAGTGACACTCCACTCTGTTTACCGATGTATTTGACAGCCGTTGTTCAACTGAAATGCCTGTTTGAGTTTAAATGATTTACATGTCGCATTGTTTTGTCAGTTGATTAAAATTGCTTTTGTAGTGTTTGAGTAAAATTGGATGATTTTTATAGTTTAAATTATCATGAGGTAATATTATAGTAATATACTCTTATCCATACTGAAGTTTGAAAATAAACATTATTAAACATTTTATAAAATGACCTATATATTTTATAGGTTGTGTGTGAACAACGTTATGAAAGAAGGGGGAGGGAATTGTGGTATTGAATTTGTCTGTCAGTGGAAAGCTAAGTAGTTATCTTTAGCCCCCTTTTAGTGGACTTTTCAACTTTCAAGTAGGCTAAATTCAGTTTCTCTTATTGCAATAATGGTCACAATTTATCCCAAGTACTTAGACAAAATCAACTCAGATATTACGAACAGACTAACTAAAATAATAACATAAACTAACTAAAATATAAAAAATCGTCTTTATTCTGTTTTCATTATCGAATGAACAACGCTTAGTATTTGTTGTTTAGATACCGACACAGGCGTTCCTTTGAACATTAATGTACCGAAATGTGATTATACCAAATATATATATTTTTGAGTAAACAAATAATTAATTGTACTGGAAAATAATGGTACATTAATGATCAATATAGAGTAAAATATATGTTATGGTTTTACAACACAATGACTATTCACTGGTCAGTCTCCCCGGGACAATTGTTCACAGACATATTTAAATTCACAGTTCTTCTTATGTTCCTTTACCCACTGTCGGTGACACCTGAGGGAACTAGATACGTCAGAACCAATTAGTTGATGTTCAAAAACCATTCTAAAATATTATTTGCAATAGAATATCACTAAAAGATCTCCAAATACTTTATAAAAAGTCTCCTCATTATTTTTTTAAACCTCATTTGCACTAGCGTATTACGTTTTCAGTACCTAAAAACTTCAGTTCTGCAAAATGCATGGATTTAAATAATCTTGAAACCTCAACTTCAATCTAATTCTCTCTTATAACCCCACTTAAGGTTTCTCATCACTTGTTGTGGGAGTTGAAAGACTACTACAGATGCCTTTTAGCTTATATAAGTCGAAAAACATTGGATTTTGCTGGATTAAAGTAGAGTGTTTTCAACTTCAATTTAAGTAGAGTGTAGTTCAATTTAAACAACGCATTTCAAAATAACTTATATAAGTTGATAAATACAAAAATACCTAACTCAAACCTGAGTAAGCTTGTCCCATGATGACAATTCATGGCAGAATATTGCATAACAGGTAAGTTCAGCAGTATTATGAACACTGGAACTTTGCACAATTACTCCACTTGAATTCAATGATCTCAAAGTCCATTTAGCCAAGTGCAATATTTAAGCGACAGAGAACCTTCCCATTAAAGTGATTGGAGAACTGAGTTGTAACAGTCTGGAAGGGAATAAAGGGATTAAAAGTTCCGTTTGGTAAATATGTATGTAGATAGTACGCACCAATACGACTTTATAATATTCATAAAATATATAGAATTTTATTTAAACGTTTTGTTTTTACCAACATTTTACAACAATATCGGCCAATATTACTAAATAATATTTTTATTATTATCATTATTATTCTCAGTTTACTTAAGTAAAGTACTAATTATTTACAAGTTTTAGATCTCAAAATGATCTTGAGTAAAAGCTTGTAAAAAATCGCACATAAAATTCACAACACTCCAGCTACTATATAACATTTCAGGCCAAGATTATCTTTGGGATATCGGAGGAACAGTTATTTCGTACCAGTTATCAGATGTTCCACAACGAATGTCTTCTCCATTTGTTTTTGTTTTTCATTGTTTTACTTGTTAGACAAATTTATCGGTCTTATGAAGAGTAAGTTTAAATGTTTTTTTCTATGGTAAAGCTAGAAGAAATGTATGTAAAGTTAACAAGTTTCCGGATATGGACTTAACATGTTTCCGGCTATGGAATTAACAAGTTCCTGGCTATGGACAACAAGTTTCCGGCTGTGGACTTAACAAGTTTCTGGCTATGGACTTAACAAGTTTCCGGCTGTGGACTTCACAAGTTTCTGGCTATGGACTTAACAAGTTTCTGGCTATGGACTTAACAAGTTTCCGGCTGTGGACTTAACAAGTTTCTGGCTATGGACTTAACAAGTTTCCGACTATGGTCTTAACAAGTTAACTTGGTACTTTTCATAAGCCTGCTTCTACAGCTACAGATCGAAAAGTCGTAATTTGCCAGAACATAAAATTGAACATTAGAACTGTTTAACAAATAGAACTGCTAATGTTCAATTTGAAGTTCTGGCTAATTACGACTTTTCGATCTGCAGCTGTCGAAGCAGGCTTATGAAAAGTACCACGTTAAGGAAACACAAGTTTACCCTTACAAAGTCCATCTTTTACCGGAAACGAAGGAGGAGGACGCAGATAGAAGATTACAATATTTTTAAGTGGACATTTTTACCGGAAGCACCAGTAATAATGATAACTACTTTTTCACAAATGTATTTCAAAAATTACAAAAACATAAATAACAAAAGTAATTTTAATGCTTTGAGTGTATGCTCTGACATCCAATCGAGAATAAGAATTTATTGGCAATTAAGTAACCGAATATAATTTTATATTAATATACGTAACCTCTAACATTACAATATATCGTTCAATATTTAACGTTTACCATTATATAATGTTTATTACCACTATTCATGTTCACCTAACAGTGTAACCTATCTCACTAACATGTGTCTTACAGAGGATAGGTTAGTGAGACACATGTAAGAGCTGAAATTATTGCGTGACTTATTAATTTTGTTGAACGATTCTCGCCACGTGCATATTTATTTGTCTTCTAATATAAATTGAATATATAATATTGTTTTGTTTCCAAATTTTTGTTTTTTTAGCAACAATAATAGGTTATAGAGACGGGTAAATAAAAAACCTAACATACACTTTCTTTAACGATGTTTATGGTGTTATTATAAAAATAATGCCGTCATGGTCTATATACGCGTATGACAAAAAATACACTGTTTGATAGTAAAATACTTTTTTATGTTTATATTTTTTTTAATAAGACCCCTTCACTCAAAACATTTTTTTAAATTAAATTTTTGGAATATTTAAAAAATATGTTCTTTTATAAAAACAAATATATTATATCAAGAATAAACAACAGAAAATAAGAACTGGTATTAAAAATTTAAATCGACACACTTATTACAACATTTACATTCAATATTCCCCCTCATTACGAAGTGCCTGACATTCACCCACACTACGATGTGGGCTCAGTTTTGACACTGAAGCTGTCTCATCGTAGTGGGTGAAACATATGAAAGTGTTTTATGTAATATAAATATTCCTTTTTAATGTTGTCACCAGCCACTTAAGCTTATGAAATATCCTTATTTTGTACTTTTTTATATGTTATTTATTAAAATTTTATTTCTTTTAATATACCATGCTTTTTTTTTTTTTCATTCAGGGAAATTCCAAGTTTAAAAAGTAACTTGAATCTCATTTAACTGAAAAATTATAAAATGATCTTCCCAGTATAATCTAAGCCTCATTCAGAATTCAACAAATTAACATAAATCCAATCTCGATGTGACAAAGGTCGATAAAATATCACCTAGTTTAAGTTCTCGAAATCAGTTTCTTTATCACCCGATTGGCAGAGCCAAAGAGGATTTGGCTGCGGACTGATTGGACGGATCTCATGCCACAAGGTCAACGAGATCAACGTCGGAGGTAAAGGTAAAGATCAATCTAGTTAAATGACAAAAACGTCATAAATGAAAAGAGGGTATTTATAATTCTTTTTATAAATCGAAATAATAAAAAATATATGAATCAAACTGACCATATTTTTTAGTAGTGGGATCAGTTTGTAAAGATACAAAATACACTATTACCAAAAAAATGCCAACTCTCTTGAAATACTCAACTAAATCACCCGGACTAAAATATTAGCCAAAATCTGAATGTTCAAAGTATTAGCCATACGCGTACAAGTTTAAAATCAGTTAATTAATACCCGATACTACATACATTTAAAATATCTGTCAAGTATTTTAAAATTTATTTTCCACATAACTCTATATAAAAAGAGATACTATAACAGCTACGAGAGGATTCCACTCCACTCTACTGTTGGGGTGAGGGGGTTGATCTTAAGGTCTGAACAAGTATGTTGTATTTAATAAGAGGCACAGAATTTATATATAAGGGGTACACGTCAAATCATGAAAGTTGCAATGTTGTTTTCACGAATACAGGAGACACTTTTTTTGTTTGGCTTGAAAATGTAATGAATAAACTATGAGAACGTGAAATATTCGTAATATGAGTTAATGTTCTGAGACCATGTTTTGCACCATAGTGCTTTAACTATTGCTATTGTTGCTTTAATAGTAGTGGTAATGGCTGTGAAGTGGGAAACGGTAAGCCATAAAGGCGATACATTAAATTGCCATAAAAATACCCTCCAAAATGTGTTTACAGTTTGCATGGATGTTTCTAGGTGGTAACTTTTAACTAGTCGCTTCTGATAGTGAAAATGCTTTAAAATCTTGCATCACCTGAATCCCATTAAATTCATTTATTGAACTGAAAGTTATTGTCTATGATAAACTTATGAAAGCTAATGATGTAATATTTTAAAAGTATATATTGTTTCATAGTTCAAAACATAATATCGGTTCATATTTATACCTCTTTAGATTGAAAAATAGTCTTTATTTTAAAAATAATGGAACTCCCTTTGACAACCCATAAAGAAGTTTAATGAGACCTTAAAAAATTATAAAGCTACTCAACCATCTAGTTTTATTTTACCTAGAATCTATATTTTCCGGTGACAACCACGTCAAGGTGATATGTACATTATTTATAAAATAACCAGACGTTGTCACCAGAAAATATAGAGAAGCCTAAGTAATAAGATTAGTTTTTATTTATTTTTTTTTTTATTTTTTTTTCATATTAGGGTTTACTTTTTAACTATCTTCAAACACTTAAAGCATTATAAGCATTATGATTTAATAGGATGAAATTATTAAAATAACTCCATGACTTGTAACTTTTTATTTTGTGAGGCCTTTCGGAAAGACATTTCCATCATCACGTAATCATTGATTGCATCTGTTCTCTGACGATGGGAAATCGTTTTCTGAAAAGCTCTGAAAAATATATTATTATAGGAATTTTTCATTCATTTCACTCTATCAAATTATAACCCCTTCTAGTAGAGCCTAACAAATTAAACATCAACATTGACAAAAACTTTATTAATATAGTTGAACATTTGTTATACCACGAATGAAATACTTAATAATTGATTTGATATATCAAATATGTTATTTAAATCATTCTACAAGTCATATAAATGTCTCCACAACTTGTTTATTAGTCATCTGTTTATTTGAAATTTGGCATAATGAATGTTTAACTATATTATTTCATTTTTATTCATTTGTATGATGTTTATAGTTTGTTATGCTTTAAGATGGCTTCAAAAAGTAAACAAAATTTTACATTTGAAGAAAAGTAAGTGGTAGGCAACTTTATTTAATATTTATAAAGACAAAAATGTATATATAGTCAAGACCTTATAAAGAATAAAAAGAAGAAATATATATTTTTTTAATGTCATTGTTATTCAAGTATTATGGATAGGTGTTAAGAACTATTACAGTAATATTTTTTTTTCATTATGGTTGTTTTACATATGGCTACCCTCTACCTCTAACACATGTTTATATTTTGTTTTTCTCACAACAATACTTCCTTACTTCTTACTGCTGTTTGTAACTAACCTTTATGTTCCTACTTCTTATGTTAAACCCACTTTTTAATGTGAATTTGTCTTGATATTTAGTGTTTAACTGTTGTTTTTAAATTGTAGAACCTGCTAGATTACATCAATCTTTAATATTTTTAACTACAAACATTTGTTATTTAAGTAATTTTACAAATATACATTATTGTTCCTCTGTTCACCAAGCGTCTGATTATCACCCTGGTAGTTGTCTTACATACAATAATAAAATTACAATAATTAACATAAGGACTGCAGCTGGCAAAAATTATCCAAAATAAGTCTTTTAAATTTGTATAGTCAATATTTTAGAATATCAAATCAAAATATTTATTTTTTGTAGACAATGTTTACAATTGTATTATAAAGGTCAAATATACATATATATATTTACAATTAAAGATACTTTAAACGTAAATTTAATGTATATTTTTAACTTTATAATGCAAATATAAAAGTCCTAGCACTAAGCTTTAGCACTTGAAAATCCGGGCTGTATCCTATTAATGAAGATGGGGAAATGGTATTTCAAGGACTTCTTGTTGATCCAGCATCATGAGGTGATTGTGAAGTTATGACTTCAGTAGTGAATCCTGTTATAACAAACGCTGGAACTAACTGCTCCAGGATCTGATTTGCTACATATCAAAAAAAAAAAAAGCAGTTAAACACTACATATCAAAGACAAACTTACATTAAAAAGTGGGTTTAACATAAGCAGTGGGAACATAAAGGTTAGTTACAAACAATAGTAAGAAGTAAGAATAATAACGTTGTGAGAAAAACAAAATATAAACATGTGTTAAAGGTAGAGGACAACCATATGTAAAACACATGTTTAAGCGTTTCTTGGAGTCATTATTAAATTAATACCTAATTTTAAATCATGTAACAAAATTAAATTCATAAACATATTTTACTTATAACTAGACTCACTCATTTATTTCGGTTTCTCATGCTTCTTGGTACTTCCATTGTAGTCCACATGTTCTCAAAATATTGGATAAAGTAATCAGGTTCTTATGGTTATTAGAAGCTCTTGAGGGAAATGTTTCTTTACAAATGAGAGGCTTTTGTAAATAACGGGTCAAGTGCCAAAAACATTATTTTGAGATAACAAGAAAAACTTAATATTTATCTCTTTTTAGGTTGAAATCAGCTCACAATAGTTTTACACTTGATTCTATACACCTACAATAGGAAATCTAATTATGAATGAAAATAAATGGTTTTACTCATACACAAGTTGTTGTATAGCTGGTTCAAATAGTAAAAGAGATTAAAAAGTTTGAAATTTAAAATTTAAAAACGGTCTATGTCACGTGACACTTGTGTAAATTACTACGGGCTAAGTGGCACAGGACTCAACCCGTTATTTACATAATTTTCTCTTTTATGATATATAAAGAACAATAGAAATCCTTTTAAAAGTCTTTTTAAAAAATCGTGTTTATAAAATAAATCTATACCTATAAAATTTATAAAAATATTGTTATAAAAAGGTTTGGTTACAAAAATAACCTCTAGTTTACTAAATACTAGTAGAATGGATTTTGAGAAATCATTGCCTTCAAGTCTTTCTTTTTTAGCTTCAGAGAGACTTCTCTTACATTGAACTTGAAATTTGTCTAAATCTTCTGGTTTCACCCCTTTTTTAAAACTTTATATACGCCCTAAACTTCGAGTTCGTTTAAACCTTGTTTTACTTTTACCACGCCAGGGTTTGCATTACTTAAGCGAATCTACTGTGCTTTTGCTGTATTTTCTTTGTGAAAAGGAACAAATTAGCAGCATGTTTAAAATAAATAAAAAACCTTCTTCATTCATTGATGTTACCAAAATTATGTGTTTGTGGTTAGGTTGGATAATCATACTGACCAAGTCCATAGGAACTTCACATTTTTCAATTATTTTCTTCTTCTAGATTAACGTAAAGTCCCTATCATATTGCATATACGTATGAGAACTAAAAATTTCTGATTTATTTCTTGAAAATACCCTTTAGAAACAAAATAAAGCTATAAGGAAATAAATATTTGGTTTTTATTTTGACCTGGAGCTCTTGTCACTTTGCACGTCTTTTACTAAAATTTCACTGCCAGAACGCACCCTATCTTGTGAAAAATATTATAACTACTTCCCAAATCATGATGGCTTAGCCCCTTACTAACCATATGGTGGATGGCACATAGAACACTAATTACGTAAAAAAGTCAAATTTTATTTTTTTTGCACTTGGACCGTTATTTACAAAAGTCACATATCTATGAATAATCTACGCATAGTATCGGAATATATTTTACTTTATTCATTATTATCCACATTCAATACTGGTTCACTTATGTGAAAAGATCGCATAAAATATTATCAATTAAAGGCACCTAGTCTACAGTGTAGATCGATTTCAATCTTCAACACACAAACTGTAGTCATAAATCTAATATTTGTCTAGAACGCTAACTGTTGGTGACAAACCAAATCATGTACACAGTCACATAACGTGCCAAGTTGAGTTATACAGATAGCAACATTGATAATCCAATCAATGAATTTTGTTACAAAACCTGACTTATAGTTACTTCTTTATTTGTAAATAAAGGAGGCACGATACTCTTGCCTAAAAATAATAATAAAAAAGCACACATTCGATGTCAGTATAACTACTTAATGTTCAATTTAACTATGAAAATTCAGTAAACTAAAATAACTCAAGCAGTAAAGGTAAAAAATAACAAATGTTTTATAGCAAAATGTTTTCAATATTCAAACAAGTAAAACAACATTTAGTGATTACGAGTATAAAAGAACATCAAACAACTAACTGTAAATTTCACATCATTCCACTCTGATGTTTCTGTTTATGTTAGTTCTCAATTTAGCTTTCATTATTGTCACATGTCACGATTGTAACATTGAAGTAGAAAAGGAATTACATTCATCGTGTAATTATTTGTTACACGACTGTAATTTTATATTTTTTCCTCTAACAGATAACTATGGTAAACTTTATAATATCACCTAACGTTTTTATGTATACTGTATATACAGTATTATACAAAAAGAGAGAGAAAAAGCGCATGTGTTAACTTTTAGGTACTTTTTTACGAATAAATAACAGCTAAAGAAGAAATGAAAACCTCTCTCCTCAAGTCAAATAATGGTGAAATTTCCAAACTATTTACATGTTTCTTTGCTAGAAGGACATTTATTATATAGACTTAATAACAACTACTTTATGGGTTTAATAATAAGTTTAAAATGTAATGATATGCCAATTTCCTTGTTATGGAGGTATTTGAACAATCTACAGTATCCCAAAGATTTTGAATTATTCAAATATAAAATGCTTGGATTTGAAGTGCTTTAATTAATGATATTCGTAAATTGCTACAAGGGTGATTACAAGTTAAACAAAAACTTTTCCGTGTTAAAAAAAAAAAAAAATATTTTCCGTTAATTCAATACAACTACTTTTTTTGTTTTCGTTAGTTCACTACCACTTGATAAATATTTTATTGCTCTAAAAACTGTTCCCCAATAATATTTACGTCCACTGTGGTGTTCTTTATCCGCTAGAAATTCGATATCGCTGTTCAAAAATTTACTCACGGATATCGCAATCGGTGGTAAGTCAATCATTGGATTTAAAAGTGCTTGATCAATTAAAAAATGTACCTTTTCTGTTAAAAGTGAAAATGCCCTTATCTAAACAATCATGAAATTTTCGAGCCGCATCCACTTTTTGTAAACTAAACAACTAAGAAACTAAAATAGAAGTGTGGCCCTGAACATAGTAAGTACTCTTTGATACGAGAGAACAGAAGAAGAAAATATGTTTTTTTCACACCATTTATAATTTATTTTGCACATATGTGGACCATATAGTGATATAATTGTAATTTTCTAAAGAATAGATATAAATTTATAACTAATAAGTATGTTATATGTGGCCTAATTGTCTGATAATTATATTTCTGACTATTTCCATCCTTCTAAATAGCTACTTATAACAATGTTTTCATTTATGTTTCATTTGAATAAATGTTGTTAGCAGAAGTTCTTAAACCGTTATCTGGATGTTGCTAAGCGACCGACGACTGTGGTATCATGACTGTCATTTGTAAGATCGTCCAACTATCTCATCTGCCATATTGTTAGTCATTACAGCATTTATTGTTAAAAAATTCAATAATTAATTACAATCATATTGAGTAAGATTTGTTCTCTAATAAATAGTAGTTACTAATAAATACTAATTATAAATTAAACTAATTATGACGCATAAGATTCCGGAAACTGTGTATTTATAAGACAATCAACGTATGTAATTGATGTACGTCGACCGATGTTTCGTTAGAGAAGGAAAATAGTCCACAACGCACGTCTGTAATTACCCAAACAGACTACTTACTGTATATTACTTTGATCCAAAATGGTTATGAAACTAATGTTGCACATATTGTCTTAGCGGTTTACCCCATTTATAGTATAGCGTAATGTAAATTTTAATAATTATAAAAGTTTTGCCTAATTTAATTAAATTACTTAACAACTCTAACCTAAAATGTATTTGAATAGTATTATCTAGCAAACCGGTTAATGATATTCTATAGGAAATTGCTGTATATATTCATAAATTTAATTCTGAAAACTATAGTAACATTGAAAGACAAATGATAAAAGTAAGGAATTTAAAAAAAAAACAGAGAAAAAGATATCTCAGACTTTTAGAACTTAAGAGATTAGTAATTTCAACTTTATGGGCCATTAGCATCTTGGTTTTATGACTCGTAAATTCTTTTACATAGCTTTTTATACTCCCTTAACAAATTTAATTTCTAAATTTTAATTAATCTCTTTATCTATTTTTAAATATATGTGACTGCCGCAAACCACCCAATAACTACTAAAAAATAACATTAATAAAATATACAGATAAACATTTTTTTTCTTGTTTACTATAGGACCTCACCAACAAGTTTTGCATAACCTAGGTGAGGCCTAGATTTTATACAACTATAAGTAGTAAATTCTTTCATTGCCTTTAATATGATTGGTCTAGAAACAATTGGTAGACATCACTTATTTATTACATACTTACACTAAATAAAAAAAATGTTACATTTTGTTTTCTCTGATGACTGCAGGTACATCAAGTTTTTAATTAATATAGCTATATTTCTCTAAGCATAAAATAATTTTAATTTCTAACCTGATTTCACCCATAGCAAGATTAAAAACACAAATATTGTTGCAATACACTTTACAGGTATCTCAAAACTTATTTTCTCGTGTCTTAAACAAAATATTCGTAGCATAGTTTTATTATTTCAATTATATATCTATGGGTCTTATTTGTACATTTATTATTCATTATTCATGTCTAAGACGCCGATCGTAGAGATATGGGCGAATATGAGGAGTGAATGAGTGTAATGAGTGTAGATGAAAGAGTGTAGTCATTGTTACTATCTGAGTTTGATGTAGCTCAGTAAGGACTATTTATTAATAACTATGGGAGCTACAGCTTTACGTGGAATCTGAACCCCGTAGTGTTGGTCTGATTTTCAGCTGTCTGACAAGTCTGACACTCAATTCTCTTGCCTACCCAACATCTAAACCCTGACTACCATCTAACATGGACACCCAAGACTTCTCTAGTAGGATCCAAGTCGATGGCGACCACTGAACGGACGTCGCCACCAGTGCCGACGTGTTCATTAACGTGGTCGTTCTGAAATGAACGGAAAGACTTGGAGTTGAAATTAATATTTAGATTCATTATGTGTCTTCAGTTAAGTTGTTTTTATTTTGTTATTCCTTAAGCAATTTTTCTTGTATGATCAACCAATAGTACACGCAATATCTCGTGACCACCCATCCTCCTTACATCCATTCTTGATTAACCACCCCACCTCAATCCACATGACCTTACAGCTGCGTTAACACCGTTATCCTATGCCTTTCCCTTATACATCACATCCTTGAGGAGCCATCCTGATAAAATAAGCTATCACTCATATATCACTCTGTGTGCACTCCATCCCCAATGGGTGTCTCCATCCAACTGGTGAACACACTGACTTTACTGATCAGGGAAAACCTCTCTCTTTAGAAAATTTCATACAAATATACATAAATGAACAGATTGAAAGTTACAATTCTCAGAATTTGTTCGGATGGTAACTAAAAGTACCCAGAGAAATCTGAAATAGCATAATGTAATTTGTTGAAAACGCATTACTAAAAAATATTACATGACAAACATTTGCTTTAACACTAAATAAAAGCATATAGTTTTTAAGATTTTTTTCTAGTACAGTTCACTTGGTCAAGAGTAAATAAAAATTGCATTTAAGTCTCTGACGTAATAATCACATTTTAAGGTGATGTTATTATTACACGAGTACAGGATATATGTGTATGACTTTTTAATTTGTTTTAATGATTGTCAGTCATTTAAACATAGCCCAGTGGCTAGGTAATGGAAGGTACATACTGTTTATGTGGAACCCAAAATAAGTGGTTTTAACAATTATTTTAAAATGTTAGCCTCAGTTATTTCTCAATTCAAGGACCTGTCAGAGGTTACCACTCAGGTTAAACACCCCAAAGCCATAATGACATGAACAATTCAGTAGACGTTCAACAAATGTCAGAAAACTAAGATTACAACTTATCACTTCACATCATGTAAGTGGTTGGGTTACGGTACTACACTATTATAGTTAATATAGTGGTACTATTTCATTGCAAACGCCATGTTCTTTAGAGGCGAGCCACTTTGTTAGCTTACAAGATTTTACAACGATTATTGGAAACATTGTTTACTTTACATGATTGCTAAAATATTTATGTAACAACCATATTTTATTCGTTATTATTATTATATTTTCACCTCAAGACTAAATGATATGTTTGGTTGAAGAAGAGAAAGGAATTTATGAAGTATAGACTATAAAAAAATCTCCAATATTATCTTTAAATATGCATGTCACTATGTATATGTGTCTTTTGTATTTTAATTACGATAAATTATATTACCTTAAATCCTGGTGTCAGAATTGTGTTTATTGTATATAATCTACATTACTATACAGGGTGTCCCTGAAATCTCTGAGGATCTTTTTAGGTATTGATTGTGGGTCAAAAACAAGACATAATATCATATTTAAACATTCCAAATCGCCTCCGGTACCCATCCAATTGCCATTTTGTATTTTTTACAAATTAATTTTTATTTTTAAACTTGGTATACACATTAATAAAACCATTTCCTTACTGGAATAAAAGAATCAAAAACCTTTTTTGACTATTTTCAAAATGGCGGCTGTTTGAAATTTTTTATCTTTAATCACATTTTAAAGGTTACATTAATACAGAAAAATTACAAGAATACCATTTTTTTGCTAAATTAAATTTGCAATCCAAAATATGGTGGCTGTACGGGTACCGGAGGTGATTTGGAAATTTTAAATAGTATATTATATCTTTTTTGGGCCACAATCAATACCTAAAAATATCCTCAGATAGTTCAGGGACACCCTGTATAAACGTGTCTGGATTTCTTATCTTAACTTTTGGTGGTAGTTAGTAGTATATATATTACTAACTATATATATATATATATATATATATATATATATATATATAAAATATAAATATAAATTATATATATATATATATATAATTTATCTCTTTCTATGATACCTTTTAGCAGCCAGGGACCAACTTATTGTATTTTTTTCGGATCCATTAATGTAAAATTGTTGTACAAAGCATTTTAACTCAAACAAAAATTATTGGTGCAAGAACTTTTTTCATTAAGATAGGGTATAAAGGTATGGATCAGGTTTTGTCAAAAATAAAAATAAGAATATGTTTTAGGAATATATTGGAAACTTATAGAAAAATAATCTGCTTTTCACATTATCTCTAGTCAAGTTTGTAAGAAATTTCCTGAGAGGACATTCCATGCGTGTAAATTTAACTGTGCAAACATATACAAACTGAATACGAATATTTACATATTCTGGAGGCAATCTAAGAGAACTGATCACTCACTATCTGCACAAGTGGCGCAGTACTGTAACTCAGGTACTTGGAGACAAATGTTTGTGGAGTTTTTAGGTAATAGATTCTAAGCTCGGTTCTCTTAATACCAACATGGCGTCCGCTCAATGGTTTCCATCGACGTGGACACTACTAGAGAGGTCTGCAGTGTTCGTGCTATGTGCTATTCAGGGTCCTGGTGTTGTTTAAATGAGAGACCTGAGTATCAAGTATTTCAATTAGCTGACCAAAACTACGGGGTTCAGATTCCACGTAAAGCTGTGTTTTTCATTATTTACCCTGACTATTTGACCCTGAATAGTTCTATAAATGGTCCTTTCTGAACTAAGTTTAACTCGGTTAATAATAATATTACATAGGTCATCTATATTCATCTTATACTCAAACGTTCATTGATATTTGCTTCAAAATACGCACAAGCTGTGTCGGCATCTCGAATATATATAATAATAATCCTATAGCTAAGTATACAAGATATATTTGGAACTGATATAGTAATAGTAATAGACTTTAATGAACAACACTCAGAAAAATGTAAAACTGTTGTTGCACAAAAGATATTGTGCAATCATAATAGTAAATAATATGCTAAGGCAACATTTTAGACTCATACAGTTGCAAAATAAATTTCAATTTAAAAAAAAACTCTGAAATGTAAAAGAGTGTTCACTATAAACATGTCATTACTACTGTTAAATATAAACACGATGGAATTCAATTAAATACAACTAGAGCCCCAAAGGTAACGGCTGGTAGTTCACTAACGATAAACATAGCACATTGAGCACGACACATTAAAGGAAACGGAAGGGTGGAATTTTGTTTAATTTACTGTTAGTTGTCACTGTGTTTGATGCACTGGAAAACATCAACGAACTGGTTAGTAATATATTTCACAAAATGGAGATTGTTTTTATTTACAAATGTTTACTGTTTTTAGATTTTTATTATGTCATTGATCATGATTTTAAAATATATTACTTAAACAATATTTTTACATATCTAAAAATATATGTACAATTGATTTATGTACATATTATTTGCTTTGTTTTTTTTCAATATTTTTTCCAATTTATTTTTTGGGTGAGGCTGAAGTTTAATTCCCTTTTCAAACCTTGTGACCTGAGGATGTTAAACGTAGTGTACCGAAAGAGATCATTATAATAATTATATATTTTGTATTTGTATTATGATAACTTATGTTTGTGTGACGTGAGAAATTTCTAACAAAATGTAATATACTAACCAAGAAAATCTTTAGAGAAGTTTATTTATTCATACAAATAAACAAGCTGAATTGTTTATTTGTATATTCCAAGAGTTGCCACATTTATATTCTAATAGAGAGAAATCTTAATCTTTTTAAAAATCAAAGCAGCCAAAGAGGCTCTTTAACAACTCTCCCCCACATTAAAATCTTTATAACTTCTTCCTCTCCAAGCAATATTTCATGAAACATTGTGTACCTTGCGAAACATGAAAACAATAACAAATTTTTTAAATCTCTTTAATTTTGTAAAATGGGCTTGTTGGAATAAATTAAAATTAAAAAATGTCACCGTAAGAGTAAGGGTAAACTAGTAAACCAAAACCACCAAAAATACACACACAGTACTTTGTTCTGATAAACGTGCCCTTCCATCCATCTGTACACGTACTGTAGAGGATTACCTCCCACCCACCAAAACACGTACTGTAGAGGGGTACCTCCCACCCACCAACACACGTACTGTAGAGGAGTACCTCCCACCCACCAATACACGTACTATAGAGGAGTATCTCCCACCCACCAATACACGTACTATAGAGGATTATCTCCCACCCACCAATACACGTACTGTAGAGCAGTACCTCCCACCCACTAATATTCGTACTGTAGAGGAGTACTTCCCACTACCAATACACGTACTGTAGAGGAGTACCTCCCACCGACCAATACACGTACTGTAGAGGAGTACCTCCCACCACCAATACACGTACTGTAGAGGAGTACCTCCCACCCACCAATACACGTACTGTAGAGGAGTACCTCCCACCCACCAATACACATACTATAGTGATGGTGATTTAATACACCAGAGTTAGTTTAAAATTTAGGTTTGTTTTTGTTATGTTTTCTTTGAAAAATCATTGGTTCGAATATGTATTCTGATCTCTTCCTCAACTCTTCGTATGAGCTTCTAAACAAGACATAACAAATAGATCTGACAAATACATTAACACATAAATGATCAGAAAAATGAAAGAATGAAAAACATGAAAGTTAAATAAAATTACTATAATGCACAAATAATGTTAACTTTTTTGTATATTTTTTCACAATCTTATACATCAAATTTTATGAGTTTTGTAGATAGTAAAAACCTCTCTGAATTTCAAGATTTGCATAACACCATTCTTAATAACTGAATAGCAACACTAGTTATATTTTAAATATTTATGAGTTTTTTTCAAGTACTTCAATTAATAAATGAATTGTTATACTGATCTTTTTCACTAAGTGATAAAATTGTAACCCTGTAATAACAATGTTATGACACTGTGGCAATAATTTTACAAATTGCACAGATAATTGTGTAAAACTATAGTATTATTTATTTAACGCTGAAGTGATAATTGTATATTCAGGCGATAATTACGTAATCCCAGTTAGTGTACGCGGTGCCAAATGCGAAGACACTAATTCAAGTGACAATTTGGCAAAGTTGGGAGGCTACGGGTGAGTAATTTGGTTCGTTGCCAACAGACAGCGCCCCAAACAATTATCACATTACGTCTGTGTCCCAGCCCAGCTGAAAGATGAAACAACCACTTCCTGAATTCAGTTTGTTAGTTGGCTTACAATGATATCTTTTGTAAGCAATTTTTATAGTGAATATACTTAAGGTAAATGTATAAATACAATTAATATTCTTTATACTAATTCAACACCATTAATTTTACTGTTCTTTCCCTTAAGTATTCTATTAAAAATATTTATAAATTTATGAATTGTCACTTTATAATTATTTATGTATATACCTAGCCCAGGGTAGTGAACCAGCCCACTACCCATACATGTATACTATTAGTAACCCTCCCTCGCATACACGTACAGTGGTAGTGACCCACCCACCTAACCATATACGTACAGTGGAAGTGACCCACCCACCTACCCATACATGTACACTATTGGTGACCCACCCTTCCATACACGTACAGTAGTAGTAACCCACCTCCCAACCATATAAGCACAGTTGTAATAACCCACCCTCCGAACCGTATAAACACAGTTGTAGTAACCCACCCTCCCAACCATATAAGTACAGTTTTAGTAACCCACCCTCCCAACCATATAAGTACAGTTGTAGTAACCCACCCTCCCAACCATATAAGTACAGTTGTAGTAACCCACCCTCCCAACCATATAAGTACAGTTGTAGTAACCCACCCTCCCAACCATATAAGTACAGTTGTAGTAACCCACCCTCCCAACCATATAAGTACAGTTGTAGTAACCCACCCTCCCAACCATATAAGTACAGTTGTAGTAACCCACCCTCCCAACCATATAAGTACAGTTGTAGTAACCCACCCTCCCAACCATATAAGTACAGTTGTAGTAACCCACCCTCCCAACCATATAAGCACAGTTGTAATAACCCACCCTCCGAACCATATAAACACAGTTGTAGTAACCCACCCTCCCAACCATATAAGTACAGTTTTAGTAACCCACCCTCCCAAGTGATCCACCCACCTAACCATATACGTACAGTGGAAGTGACCCACCCACCTACCCATCACTATTGAAGACCCTCCCTTTCATACACGTACAGTAGTAGTAACCCACCTCCCAACCATATTAGCACAGTTGTAATAACCCACCCTCCGAACCGTATAAACACAGTTGTAGTAACCCACCCTCCCAACCATATAAGTACAGTTTTAGTAACCCACCCTCCCAACCATATAAGTACAGTTGTAGTAACCCACCCTCCCAACCATATAAGTACAGTTGTAGTAACCCACCCTCCCAACCATATAAGTACAGTTGTAGTAACCCACCCTCCCAACCATATAAGTACAGTTGTAGTAACCCACCCTCCCAACCATATAAGTACAGTTGTAGTAACCCACCCTCCCAACCATATAAGTACAGTTGTAGTAACCCACCCTCCCAACCATATAAGTACAGTTTTAGTAACCCACCCTCCCAACCATATAAGTACAGTTGTAGTAACCCACCCTCCCAACCATATAAGTACAGTTGTAGTAACCCACCCTCCCAACCATATAAGTACAGTTTTAGTAACCCACCCTCCCAACCATATAAGTACAGTTGTAGTAACCCACCCTCCCAACCATATAAGTACAGTTGTAGTAACCCACCCTCCCAACCATATAAGTACAGTTGTAGTAACCCACCCTCCCAACCATATAAGTACAGTTGTAGTAACCCACCCTCCCAACCATATAAGTACAGTTTTAGTAACCCACCCTCCCAACCATATAAGTACAGTTGTAGTAACCCACCCTCCCACCCATACACTTATACTGTTAGTGATAAGGAGGGATTGCTGCCTTTTATTACAAGTAACAGATGACGGAAGTCTAGTAAAAAGTAACTTAAGGAGAGAAAAATAAATTCTTGAAAATCTGATAAATCATTGTAATATTTATTTTGCCTTTATAATGAGTAATCGGTACAGGTCATTAAATGTATTCCTTTTATTAAAATCAAAAAAATGTTGGTCTTTTAATGATTTAATTAATAATCAACATACAAACATTTGTAAAATATGGATTTAATTTCGAAGAGCTTATCTTCTTAATTATTCTATAAGGCACAATAAAATATGTTTTTAACGAAACAATGTGTTTTTATGTTTGTATTATAAAAAAAATAATAAAGTGGATCTATTATTGTTCTTTGATGTCAAAAAACCTTGATGAAGGTCAACACATATAAAATGACTTGTCAACAACATAGATTTCTTTTTTCCGATTTTAATTAATCACTGCAAATTGTTCATACGTGTTCATATGAACAATTTTATTTCAAGATCAAATGGTTTGCATAAAACGACCATTACTCAATTTTTCATAAAGACAAAAATGACGTCTTTATGAAAACCATAAATGAACAAATAGGTAAGCACATACAAGTAGTACAAGCTATTAAAATGTATAAGAGTAAATACCCCACCACTTAAAAATAAATATTGTACAGCACCGATGTAAATGTTCGAGTAGGGAGCAATAAAAGGGAGTGGCAGCCATTACCATCACTGTGGTCGACCGTCGAGTGTTCTAACGGCTGTTGGCCCAGTGACATGCGACGGACACGGAATTGGCTTGCAGTACAAACCTTTAGTCAAGAGATAGCGTACATTTGTTCAATATAAAACAAGGCATCATGTCATGTTAAATAATTTGGCCTCAATAAATGTAGTAAATGAGTGTTTTGATTTAGATCTAATAATGGAAGGATCATCTAAATGTCCATAATCCAAAATAAATATATTCAATAATACATTTTTAAGGTTATGTGTTAGAATTGTTATAATAAATATATATAAAAGTATATAGAATTTGTATCAGTTTAGATCATTGAAATACAGGTTTAATCAAAATCAAAATAAAGTCGTAATAGATGTACTCTTGTGGTTGTTCTTTCCTGGTTATAGCAAAGTGTGGTTTTGAAAGTTTTGTTCTAAAACTCATCCAACCAAACATAGGTAGCTGACACATTGCTGTCATTGCCTTAACCATACTACAACCTTTCATAATAAATAAATCGAAACATTTTTACTGTATCCAAGCAAAATAGTTATGTCATTTACTAATTTTTTAAATCATAATTATTAATTATATTCTAGATTATGTCTTCAGTGAAAGTTCAGTTATTTTTTTGCCATAAAATTTTATAAATACATTTAAATGTAAATAGAAAACTATTAAAATAGTACAATAATTCTTACCCCCTTTCAGATTCTTTGAGTTGAAGTACCACGGAACTGTTCTAGTCCTTTGATCCTCACCACCGGTTTTCTGTCTTATTGCTTCCTGCTTCCTTCCCTTTGAGGATACGAACAAAAGTACGTTGTATTGAAATACCACATGAACATTGTATTTGGTATATGAACCCGTGTAAAAATATTCTACTACAATAATCAATTTAATAATGTTATATGAGAGTGGTTGAAGGTGTTAAATGGTTATTCAATGTTTTCTTAGAATTTAACGTAATTCATTTGAATTCACTTTCAATGTAAATTTAAAACACCTTTGTATTTTGTTAACTTTATTTTTTATTTCTTTTCATTTTTATTTTTTATATAGAATGTTTTTATTAAAGATTATTTTTAAAATTTTTTTAGTTTTTATATAAATTAGACATTTCCAACTTAAAACTATTTTTTTTTTAATTACATACTCCTTTAAACATAGTTTAACATAATCGGCACTGGTGGCGCACTGATTTAACTTAGAGACAAAGTGTTTGGGAGATTTTAGGCGATAGGTTCCATGCTCGGTCCTTTTAATACCAACTCAGTGGTTGCCATCGACGTCCACTCAGTGGTTGCCATCGACGTGGACACTACTAGAGAAGTCTGAGGTGTCCATGTTGGATGGTAGTCAAGGTTCGGATGTTGTGTAGAGAAGAGAACTGAGTGTCAGACTTGTCAGTTAGCTAAAAATCAGACCAACACTACGTGGTTCTGATTTCACGTAAAGCTGTATGTCCCATAGTTGCCCCGGCTGTTGGGCCATTAATAAATTGCCCTTGCAGAGGAACAGTTGAACTCAGTTAGTAACCAGACTACATATACAACGTTACACACAACGTTATGTCGGCGTCTCATAAGTAAGAATAAGAAAACATCAAACTTCACACAACGAAAGATTTTAAATTACCACCAAACCAGTTTTTAATTTACTGAAAACTTCATAATCTTAACATGTTAGAAATAAAATCAAACGCCAGTTAGTTTTAAATGCTTTACTACAGTTTATCTTCATTTCAATATATGTTAAAAAAGTTGTCTGGACAGATTGAACTAACTGTAATAAAAATCATTTTATTTTTATAATACTCTACTATTTCCTACTACAGAAATGTCACAGCTGTCAATAGATAGTCAAGTGATCTAACCTTATTTCCAGTTTCTCTTGTTGAACATAACGTCTTTGTCCCAGTTTAGGACAGATAGGAGTGGGAGCATATCATGCCTTTCTTACGACCACAAGGGACTTTAATCTACGGTGGGGGGGGGGTTTGGGAACTGCCATATATGACCTAGTCATATATCACGTTTAATGAAATAAAAAATGTCTTTATATTCCATTTTAAATGTTACAAATGGTAAGGTTAAGGCTGTTGAGCCCTCTCTTACACACAACTACAAGCTGTGGACTGTTAGTGTACTGTCTCATGTACGGATATATTGAGTGACGTTCAGAATTGGTGTATAATCATCATATTACACGTGAACGTAATACACGTGAACGTCACACAACTACAAGCTGTGGACTGTTAGTGTACTGTCTCATGTACGGATGTATTGAGTGACGTTCAGAATTGGTGTATAATCATCATAATACTTGTAATACAAGTGAACGTCACACAACCACAAGCTGTGGACTGTTAGTGTACTGTCTCATGTACGGATATATTGAGTGACGTTCAGATTTGGTGTATAATCGTCATAATACTTGTAATACAAGTGAACGTCACACAACCACAAGCTGTGGACTGTTAGTGTACTGTCTCATGTACGGATATATTGAGTGACGTTCAGAATTGGTGTATAATCATCATAATACTTGTAATACAAGTGAACGTCACACAACCACAAGCTGTGGACTGTTAGTGTACTGTCTCATGTACGGATATATTGAGTGACGTTCAGAATTGGTGTATAATCATCATAATACTTGTAATACAAGTGAACGTCACACAACCACAAGCTGTGGACTGTTAGTGTACTGTCTCATGTACGGATATATTGAGTGACGTTCAGAATTGGTGTATAATCATCATAATACTTGTAATACAAGTGAACGTCACACAACCACAAGCTGTGGACTGTTAGTGTACTGTCTCATGTACGGATATATTGAGTGACGTTCAGAATTGGTGTATAATCATCATAATACTTGTAATACAAGTGAACGTCACACAACCACAAGCTGTGGACTGTTAGTGTACTGTCTCATGTACGGATATATTGAGTGACGTTCAGAATTGGTGTATAATCATCATAATACTTGTAATACAAGTGAACGTCACACAACCACAAGCTGTGGACTGTTAGTGTACTGTCTCATGTACGGATATATTGAGTGACGTTCAGAATTGGTGTATAATCATCATAATACTTGTAATACAAGTGAACGTCACACAACCACAAGCTGTGGACTGTTAGTGTACTGTCTCATGTACGGATATATTGAGTGACGTTCAGAATTGGTGTATAATCATCATATTACACGTGAACGTAATACACGTGAACGTCACACAACTACAAGCTGTGGACTGTTAGTGTACTGTCTCATGTACGGATATATTGAGTGACGTTCAGAATTGGTGTATAATCATCATAATACTTGTAATACAAGTGAACGTCACACAACCACAAGCTGTGGACTGTTAGTGTACTGTCTCATGTACGGATATATTGAGTGACGTTCAGAATTGGTGTATAATCATCATAATACTTGTAATACAAGTGAACGTCACACAACCACAAGCTGTGGACTGTTAGTGTACTGTCTCATGTACGGATATATTGAGTGACGTTCAGAATTGGTGTATAATCATCATAATACTTGTAATACAAGTGAACGTCACACAACCACAAGCTGTGGACTGTTAGTGTACTGTCTCATGTACGGATATATTGAGTGACGTTCAGAATTGGTGTATAATCATCATAATACTTGTAATACAAGTGAACGTCACACAACCACAAGCTGTGGACTGTTAGTGTACTGTCTCATGTACGGATATATTGAGTGACGTTCAGAATTGGTGTATAATCATCATAATACTTGTAATACAAGTGAACGTCACACAACAGCAAGCTGTGGACTGTTAGTGTACTGTCTCATGTACGGATATATTGAGTGACGTTCAGAATTGGTGTATAATCATCATATCACACGTGAACGTAATACACGTGAACGTCACACAACTACAAGCTGTGGACTGTTAGTGTACTGTCTCATGTACGGATATATTGAGTGACGTTCAGAATTGGTTTATAATCAGCATATTACTTGTAATACAAGTGAACGTCACACAACCACAAGCTGTGGACTGTTAGTGTACTGTCTCATGTACGGATATATTGAGTGACGTTCAGAATTGGTTTATAATTAGCATATTACTTGTAATACAAGTGAACGTCACACAACCACAAGCTGTGGACTGTTAGTGTACTGTCTCATGTACGGATATATTGAGTGACGTTCAGAATTGGTGTATAATCATCATATTACACGTGAACGTAATACACGTGAACGTCACACAACTACAAGCTGTGGACTGTTAGTGTACTGTCTCATGTACGGATATATTGAGTGACGTTCAGAATTGGTTTATAATCAGCATATTACTTGTAATACAAGTGAACGTCACACAACCACAAGCTGTGGACTGTTATTGTACGGGTGTATTGAGTGACGTTCAGAATTGGTTTATAATTAGCATATTACGTGTAATACAAGTGAACGTCAGACAACCACAAGCTGTGGACTGTTAGTGTACTGTCTCATGTACGGATATATTGAGTGACGTTCAGAATTGGTTTATAATCAGCATATTACTTGTAATACAAGTGAACGTCACACAACCACAAGCTGTGGACTGTTATTGTACGGGTGTATTGAGTGACGTTCAGAATTGGTTTATAATCAGCATATTACTTGTAATACAAGTGAACGTCACACAACCACAAGCTGTGGACTGTTAGTGTACTGTCTCATGTACGGATGTATTGAGTGACGTTCAGAATTGGTTTATAATCAGCATATTACTTGTAATACAAGTGAACGTCACACAACCACAAGCTGTGGACTGTTATTGTACGGGTGTATTGAGTGACGTTCAGAATTGGTTTATAATTAGCATATTACGTGTAATACAAGTGAACGTCAGACAACCACAAGCTGTGGACTGTTAGTGTACTGTCTCATGTACGGATATATTGAGTGACGTTCAGAATTGGTTTATAATCAGCATATTACTTGTAATACAAGTGAACGTCACACAACCACAAGCTGTGGACTGTTATTGTATGGGTGTATTGAGTGACGTTCAGAATTGGTTTATAATCAGCATATTACTTGTAATACAAGTGAACGTCACACAACCACAAGCTGTGGACTGTTAGTGTACTGTCTCATGTACGGATGTATTGAGTGACGTTCAGAATTGGTTTATAATCAGCATATTACTTGTAATACAAGTGAACGTCACACAACTACAAGCTGTAGACTGTTATTGTACGGGTGTATTGAGTGACGTTCAGAATTGGTTTATAATCAGCATATTACTTGTAATACAAGTGAACGTCACACAACCACAAGCTGTGGACTGTTATTGTACGGGTGTATTGAGTGACGTTCAGAATTGGTTTATAATCAGCATATTACTTGTAATACAAGTGAACGTCACACAACCACAAGCTGTGGACTGTTAGTGTACTGTCTCATGTACGGATATATTGAGTGACGTTCAGAATTGGTTTATAATTAGCATATTACTTGTAATACAAGTGAACGTCACACAACCACAAGCTGTGGACTGTTAGTGTACTGTCTCATGTACGGATATATTAAGTGACGTTCAGAATTGGTTTATAATTAGCATATTACTTGTAATACAAGTGAACGTCACACAACCACAAGCTGTGGACTGTTAGTGTACTGTCTCATGTACGGATATATTGAGTGACGTTTAGAATTGGTTTATAATCAGCATATTACTTGTAATACAAGTGAACGTCACACAACCACAAGCTGTGGACTGTTATTGTACGGGTGTATTGAGTGACGTTCAGAATTGGTTTATAATTAGCATATTACTTGTAATACAAGTGAACGTCACACAACCACAAGCTGTGGACTGTTAGTGTACTGTCTCATGTACGGATATATTGAGTGACGTTCAGAATTGGTTTATAATCAGCATATTACTTGTAATACAAGTGAACGTCACACAACTACAAGCTGTAGACTGTTATTGTACGGGTGTATTGAGTGACGTTCAGAATTGGTTTATAATTAGCATATTACTTGTAATACAAGTGAACGTCACACAACCACAAGCTGTGGACTGTTAGTGTACTGTCTCATGTGCGGATATATTGAGTGACGTTCAGAATTGGTTTATAATCAGCATATTACTTGTAATACAAGTGAACGTCACACAACCACAAGCTGTGGACTGTTATTGTACGGGTGTATTGAGTGACGTTCAGAATTGGTTTATAATCAGCGTATTACTTGTAATACAAGTGAACGTCACACAACCACAAGCTGTGGACTGTTAGTGTACTGTCTCATGTACGGATATATTGAGTGACGTTCAGAATTGGTTTATAATTAGCATATTACTTGTAATACAAGTGAACGTCACACAACCACAAGCTGTGGACTGTTAGTGTACTGTCTCATGTACGGATATATTAAGTGACGTTCAGAATTGGTTTATAATCAGCATATTACTTGTAATACAAGTGAACGTCACACAACCACAAGCTGTGGACTGTTAGTGTACTGTCTCATGTACGGATATTGGTTTATAATCAGCATATTACTTGTAATACAAGTGAACGTCACACAACTACATGCTGTAGACTGTTATTGTACGGGTGTATTGAGTGACGTTCAGAATTGGTTTATAATCAGCATATTACTTGTAATAAAAGTGAACGTCACACAACCACAAGCTGTGGACTGTTAGTGTACTGTCTCATGTACGGATATATTGAGTGACGTTCAGAATTGGTTTATAATCAGCATATTACTTGTAATACAAGTGAACGTCACACAACTACATGCTGTAGACTGTTATTGTACGGGTGTATTGAGTGACGTTCAGAATTGGTTTATAATCAGCATATTACTTGTAATACAAGTGAACGTCACACAACTACATGCTGTAGACTGTTATTGTACGGATATATTGAGTGACGTTCAGAATTGGTTTATAATCAGCATATTACTTGTAATACAAGTGAACGTCACACAACCACAAGCTGTGGACTGTTAGTGTACTGTCTCATGTACGGCTATATTGAGTGACGTTCAGAATTGGTTTATAATCAGCATATTACTTGTAATACAAGTGAACGTCACACAACTACAAGCTGTAGACTGTTATTGTACGGGTGTATTGAGTGACGTTCAGAATTGGTTTATATTTAGCATATTACGTGTAATACAAGTGAACGTCAGACAACCACAAGCTGTGGACTGTAGTGTACTGTCTCGTGTACGGGTATATTGAGTGACGTTCAGAATTGGTTTATAATCATCATTTTACGTGTAATACAATTGAACGTCACACAACCACAAGCTGTGGACTGTAGTGTACTGTCTCGTGTACGGGTATATTGAGTGACGTTCAGAATTGGTTTATAATCATCATTTTACGTGTAATACAATTGAACGTCACACAACTACAAGCTGTGGACTGTTAGTGTACTGTCTCATATACAGATATATTGTGTGACGTTCAGAATTTGTTTATAATCAGCATATTACGTGTAATACAAGTGAACGTCACACAACCACAAGCTGTGGACTGTTAGTGTACTGTCTCATGTACGGATATATTGAGTGACGTTCATAATTGGTTTATAATCAGCATATTACGTGTAATACTAGTAAACGTCACACAACCACAAGCTGTGGACTGTTAGTGTACTGTCTCATGTACGGATATATTGAGTGACGTTCAGAATTGGTTTATAATCAGCATATTACGTGTAATACAAGTGAACGTCACACAACCACAAGCTGTGGACTGTTAGTGTACTGTCTCATGTACGGATATATTGAGTGACGTTCATAATTGGTTTATAAAACGGCATATTACGTGTAATACTAGTGAACGTCACACAACCCCAAGCTGTGGACTGTTAGTGTACTGTCTCATGTACGGATGTATTGAGTGACGTTCATAATTGGTTTATAATCAGCATATTACGTGTAATACTAGTGAACGTCACACAACCACAATCTGTGGACTGTTAGTGTACGGATGTTTTGATTGACGTTCATAATTGGTTTTTAATCAGCATATTACGTATAATACTAGTGAACGTCACACAACCACAAGCTGTGGACTGTTAGTGTACGGATGTATTGAGTGATGTTCATAATTGGTTTTTAATCAGCATATTACGTATAATACTAGTGAACGTCACACAACCACAAGCTGTGGACTGTTATTGTACGGGTGTATTGAGTGGCGTTCTTAATTGGTTTTTAATCAGCATATTACGTATAATACTAGTGAACGTCACACAACCACAAGCTGTGGACTGTTATTGTACGGGTGTATTGAGTGACGTTCATAATTGGTTTTTAATCAGCATATTACGTATAATACAAGTGAACGTCACACAACCACAAGCTGTGGACTGTTAGTGTACGGATGTTTTGATTGACGTTCATAATTGGTTTTTAATCAGCATATTACGTATAATACTAGTGAACGTCACACAACCACAAGCTGTGGACTGTTATTGTACGGGTGTATTGATTGACGTTTATAATTGGTTTTTAATCAGCATATTACGTATAATACAAGTGAACGTCACACAACCACAAGCTGTGGACTGTTAGTGTACGGATGTTTTGATTGACGTTCATAATTGGTTTTTAATCAGCATATTACGTATAATACAAGTGAACGTCACACAATCACAAGCTGTGGACTGTTAGTGTACGGATGTTTTGATTGACGTTCATAATTGGTTTTTAATCAGCATATTACGTATAATACAAGTGAACGTCACACAACCACAAGCTGTGGACTGTTAGTGTACGGATGTTTTGATTGACGTTCATAATTGGTTTTTAATCAGCATATTACGTATAATACTAGTGAACGTCACACAACCACAAGCTGTGGACTGTTAGTGTACTGTCTCATGTACGGATGTTTTGATTGACGTTCATAATTGGTTTTTAATCATCATGTTACGTGTAATACAAGTGAACGTCACACAACACAAATCTATCATAGCATAAGTAAACTACGAAATGTACAAATATTATGGTTAGTCATTTCGGTAAACCGTGTTTATCTTCCTCAGACCAGATAGATTTAGAAACGAAGATATTTAAGGTTTGTTAAATTTATATGTATGTATTCTAGGGGACATCCCTGCACGACTTGCGTGCCAACATCTCTACTCACTGCGCTCGTTACAACTCAGCCAGTGACTTGCAAATAATAATAATAACATTTAATAAAATCACAATATTAAATGTATTTACAGTATCTCACTCACATTACTTGCGTTGCTACCTATTTATTAGTATGAGTACCCAATAATTTATTATATTTCAAAAGTGTTCATTTAATTTGTTTTTTGTTTAACAGCTGAAGATTAATTAAATAAATAAAATAACTTCAATATATTACTTTTGAACCTTCATTCAAACCCAGTGATGTGAATCCCTATAGTCAGATATAAATAAAAACCTTGCTTACAACCTGTCGTAGTATAACTTTGGGAAAGATTTAACCATTGTAAATTTCCTATCTATTATCAAATGTTGAGTCACTAAATATCAGCTATGTTTGTGGTCCGTTGTGGAGCGCTAGTGTAGTCTCATGTAAATGTAATGCAGTTTAAACCAGCTGTCGTTGCGGGCCTCACTAACAAAATTACAGGCATAAAATTTGGATGTTTAATATTTAATAGGAATATTAATAGGATAATATAAATGTTTAATATTCCTATTAGATATAATATATATTATAGGTGTACATAATCAAAGATTAAACCTTTTCAATGCTACAAACAATATTGTTTACATTGAAACAGTTAAAATTGTATGGATATCATTACTTACATTTAAAAGGCTACTACTTTTTCATTCATTTAAATCATTCCCCGTGTTATCCTTAAGGCCGAAAAAATGAACTTTGAGGGCTTCCCATTCTCTTCAGGGTGAAAATATTGAAGAATAAATCCTTATTGCACAACTATGAACAGAGGCAATTTTTTTACCCCTCAAACTTTTAAATTAGTCAAGAAATAAAGGAGGAGTTGTGTTCACAAAAAGCTGGTTCACGTATTATATACAAAGATATAACTGGTTGTATGCTTTTACAAGGTGAGAGTTGTCTGGGTGTGTTTGTACAAGGCTTCAGTTTGACATTTTGTATTTAAAATGTAAATATAAGACGAACTAAATATTTTAGTACATTTATTACATAATTTTCTAAAAATGTTGCTTTCATATCGTATATCAATATTTTTGCTATATAAATTACGTTTTCATTTCAGTGGTTATCATCGAGACTGAAAAAAACATTAATTTTAACTACTTTAATAGTTTTAACCACTAAAAAATGGTAATTGATAGATTTGTATGTAATGTAGCATCCATATAATAAAGTGAGTTATTATATCAGATTAGGAAGTGTAGGCAATGTTCAAGCAGGAGGAGTCCAAGTCCTCTATAACGGATGAAGGATTCATGGAAAGGATGCATCCTTTGTTAGGAAATATGTGAAACTCCTTTCCCTGAAGTTCAATACACAATCCCTCACTCTCTCTATAACCATTTAATAATTTTGTTATATTTTCAGCATTATTGAACTGAATTTTATGAAAGTTGCTTGTCCTAAATAAAAAAATGACTTAAATATTTATTTTGCTTTTAAGATGACTTTTCAAATTTTAAACATTATATTTTAATTTGTATAGATTTTCATTACATTTAGAATATAAATATATTTAATATTACTCTTTACAATTAAATGTTGACAAAATAAGACTATTAACATTATATATTGTTCAATAAACTTTAACGAGGTAATAGTAGTTGTAAAAGTAAAATACATGAACACAGAGATTTATTTTATTGTAGTTCCATTAACTTTACACGTATAATTTTCTTTCTTTTTAATAATATAAATTTTTTAAACTTAATTTATAATCTCATAGACGTAAGAATGCAATTTCACATAGTCTGATATAAATTTTGTGTTTCCATTGTTCCACTTGGTTTCAACATTCTACATGTGTTGGTTACAGGAATTCCCTCTGGGAGTATTGGTATGGCAAATCGAATTGAAGACGTCGGGCCTCCTCAAAGGGACGGTCGGTCCTAAGCTAAAGTTGTGTGTATACTCGTGAAATTGGAGAGCAATTGTTGTTGAAGTACAGCCTACAAAATGTCTATACATCCAAACGGAATAATTTATAGTGTTCCTTAACAACAGTTTTCTTTGAATTTTGTTGTTTGGGATTTCATAGTAAAATATTATTGGTTTTCTATTTTTTATTTTTTTAACTTTTTTATATAAAAAGTGCCTTACTTTACCCACTCCTCATAGACTAGTAATCTGTTCGAGGAACTTATCAGACAGAGTATGAGTAAGGGGGAGAACCAGTATAGTACAAGATTAATTTTTTCTTAATTTATATTTAGTTCATAATTTATATTTTCCTGAGTTCGTGATCTAAGAATACATAAATAATTAACTATCAACTTAAATTACATCATTACTCATAAAAACTAAGTATTCCAACAATATAATCGTATAGTAATATACACAAATCTCATAATATAACTAGACTTAAAGTTTGAAAATGTAGACAGTTCAAGCACTTTACTCCATGAAACTTCTTCACAGGCCCTTCTACGCAATCAATGCACATCTAGGTAAAATAAATGTATTGTTGTCATAATTAGGCTGACATTTCTTAACATATGGCAATCGTAAAATCGATAAAATCTTAGTGTAAAATTGTAGGCAATTAATTTACTTTAACTTTTATATTAGCCATGTCTGATAAATCGTAAATGAGTTTATATTTTAATTATTACAGTTCAGGTAAGAACATTTCCTCTCCTTGCTTACATTGGCTTAATGCGATGATAGTAAAGTTAATCTCATTCCCAGATATAACATTCATTTTGATACTAGTCACTGATCCTGTGGAGCTCCCTGAAGCCATGCTTCCCTAAGTGGTTGCCAAGTCTGGCGAGGTCAACTATTGAAACCCCATCTCAGGAGCTAAGATTGCATTACAGGCATTTAGGTACGTTACCCTATAATGGTCAAGTAATTATATACAGTAGTCGTGTTACATTAGTATGGAATAGAAGGTAGAAACTTGTTTTATCACAATACTTAATTAATTACATTATATTCATAAACATTAAACTACAAAAAGAATCTTTAAATACAATAAGTGACTAATTATTTTTACGTGGCTAAATATGATCTACTTTCAAAATCCAAAAATTAAAATATTAAGTTATATAAAACTAGATTTTAATATTTACAAACAATGCCATCAAATATTTATATTGGTCAGATAATCACCAGCGTTGTAAAAGTAATGGGAATGTATTTTATGGAGATAAGCCGTTGACTTGAGAGCGCCTGATCAAACAGTGAAACTAATCCCGCAACACAGGTCAGTAGCTCAATCACGTTTAACGCCCACGTCTAATTGATATCGGTATTTAAGGGAATACTCCTAATTATATTGAACTTAAATAATCTGAATATAGACCATAGAACAATATTTATTAACTCATTAGACTTCCACATCTTCAGAACAGTTTGTGTAAATATAGACCATAGAATAATATTTATTAACTCATTAGACTTCCACATCTTCAGAACAGTTTGTGTAAATATAGACCATAGAACAATATTTATTAACTCATTAGACTTCCACATCTTCAGAACAGTTTGTGTAAATATAGACCATAGAATAATATTTATTAACTCATTAGACTTCCATATCTTCAGAACAGTTTGTGTAAATATAGACCATAGAACAATATTTATTAACTCATTAGACTTCCACATCTTCAGAACAGTTTGTATAAATATAGACCATAGAACAATATTTATTAACTCATTAGACTTCCACATCTTCAGAACAGTTTGTATAAATATAGACCATAAAACAATATTTATTAACTCATTAGACTTCCACATCTTCAGAACAGTTTGTATAAATATAGACCATAAAACAATATTTATTAACTCATTAGACTTCCACATCTTCATAACAGTTTGTATAAATCTACTTTTTGTTATTCATAATTCTCCCGATTGAGAACGATTTTTTAACCCTACTTCTGGCAAGTGACCGCTAGCGGTCACCTGCAGACCACGTATAGTTGGCAAGTGACCGCTAGCGGTCACCTGGACACACCCGCACTAATACGATTCTAATAAATCGTCTATCATACTTAGCGGTTTATATTTGATGTCTTTGGAATCGTAATGAAATGGCCTGTCTGTAGACATCATTTGTTGCTATATTTACGATAGCGGAATATTGGAATTGAACCAAACACAATAGGCTATAATTCACGTCAGCTGTATTTGACAACAACAACACTGTATCTGAATGTTTTGTTGGTTATTTGTGTTTATTGTTATTTTTACTTGGTTTGTTCTTTTGAAATCTGTTTTGTGAAGATAAATAATTGTTTTCTGATAAACTGAATATTATTTTAGTATAAAACAATTATACATCGATTATTTTTGTGTGAAAATAGCTAAGTATTTGAATACATAATTTTATATACATATTATAATTATGTTTCAGTAGCATATTAGTGCTGCTCATATGTTTGTGAAAATAAAAATATATATATTTATGTATTTATCATATAATACATTATTATAAAAAATTTTTTAATTTATACCATCGCGACACCTAAAAATGAGCATTGGTATATATGTTTGTTTTATAGAATAAATTTATTTTAGTTCTCAATATCCCATATAATGTATATATATTCTAAAACTAGATAAAATTTAAAGTCTCTAGGCTATCTTGAAAGCTAGAAAATATTACAATAACTCTGATTTATAGGTACGGTCCCACCCTTTTTTTATTTGAAAATTTATATTTTTTGAATTAAAAAAAAAAAATAAAAATAAAAGAGTGAGAATATTAAAACTTTTATTGCATATTATTATAAACCATTTATTTCTGAATATAAATATATATAACATTGCCTAAAAACTATAATAAATATAATTTTTATAAATTAATTACAAAACCCTTGCGTGACGTCCAAAAACAGCCTGCCAGTATAGGAAAAATGGGCTGCCAGAAGTAGGGTTAAGTTATCAAAGTATTTTTATACGCTCTTCAGTCATTATAAAAGGCCTTTTTTGTAAAACTATATATTTATTATTTTAGAATGCCAAATATACGACTCATTTTGAGAAGTAGCAGACAGATAATATTGAAGCAAAAATGTATACAAAAGCCTAACATCAAATATGTTATCAAAATTTATAAATTTTTAAGTAAAAAATTATAAATTCTTAGATTTTATAAACAAAAACGTCTTTATTTTGCCAGTTGAACATTATAGTACCCCTTGTATTAATAACATAATTTAAATTATGCTACCTATATGCGTACTTACACCGTCAATTATCATTAGTGGTCCAGGTGCTCGTAACGGGCAATGACTGTGTCACCTTCAACACGACATCCCTTGTAGTATACAACTATGACTACATGCAGTACTGCCTACATTTAATGTTTAATATGCAGCCTACAGACTACCTGGAGACCCTGTGGGCTGTATCGTTAGGTAATACCAGCTGCAATAAAGCCTCTTATCAGAAGAGACGAAACAACGTCAATGTAAGCAGCCTACATACTACCTGGAGATCCTGTGGGCTGTATCGTTAGGTAATACCAGCTGCAATAAAGCCTCCTATCAGAAGAGACGAAACAACGTCAATGTAAGCAACCTACAGACTACCTGGAGACCCTGTGGACTGTATCGTTAGGTAATACCAGCTGCAATAAAGCCTCCTATCAGAAGAGACGAAACAACGTCAATGTAAGCAGCCTACATACTACCTGGAGACCCTGTGGACTGTATCGTTAGGTAATACCAGCTGCAATAAAGCCTCCTATCAGAAGAGACGAAACAACGTCAATGTAAGCAGCCTACATACTACCTGGAGACCCTGTGGACTGTATCGTTAGGTAATACCAGCTGCAATAAAGCCTCCTATCAGAAGAGACGAAACAACGTCAATGTAAGCAGCCTACATACTACCTGGAGACCCTGTGGGCTGTATCGTTAGGTAATACCAGCTGCAATAAAGCCTCCTATCAGAAGAGACGAACCAACGTCAATGTAATCAGCCTGCAGACTACCTGGAGACCCTGTGGACTGTATCGTTAGGTAATAACAGCTGCAATAAAGCCTACTATCAGAAGAGACGAACCAACGTCAATGTAAGCAGCCTACAGATTACCTGGAGACCCTGTGGACTGTATCGTTAGGTAATAACAGCTGCAATAAAGCCTACTATCAGAAGAGACGAACCAACGTCAATGTAAGCAGCCTACAGACTACCTGGAGACCCTGTGGACTGTATCGTTAGGTAATAACAGCTGCAATAAAGCCTACTATCAGAAGAGACGAACCAACGTCAATGTAAGCAACCTACAGACTACCTGGAGATCCTGTGGACTGTATCGTTAGGTAATAACAGCTGCAATAAAGCCTACTATCAGAAGAGACGAAACAACGTCAATGTAAGCAGCCTACAGACTACCTGGAGACCCTGTGGGCTGTATCGTTAGGTAATACCAGCTGCAATAAAGCCTACTATCAGAAGAGACGAACCAACGTCAATGTAATCAGCCTACAGACTACCTGGAAACCCTGTGGACTGTATCGTTAGGTAATAACTGCTGCAATAAAGCCTCCTATCATAAGTGACAAGCCAACATCACGTTGGCAAGGTAAGCGGCTTACAGGCCCTTCACAAGTACGCTCACAGATATATTGGGCCATAACCCACCTCGTGCTGCTCTGTAAACTGTTGTAGTGTATCGGTTTTATTTTTGCTCGACGTAATTTCCGTTTCTGTGTTATAATTAAGTACTCACTAAAGTGGCAACTTATCCTTTTCAGATTATTTAATTTTCATTTCACTTCTTTTTTGTTTACCTCATTTCCATTAGACCATATATTTTTGTTGGGGACTCTATAAAAAAGAGCAAGATGGTGAACAAGTAGAGCACTACGTCCAAAGAATATTTAAATATATTAATATATCGCTATTAATAAGTCGAACTAAGTGAGTAACAAGACTACACAGGTCATCCACACTCACCCTACACTCAAGTAATCCTTCATATTAGTCTTACAATACGCACAAGCCGTATAGCATCTCAAAACTGAATATGTATAATAATACATTACTTAATAAAGGTGCAGTACAAAGATAAATTAAAACAAAGTTAAAAATTCTACATGTGAACACAAACAATTAATAATAAAAGCAAAAAAAAAAGAAATCCAGTGGCTAACTGTAGAAAGCATCAAGACTTTGGGCCTGAGTTCGAGATAATGAAGGTTCGAGTCCTGGTTTAAGTTAAAATTTTGTATCAGTAGTCGTTTGTAAACGTAAAAGCTATAAATAATAATGTTTAAATATACCAATGATCATAGAAATAAAAAGTTTCTTTCCTTAAAATTGCCAATTTATAAAGTATTTAACAAAAGCCAATAAAGTATTGGTGGCCCTATAAAAAATACACAAATATAATTAAGCTCTTAAACGTTAAATTTAGTCACATAAACTTTACTGCAGTTGCCGTTGTTTCCCGGTTGTCTGCAGTTTAATGTATCACAGACCATTACAGACTTGGCCAGTCTGTTACACCTGGCACAAAATATGTCCCAGAGAGCAAAACTCTCATTTAATGTTTCATTTGCCATTACATTTGATTTATTATTGTTTTCACCAAACATTATTTTTAAAACTTTCTTCTTTTCGTGTCGTTTATGATTCCAACCTCCATGTACAATAACACTAAAAGAAAAGTATAAAATAGTTGTACTTATGAATGTAATATTTTTTTATATTTGATGGACAAATTTCAATTTTTATTCACAATCAAAACATAAAAAGTAAAAACTAAATAAATATTATGGGTTTATCGATTAATAAACGTCTAACATCTTAATCTTAATCTTATATCAGTTGTGCAACAATATATCAAAAGGACATTTTTTACAAAACTGGCCTTTTTACGAACTTTAACGATGCACTAATGGATATAAACTTAACTTATGCATTCCTAATAAGGGGTTTACTAAAAATAGAAACTAATAAGGGATTTTCATTACATTCAAAATATAATTATATTTAAATATTACTTTTTACTATAAAATGTTGATAAAATGAGACTATTAACATTATTTATTAATCTATAAACTTTAATTGGTTAATGGGAGTTTTAAAAGTATAATACCTTAGCACGAATATTTATTTTACTCTATTTCCATTAAATTTAACCTAAAAGCGCCTATTTTCCATTTAGCGCTAATTTATTGTAAAAAATAAAAATACAATTTTTTAGTTGCTCATTTTTTTATTTTTCTGTACAGGAAAACAAAATATATCATAACATTTTGAAACTTTTATTAGCTTAGTTTACCTTTTTTTCTTATATGTGAATATGTACGTAAGCAAACTTTTACTTGAAAGTAAGTTTCAGACATAGATCACTTAAACAGTATGAATCAATACAAAATATAATTACTATCAATAAAATATGTATAATTGAGTACATTTACATATACATAAACTGATAAAGACATTAAGGGCCTGCTCATAACACATATAATAAAAAATAAGTAAATAGACTACATATAGCACTTGATTACGATGTATTTAGTACCTTCCACAAATTAAAAATCGGCCGGATTATTCGTCTTGACACTTAAAAGTAATAAATTACTAACATATATTAAACTAAAGTAATGATAAAACAACTAAATACACAGTATCAAAGATGTAAGGCGGCGGACAATGACAACCGTTCGGCTCGACAGTAGCTGCGCGTATATGCGCTTGTGGCGTTGGACGGCGCAGCGGAAATGTACACTGCCAGACAAAAACTAGTCTCCAAGTGATTGACAGACCAACAAAACGTCACGAGTCACACAATGTGTCTCTCTTGAGTCACCGCCCATAGCCCAAACGCACTATTGGATTACATTAGAAACATTATTACGAAAATAATATTTTTGTAATTGTTACGTGTATACGCGCTTACGGCGTGATAAGGGTTAAAGATATAATTTTCTTTCTTTTTAATAATATAACTAAAATAATGTAATATATAATCTCAAAGACGTAAGGAAGCAATTTCACATAGTCTGATATACATTTTGTGTTTCCATTGTTCCACTTGGTTTCAACATTCTACATGTGTTAGTTACATGAATTCCCCTGGGAGTATTGGTATGGCAAATCGAATTGAAGGCGTTGGACCTCGTCAAAGGGATGATCGGTCCTAAGCTAAGTTTGTGTGTATACTCGTGAAATTGGAGAGCCATTGTTGGTGAGTTGTAGCCTTCACAATGTCTATATATCGAAACGGAATACATTCTTGATTTTTGCTGTTTGGGATTCCATAGTAAAATATTAGTGGTTTAATTTTTTTGTTTAACTTTTTTTATAAAAATATTAAAATGTTAAATCTAATAAAGGGTTTACTAAAAATAAACATAAGAAATATAGGCTACAGTAATTGTCTTTTAAATAATCGCCACGAGAAACATCTTGAGAAAGACATTAGCCCGTCGATTTTTTCCAAAACCTAAAATATTAAGCTGTCCTCCAAAGATATTTGTAAAACCACTATTTATCTAAAACGCCAGATTGATAAATCCCTACAGAAACACTCGCAAAATATTTATAATTTACGATATTACATCAACTAAATACAACCATAAAAAACAAGTTTTTTTAATAAACACTTATATATTTGTTTACCGTACACTGTGGTATTCCTTATCCGCTAGGAATCCGATATCGCTGACCTTATCACCTTCCACGAACTTACACACGGAGAGCGCATACGGAGTTAAATATATCATTGGATTTACCAGTTTGTGATCAACTTTAGTAGCCACCTAACCTAACCTACCCTGACCTAACATAACTTAACCTAGCCGTAATTACGATAAAAAAAGTAGTGGTAGTGAATTAACGGAAAGGTCCAATAATTTATAACTGCATGATGTACAAGTACCTTGTCATGGCAATAAATTCATTCTTTCTCTTTTCCTTTATTTCTTATTGCAAGTACTGTACCCTCCCTTGGTACAAACACCGAGTGGACGTCCAGGGCACCCCAAAAGCAAAAATAGTTGTTATAAATTTTCAGTTTGTTATTGAAGAAAAGGCCGTTCATCAGAATTTACTCTTTACAGTGATATATAAAACTTAACATGTATAATATTTTCAAGTATATAAAACAACGTTTGAACATAGGCTTACACGCTAAATTTTTAGAAAATTGCTGATTTTTTAAGCAAAACATTTTGTTCCAACTGTTCATGCTTTGTATACAATAGTATTACTGTAATGTTTATTTTTTCAGTATTGAGCGTTTGTCAATACATTGACAAATGCAAAGTGTTTTGCTTGTTGTTTCTGTAGGTAATCTTTACTCGTGAATACAAGAGGACCTTTGTAGGCCTACCTACATTAAAATTTAGTGGCCAGGATGCAGTGACAGTCGTCAATGATGACTGCTTAACAAATGCACAGTCATTGAACACCTAAGGCTTGAAGTATGGAGGCATTTCATTAAGGCTATGCATAGACTTGACAAATACCGCATCTAGAAAAGTGAAAAAGATGCGAACAAAGAGGTAAAACAGATCAGGCTAAGTAGGACCTTGCTGAAAAGAGGACTTGAGGATCAGTTCCTGAACGCAGAGGGCATAGACAACCCATCATCAGCTGCTGTAAGACACTAAATTGTAAATTAATAATAAAAATACTATTTTTTTACCTTTTGTGATTTTCTGAAAGTTGCTGTTTATAAACTTTGATGTCACATCACTCAAAATGTATAATAGGTAGGCTAATGAACTTTTCGAGGTATCTCTTTCTTTACTAAAACTAGTTTCGTGTGGGAGGATATTTTATTTACACAAATATTTGTTGAAATATTGATTTTTGTTGTTTAAAAAACACGTAAAAATACATTCTAATACAAAAATCCAAAACAAAATTAATGTTTAGTTTACTTACTAACTCTCCCACAAGGAACTAGCTAAATATATCCCCCAGGTACTGTAAAAGTTTCACCCATCTATCTCAATAGGTCTTCGAGTAATCTGACATATAGTTAACATTGTGGCCTTATGCCGTTCGGGCTGCCCTTCAGCTAAAATTACGTAAGGGCTAAATACAGAACCATCTATATATCAAAATCTCATTTGAATATCCCAGTAATAGATGCTATTTACGCTCGGACTATTAGTCATGAACCCCCTTCCCTCCCTTAGTACAACCTTATAGAAGGTATGTGTTACAGTCACTCGGTGTTAGTCGTTTAGATGCAAATAATCACAGTGAAAAATTACGCATATTTTTTCCATCATTTGGTAAATCTGACTGTACTTTTATATTTTACATATTAAGGTATGGATTTTTCTCATTCCTTTGTCCATAACCTCTCTTATTAAATTATCGTATTTTTACAATCATCACCTTGAAAATAAAATGGAAGTATATTCTTACCCCTTTTAGAGGTGATAGAGTGAATCTAATAGCTATTTTTCCTAATTGCTTCTTACAACACGATCCCAATTAACACATATTTTGCTCATAACGACTAATCTTCGTTCTGATCAAATCAAAATTTTGCCGTTCCAGAAGTAATTCAACTCGATGTTTTTTTTTTTTTTTTTTTATCGAATCAAACGTTTGACTTTAACAATCCGTAGTTACATTATTTATACTGTATTTATAAATAACTCTAGGATATCGTTAATTAATGTAATACAGTATATTTTTATACTGCAATAATTATTGTATTTTAAAATTAATGATGCTTCCTTATCCATTATAGTTATTTTTCTGTTGTTGATAATTGGGAATAAATTCACGATTTGTACTTAATTGTCCCTTCCCTCAGCCTCTGGAATCGTGTCATAAATCGTCTATTAAAACCTAACTATTCACTTTAACTACTAAGTTAATTTTAGTTAGTCATTTAGATTATTGTTTACTTACTATATACCGCTAATTATCACATCTGGTGTGATATATGTTGTACTGTTGTTCCAATGTTTTTCAAAATTCCATTTAGACCTACACTGCTACCTTCTTCTTGGACTAAAGATATATTAACTGTGGATATTTTTAGAACCTTTAAATGTACACTCGAAATGTTGAAAATCACCAACTAATTAACAATCTTGCACAACACAATCACTTCCCAAAACAGTTTGAATAAAACTGCAAATGTCTTACAAATTAACAAATACAAGGCTTATTTTTTATTATTATTTTATTACTATTCTATGATCATGTGGAAAAATTCTTTATGAGTCATCGTCACGGATTTTTCATCACAGTCTTACGCTTGGATGGCATCAAAGGATCAACGACTACATAATGAACACTATTAACATGGGCAATCTGTTACGAACCATCTTTAGCATGTTATACATGATTAAATACTTGGAATAACGCTATGGATGGCAATACTTGCTAAACTGTAAAAGGGGCATTACTGAAACTGGAAGGCAAATCCCAGTAATTGATGTGGCTGGCCATTGTGTTTGGATCCCTCTTAGTGAGGGACAATTTGTCATCAGCAGTGCGGCCAGATGTTAGCTAGAAATGGTCCAATTGAGCCCTGGGGCCTAAAATATTGATTGATTGTAATTTTACAATTCGCCTAATGTAAAATATATTGTAGTTTAGGAATATATAACTGGAGATGAAAATCAGCAATTGTAAAAGTCTCAAAACACATTAAAAAAAGACTATTTAATGTCAGTCATTCGATAAAATATATAATAACATACACATTGACTTTGTTAAAACAAAAACATCGGCTTGAAATTTAAATTACTTAACTTAAATTGAACTATTTTGTTACTGTATTTAACAAACAACATAATCGGCAAACTTATTTTCACATTCATACTCAAAGATTGACAAACATATTCAAAAGGATCCTTATTTGTAAAAATATAAAATTGTTTGGAACTTTTGAATAGTGTCATACTAGATTATATTCCATCATTAAAACTAAGATGTTACAGTTTAGAAAACAGAAAGGACTTAATAAATACAATTTTTACTACACAATTTTAAGATTTAACTTATCTAAATTGCAATCTTTTTTAGTTAATTTTACAATAAACCACACATTTAAATGTCTTCCAAACAGACGATTCCTATGGAAAAACTAAACCTTTAAACTTACGTCACTTACAAGACTAGATTAAACTCACTCCTTGTACAAGTTTTCTAACTTTTATCATAGCTACAGCAATTGTCATGACAGTATTGTGAAAGCGTATTTCATATCTAAATTTGTGTGGAACTTAATTAAACCGCGAGAAGTTTTCAAAAGGTTATTAGAAATATCATTGATTGGAAAATGTTCAATAAAATACTATTTTATTAAAACACATATAGTGTCTAAACAACATAACATTATAGCATGCATAATAATATCAATATATAAAAGAGAAAGCTCTCACTCACTCATCACTAACCCTCCCACTTACCGTAAATCCTACACAGTTGAATTCTGGTACAAATGTTTGTTGAAGGCTAAAGAGGAAAACTGAAGTTTTTTCATCTTAATCAAATACTCCTAATGCGTAGAAACCGCCCCTAAAAGATTGTTCCATAAGGATAACATTGGGTTGGCTTTAGTAAATTAATAACAGCTGTTGTGTAAATAAATAAACATGTTTATTTTGTACGTTTGTTATTTTATTTATCCTATTGATGCATTAAGAGTTTACAACTAGCCAAACTTTACACTCCAAAGTAACCTGCTAATTATATATAGTAAAAGATGAGCTGATGCAAAAAATATTAACATGACTCAATGCTTGGGGAGTTAGGTTTTCATTGTGAAATGTTTTAGGTGATTTTGTACTAATGAAGAACTAGCTACAGAACGGTTATTATTTAATTTAACAGGAAGCCTCTGGTGCAGGATTAAGGTATTTCTGGGCCCAGACTATAGATGCGCCCACCACCGCACGTATATGGGTGGGTGGGACTACATCACTGTACATGTTAGAATAAAAATAGGATGTACATTTTCATTAAACACACAACAAACATGTTACTTAAAAATGTACTGAAGTCACTTGAACAAAAAGATTTTTACATAATTGAACACACAACAAACAGAACAAGCCTCAAAACACGCTTATAAACTATAAACATCTCTTCGGTTATTCGGAATCAGTTAACATTTAATACAATTAATTCATTTTACTTCAATAAGCTGACAGAAAATCATCACGTCAATGTGAATGCTATTGTATAATGTGGTTCAGATCCCTCAACGTATGAAATCGTCTTATCGTAGCATTAAATCACTTTGTCTGTATACTCAAATATTTTCTATTATTATAGTTTGTTAGTTTAATGTAATAGTATTGGTGTACATAAATGTATTGTTACTATAACATACAGAGGCGATTAAACCATGTACGAAGTTAAGAACTTCCTACATCTACTGTTGAAAATCAATTCAAAGTTATATACTGTCCAGCTAAGAAAAAAGGCAGTATTTGCAAAAAACCAAAACTTTGGGTAAAAGAACTCAAAGTTTTTAAGCTGGCCTGAACTAAAATGTTAAGATAAATATGCTTATGTTGTATAATAATTTGAAGGTCATTTTCAAACTTTTATCACACAAAATAATTATAGAATAACATTAATTTTTAAAAGCAGAGACTACTTTCTTTCTGATTAGAACACTTTATTACAGCCAAGTTGTTTCCAAAGCAGTAAGTACATATTGTGTTTTTTCTTATAACATTAAGACACTCCTCACTTGCAAAGTTGATTTTCATAAATCAGGAAATAAAATAAGTCATTTTACTTCAATAAAAAGCTTATTTAATACATTTTCAGTAATTAATATGAAATCTTATGACATTAAAAAGTTAAATACCAATAAAAATTTGAAATCTAAATTAATCCTACCATAAGCATACATTTAAACTTTTGCTGCTGCTTGCAGCATTTATTACTATGGTGAGAGCAGCACAGCTAAGTAAACAAACATGATTGAACGAAAATCCAATTTGAAGGATTAATTGCACGTAACGACTAAAAAACATTATAACTTACTAGTAATGTATACGAGAATTTTTCTACCAAAAAGAAACAAACATCATACAATTAGGTATATATACCTACCTTAATAACAAACAGCTTTTGCATGGATCATATTCTAGTATGAGAACTACTATCTACCAAAATCTATTTTTTATTTCCTGCTGGTGGAGGGTTTTTCCAAAATAATATCTTATTTTCTGGCAATATACCATCTAGAGTTTCCAAAAGCTTGTCAAATTTGTTGACGTCAAATCCACGTGGTTCAGAAAGATACTGAGGAGGAATCTTGTTTGGATTTTTTCATAAGTATTTTCTGTGAGAAATCCAAAATTTTGTATTCTTCTCCTGCTTCGTATGATGTTTTGTACTATAAAAAGAATCTACTTCTCTCTGCCTTCACATGGCTAATTTCCCTAAGTTTCACTCTATTAGCTGTTTTAAGCTTATCTTTGAAATCTCCATCTTTCCAATAAATGAAACCTAGAATTTGTATTTCATAAACTTGATGTTTGCCCTTTGATTTACACGCATTGACAAAATCATTAAACTCGTATATCTTTCCATGATGTTTCGTCGATAGTTCAACTTGGTAGTGCACTGAGTCAGCGGACATAAACTGTGCCCAGGCATCGATAGTTCAACTTGGTAGTGCACTGAGTCAGCGGACATAAACTGTGCCCAGGCATCGATAGTTCAACTTGGTAGTGCACTGAGTCAGCGGACATAAACTGTGCCCAGGCATTGATAGTTCAACTTGGTAGTGCACTGAGTCAGCGGACATAAACTGTGCCCAGGCATCGATAGTTCAACTTGGTAGTGCACTGAGTCAGCGGACATAAACTGTGCCCAGGCATCGATAGTTCAACTTGGTAGTGCACTGAGTCAGCGGACATAAACTCTGCCCAGGCTCAAAATACTAGATTTATTTCATCTGCAGCAATTTCATCTCTGTTAACAATGAATGTGTATGAACACCAATTTTTATTCTGGCTTGAACAGTTGTCCATCCACAAATGTAAAACTTTATTGTCTCTGTGTTCTTTGACAAACCTGTTAAATGCGCTTACAAGCTCTTCTTTGTTCCTTCCTGAAATTGCCTCATGCCATACACATAATAAGGGAGTTTTGCTTGACTTGTTCACCACAGTAGCAAAGTCTCATTATAGGCAATCAACCTGTTTAAAAAAATAACACTTTTAAAAGTGTCAACTCTAGGAAGTATTAGTATTTTCTGTAGATAACAACTAAAATAAATTGTTCTATCTGAAAGTGTATTTTAGCTGAACTTTCTATAAGCTTCTCTTGACTGTTCAGCGTTGCTTATGTGGTAGCTCAGCTGATTACAAAACAAACATAAAGAACTAAAATATTTAAATGATGAGTAAAAACATTCAACCAGCTAGCATAGGGGAAGCTGTGCTAAGGATAAAGGCAGTATCTACAGTGTACCAAGTAAAAGAGCAGTAAATGCAGTGCAGATACTGCTTTATTCTTAGCTACTTTTGGATACTGCTTTCTTGCTTAGATCAGGTAGGAAAAGTGTGTATATACTGCCAATAAAAATGCTTATATATCCTAAAGTATTGCAGATACGTCTTTTCTGCTGAGTCCAATAGATTCCTCGTATTATAAAACATATAAATGCATATCTAACTCAAAATAAACAATTTTGCAGATATTTATTTATTTATTTATTTATTTAAATTCCAACGGTTACACCATTTTGTTAAAACAATACAATATCAATATGGCAAAATTAAGCTATTACAAAGTATACAAAAATACACACATAAGAATATATATATATATATATAAGAATACACACACACATATATATATATATATAATAAAACAATTTCTAATACTAATATGTTATACTACGGAATAATACTAAATCATACTAACATATACACTTATTGTAAACTATATAATAAGAACACAGATCTAAGGCTACAATATTGCTAAAAGCTAATTAAGAACAAAAATTATAACAATAAAGAAAAATTAAGTTAACCAACATCAATACTATAGGATATACTCTAGATATAGAAATACTATAGTTGCATCAATGCTGACAAAGCTATGAAAAGAAATTACATTAGTGAAAAACTCAAAAAGGACAAAAGAGATTCAATATCAACAAAGACAATCAACATCAATTATCCCCCAGAAAAATTATTTTGACAACTCTTTTAAATGAGGGAAGCTTCATGTCAAAAAAGTCAACTTCACTAGATACGCTGCATCCAATCCTCTGTATCCGTGCCAAACAACTGTTCTGGCTGTATGAGGTAGAATGCTGCCCTCTACCAAACAATTCTTGTGATCTGGTGGCCAAAAGTGGTGCACGAATATGTATCCTCTGAAGGAGTTGAGGACAGTCAATGGCGCCTGAGAGCAGTTTGTAGAGGAATAGTACATCCAAAACTTTACGTCTATCCTCCAGGCCAGACAGTCCCATTTCTGAGGCTAAGACAGCAACATTAACCTCTCTGAAGGGGGTTCCCAGCCGAACTCCAACCATTCGAACAAATTTGTTCTGAACACGCTGAAGAGCTTCAATTTGTCCAGCCTGATAAGGTGTCCAGGCCACCGAAGCAAATTCCAAGACTTGCCTGACCAAGCAGCAGAAGATAGCGCTTAATGCCTTTGTGTTTGATATGCCCCTGGTTGATCGAATAATAAATCCAAGAAGGCGATTTGCTCGACTCAACAACTCACTAACTTGATGTGCCCTTGACAGATCCGATGCCAGCAGAACACCAAGGTCGCGAATGACAACACTCTCTTCACCAAAACACCCCCAAGCTCGTATTCAAATTCCAGTGTGGACTTCCTCCTACAGAACGATATAAGAAAGCATTTCTTCTTATTAATGGACATACAATTTTCAAGGCACCATGCTTCCAAGTTGTGGATGTCCTCCTGGAGAAGTAAACAGTCCTCCAATCCCACAACCTCATGGAACAGTTTAATGTCGTCTGCCAGCATCAGGACCCCAGTATGAAGACAATCCACCACATCCGACATGAAAAGACTAAATAAGTATGGTCCCAAATGTGATCCCTGCGGAACACCAGATGTAGACACCAATTCTTCTGACTGCGCAGACTCCCATCTAACCACTAATTTTCTGTCTGTGAGATACGATGAAAACCAGTCTTATTGCCTTTTTTCTTAGCTAGAAATTATATAATAGTAATTTCCATTCATAACTAAATACTTTAAATATCGCTTATAAATCACACACAAATTTAACGCCTGCTGAATATATGTACGCAATAGGCAATACATGGTAGGAAATTGAAATCGTTCCTCAATGCAATGAAGGCGCAGCCAGTAGAAATGAGTTGTATCATTGGTTATATACCGGGTGTTCAAAACATCTGCAACCCCCTTAATATTTATTTTATTAATCATCGCAGAACAATGAAACTCTATGATTGCGTCTTCACTGTAATTACTGACTTGTTGGTCGTTTTAACTGTCCTTTTTCACTTTGTGGCGACGTCCTGTGGAGGAAATCTGAAAAATCTTAAATGTAAGCATAGGTCGAGTTATACCTCATTTTAAAGTTCATTGTTAGAGGAAAACATTGCCGCGACCACGACTGAAAAAGGCATATTCGTTTGGAAATAACAGCCTCTAAAAGTTTGGCCTCATTGGAACTTTGAGAGGCTGCTATTTCCAAACGAATATCAATATATCAGTTAAATTCCTTTACGTAGGAAAATGTATTTCGGTTACTTTGGAACTGTTATGTTATCTATATCTCAATATGGGAAGATTTATTCTAACCGTTACTGTGTAAAGCTATTTTCGGCTCGTCTTTACTCGACTTTTAAGACCCAATATATCTGTTAAATTCCCCTACAAAGAGCCTGTAAGCCGCTTACCTTGTAAGAGCGATGTTAGCTTGATTCGAGTGATGGAACACTTTATTGTAGCTGTTACTACCTGAGGTCACAGTATAAATAGCATTATTGAACCGGTATACAGTATATGTCAAATTTATAATGGGCGGTGACATATTACATTACTCCATTCAGTAAGATTCCGATTTTATAGATAAATAAACTTCTGTTTTAACAAAGGCAAAAAAGGTTTTAAAAAGATGCCTACTTTACAAAGGTGTTTTGTAAAGTAGGATAAGAAAATTATTCGGACAGCAATAGCTTTCGAAATTAACTTATGTTGATAGATCCTAATCATAGAAACACCAATAGTCACATCAACTAAGGGACTTGCGTCCTATTGTGGAATATGAACCACGAAGTATTAATCTTAGGACTTAGGCTTAAGTGGTCGTTGTCATAACTAGAATCTATATTTTCCTGTGACAAGCACATCAAGGTGCTAACTACATTATAACCAGACGTTTCACCCATGCTGTGATGTGGCATCCTCAGTGGCTTCTCTGAGACTGTCTTGTCAGATAGCACCTTGATGGATCGGAAAATATAGATTCTAGTCACGAAGTATTAGTTTGATTGACAATATTGAATTTAGCAATATTGTGTGGTCAAAAGTTAATGAGATTGATACTTACTTTGCTCTCGGAGACAACGTCTGAACACTGGTCACCATCCAACAATGTGCACGACAAATTTCCTCACTAGTGTACACTATAATGGTGACCATTGAGCAGGCACTATATGTGAATTGTGGAAGCAGATAACCCCCAAGTAGCTGGGTTACAGCACTACACCATATTGTAAAAGTACGTGGATTAATTTTCGCTAACCACTCTCATAACAGCGCGTGGCAGCGCAAATAAACAGTGTAATTAATTGGTTTAAGAGGTTACGCAGACAAATAGGTAATGCAAAAAACATTCAGATACACCCTATACTACTACAGGCAATGCAGATTCTGGATTGACTGAACGTTTGACTTTGTTACACTTATCCAATCATATTATCCTTGCCCGATACTGCTACTCGCAATAAACAGTCTGAATTTACTGAACCTTTGATCTTGTTGCACTTATACAGTCAGATTTCCATAATCAATAGAGTCACAGGCGATAGACAATCTAGTACTGTCAGATCCTTTGACTCTGTTCTACATCTCCAGTCAGATTTCCTATACCCAAAAGTGCCACAGGCGAAAGACAATTTAGTACTGTCAGATCCTTTGACTCTGTTCTACATCTCCAGTCAGATTTCCTATACCCAAAAGTGCCACAGGCAAAAGACAATTTAGTACTGTCAGATCCTTTGACTCTATTCTACATCTTCAGGCAGATTTCCTACACCAAAAGTGCCACAGGCGAAAGACAATCTAGTACTGTCAGATCCTTTGACTCTGGTCTACATCTCCAGTCAGATTTCCTATACCCAAAAGTGCCACAGGCGATAGACAATCTCGTACTGTCAGATCCTTTGACTCTGTTCTACATCTCCAGTCAGATTTCCTATACCCAAAAGTGCCACAGGCGATAGACAATCTAGTACTGTCAGATCCTTTGACTCTATTCTACATCTCCAGTCAGATTTCCTATACCCAAAAGTGCCACAGGCGATAGACAATCTAGTACTGTCAGATCCTTTGACTCTGTTCTACATCTCCAGCAGGGCCGGTTTAAGGTATATATGTATATATACAAGGTTTATATGTATATATGTACATTTGCTCGGCAATACGTCGTCTTCTACCGTTTATTAGCTCCAAATAGCTTACGCCAATTTGTAGCAAACACAATTCAATTCATTATTCATTATTAAGACTCTGATCTTCAAGATATGAGTGAATATGAGGTGGGAATGAGTGTGTTGAGTAATCACAAATTCAAGATTTCTATTAAAATCTATAAAATCCCAACAGTCAATTACCATGCATTAATTAATAGGCAACAACACTATGCTAACAGGATTCTTTTTTAAATTCAACAACGATAATCATGTTTGGCTTAACTTCATGCTTACAAAGTACCAAAGTTTGTTTTATGTTATACATAATTTATATCAGATTACAGAGGTTAGTTTAAACCAATTCCTTCTCAAGTTTTAAAAATTATGTATTGATTTAAAAAAGTATTTTTCCATAGTGAATTAGGTCTGGTAGTTTAACATTTTAAACAACATTGTGCATTTTCACTCAATCTAGTACTGTCAGACCTTTGACACCGTTCTACATCTCCAGTCAGATGTTCTAAACCCAAAAGTACCACAGGCGATAGACAGTCTGGTACTGTCAGATCCTTTGAATAATAATTGAGCTGAGAAAGTGACGCGATCATGATAATCATGGTATAAAAATAATGTAAATAGAAGCAGCGTGGTACATTATATTCACAGAGCAGTGTTTATTTATAAGGAGCCTATTTATAGGCCTACATTATTTGTTTATTCGTCAGTGGACATTCAATTGTCCATCAATGTTTTCAGTCCACCCATGCAGTATATGTTGCAGCCAAAAGAACCGAGCTGCATAATTTGTTTCAAATGAAACCCCCATTTTCAACCCCAAAGAATTAAGTAAAAATATTTCTATCCTGGAAAATCTCGAAAAGGGCAGGGTACTTTTTGGGAAATGTTCAAACAGGGACATATATCATGTTACACCTTATTTTTAAGGTCTTTAAAGCCTTATTATTTTTAGAAAATAACAATTTTCAAATTGTTCTAACTCCTAGGGGCAGGGTGGCCCAAAATGTAAAAAATTTTGGTTTTTATTAAGTTGATGTTATTGTAAATTTCTGTACATCACAAGGATGCAAATGTTTATTCAAACAACCAGTGACATGTCCTTTTAACTAACAAGTTTTGGCTCTTATGTCCCCATCTTCAAAATTGTAAAAATCGTTAAAATGTTGAAAAAGAAAAATATCTCTATGTAAAGGTTTTAAAATAGGACCCTATGCCATGTAGGCTACATATCAAATTAAAGATCTTTAAAAGTAAACATTTTTAAAAGTTTATATCACATCTTTGGTGGTTTTTAATTTGCGGACAAAAAGTTATTTTTATTATAATAAGATTTAATAACATCAAACTATGTCATGCTGCATATTAAATTAAATGTCTCTATCTAAAATAAAAAATTATTTTGTGTTAAAAGTTTTGAAATTAACTATTTACTACGTTTTTCAAACGGCTAATAGAAAACTTTTTTTTTACTTTATTTTAGTTTTATCTTCATTTTAGTTGTTCCTTGTTTTCAGTTATTCCTAATTTACAAGTAAATACATAAATTGTTGAATTTCTTGTAAGCTGATTTGTTATGTATGTATTGATTGTTAACATTTCCTCAACTTTGATTTTTCAAATATAATTGGGCTTTAAGGTGTAAAATGATTAAATACAATATGTATATTAATTTAACTCTGATATTTGAGTCTCAATTGTTATTCCTTAATCCATACGTAATGGTATTTATTTTACTTGTACTTACAAGTGTTTATATCCATAAAGAATGCCTTCTACCTCTCAGGGGCTTTTTATAGGGGGGGGGAACCAAAATATAGTTCAGATGCACTAAATAAACGTCTACAACCGGCCCTGATCTCCAGTCAGAGTTTCCATAGCCAATAGTGCCACAGGTGATAGACAATCTAGTACTGTCAGATGCTTTGACTCTTTCTTCATCTCCAGTCAGATGTTCTATAGCCAATAGTACCACAGGTGATAGACAATTTAGTACTGTCTGATCCTTTGACTCTGTTCTACATCTCTGATGGATTTCCCATACCAAATGCTGCTAAAGGCAAAACCTGTCTATGAGGGAATAGAGCAGATAGTTAAAACTTATCCATTTGTTGGGGATATTTGATGTCTGTGTCATACATTGATTTGATTTTGCAGATTATAACTGTGCAATGTTTTACAATATGCAGCTCTTTTTAACATAGTTTAAATAATAACCTTTTATTTGTATTGAATTAAACAAGTTTATTTCTCAGTAAGTAATATACGTGTTTTACATATATAAATATATATATATATATTTTTTTTTTTTTTTTGAGCTTTTATACTTGTTTATTATTTTACATGTTTTTTTGTTTGCCCTGTCTAACTGCGTATTCACTAACAATATGATTGAATAATAAATCAATGATGCCTAACTTACAATCAAATGAGAATACTGTACTTTTATTGGATTGATAAATGAAATGCTTGATAAATACTCTATTAAGGTTATATTGGAACACTGAACTCATAAACTACTGCTAGATAGCAGAAAATGCACAAAATACATTGGTCTTTACTCAGATTTTACTAGTAATTCAAATGTATCATCCAAATATTAAAATAAATTCATATTAAGGTCTTAAATCACTTCAAAATAACAGTATCATCTAGTAGACTGAACAATATTTTATTGGAATTTTTTTATATTATCAAACAACAAATACGTTATGGAATAATAAGTGCTGAAAGTTTACGTAGCGAAAATGTTTTAATGGTAGTTGGGTGTTGGAGACATATATGAGATTTTGAGACAAATTGTCTCACAACAAAATTAATCTTAATATTTTTCAGATATCAGATCTCATGAATTTTTAAGTTATTGATTTAAATATGAAAAATCACAATAAATATTTGTTTAATTGACTTAGCCTATGTAGCCCATTTCATTACATTTAACCCCTTTCATAAACATTCTCCACCTATTTTAGCAAATATTCCTCACTTTAAAAATAATATGAAAATATTACCTCCCTCAAAACTATAATGGGAATTATTCCCCTCCCAATAACTCTTGGACAAATGTTACAAGCAACTCATTAACACGTTGACTGCGGCTGTCTAATACTATGTACTTTCCTTAGGAGTACATCAAGTATAAAAATAATGTTTTCACTCACCACATTTACATGGCTTTATATCCATGTAAACTTCAACGAAGCTGTTTGAAGTTGATTTTATATGTATATGAGGTTATACTTTATGAATGTATGACCCACATGTGGGTCATACCTCCTCCATACTATACCATGGGAGCGTGTTACAGCATGACCTGCGGGCAGGTATCCGCACAGGATGTGTTAAGATATATTTCTCCCTACACAAACATATAACTTTTCTTCCCACACATGCAACTATTTACTACACATTCCTCAACCCTACTTCATCATTTCATAGGTAAAAATGGATATGTTTTGCTATTATTAGGGGGTTTAATTTAATCCGATATTAAATACATGTTCTTTACTCTTTGAGGGATCTGGATTACTCTGTCAGCTGGTAGAGAAGTCTGAGGTGTTCATGTTGGGTGTTAGTCAGGTCCAGATGTTGTGTAGGGAAGAGAACTGAGTATAAGGCTTGTCACCTGGTTGAAAGTCTGATCAATACTGTGTGGTCCGGATTCCATGTAAAACTGTAGATCCTTATTTTCCCTATTGGAATATTAATAAATGGATCTTTCTAAGGAACAATCCACCTTAGTTTGCAAGAATAACTTCACACATTCATCTACACTTATTACAATCATTTCCCCCTCATATTAATGGTGAATAATAAATAACTTTGATCAAATAACTTTGCAAACATTGTATATGAAAGGTACAGTGATTGAATAGGTAGTGGAAATTGGTTTGAGGTGAAGAGGCCGGTAAATATTTTGGTTGCCGCTCCTCAATCAAGTAAATATGTCTTTCTAAGCTCACCTATGGGCAGTATTTATTATCTCACTTCCACTTTATTAATTTAAGATTAAGTACACTTTAATTTCATTAAATCTGGCAACTTTTTAAAAGACAGGTTGGGCCTACAACCTCTAGAACCATACCTAAATTTCACGCTTGAGTTGTCTTTTAACTATAAGTATGTAAATTTAAATTTATTTCTAATTCTAAATTACCTTTCCAGTAATAGTAGTTACCACAAAACTGTTCTTTAAGGCGTATTGTTTCATCTCACATACCTTCAAATGACCCCTGCATTGAAGTCAGGAGTACTACCCATTGCCTCATAATGCTAGTCAACACCTGGGGTATGTACTTGAGGGGAAATTTTCCAAATGCCCGGTCGGGGAATCGAACCCGGAAACCATAAGCTCAGAAGGTGAGTGTGTTAACCACTCAACCACCAGAACTCCAAATTAGTTCTACTACATGTGCAAATTAATTATTCAAAAATGATATTACTCATACGTATACACACTTAACTAATGGAATTATTTATTGGGGCAATTGTCACGAAGAAAAAAGTATTCTTACTCCAAAATGTTGGCAGAATGTGCAAAATTCCACAAATTAAGTCATTCAATGTTATTTTAAAAATTGCATAGTGCTTACATTAGATTTTACTTATATAACTGAATTTTCCATCTATATTCATATAAATAAATCAGAATATATATTCATAAATCAAGAAAGTGCTGCTTGCTTAAAATGCAATCTTGTAATTCCTCAATTGGATAAAAATGATTAAACTATATTGGAACCAAAATACATATTAAAATTTCAGAAGTGTATTTATTCACATTATAAATTTTATACTATTAAAAAATTCAAAAGAAAACTTATTCAACAAACATATTTATAAATTAGAAAACATTTTAGAATAAGTGTTACTTTTATAAAACAAATGTTATAATACATTTATTTTTTATTTTGTAAATGGCAATTAAAATGTCTTCAAAATAAAAAAATAATATATGTTATATGCTACATCTCTTTTTTAATTCTGAATTCCAAAACATCAAAAATTCTAAGAAATAATGGTCTTTTTAAATGCCTTTAAATAAACCATATATATTAAATCTTACAATGTTCCATGTTTTAAAACAGTTTTCATCATAAAATGACTAAGATCAAGTACTTTTTATATATTTTAATAGTTGGATGAAGTTTGTTTTGACCGAGAGCCAAACTGGGTTATAGTGGGGAAGTGTTGTGCCCATCCCAAACTGTATCAATGGGCAAACAATAGTTGATGCAGTGTCCATACATCACAGTTTGAGAGTTGATACATCACCCTCTCATAAATCATCATCAAATCAACCCTATCCATTACTTCAGTAAACAGAGGCTGGATAATTTACTGCCCGAACTGACAAATATTTCTAATAAATGGGAAACGCTCGCTCGCTCGTTTAACATTAAGCTTATTCTAAAATAACTATAATGAAAGGTTTTTATTCCAAAACCATTTTACTATCGCATAAAAAACTAAGCGAAATTGGTGACATGTATGGCCCAACCACATTCCTTAAAATTACCAACAAATGATCTTAGTCTTATCCATAAAATGTCTATCAAAGAGATATGGGTGAATATATGGGGTGAGTGATATGTGTAGATGAGCGGCTGTAGTCATTGTTACTAATTAAGGTTTACTATTCCTTAGAAAGAGCAATTTATTAGTAGTTCAATGGCCAGGGCAACTAAGGACCTACAGCTTTACGTGGAATCTGAACCAAGTTGTATTGATCTGAATCTCAACTAGGTGACAATCCTTATAATCAGTTCTCTTCCCTCTACAACATCCGGACCCTGACATCCACCCAACATGTGGCCCCACAGGTCAGCAGCATTAACTACATCACTAAATCTTACTCACACTACTAATGGGATAGCAAAAGAACAATTTTAGCATATACAGGGTGACAATTAAGTCTTAGGACGACTTTATAACTTTTAAATGATAAGAGATATCACAACCAAATTTGGCATACCGTTACTGGTAATAGTATGCTACTTTTTTGTGTACATGGTGATCAGATGTCATCTTTAGGGATGCTTCACTTTAATAGATAGGAGCAGTGAATCTCGTTAAATCACAATAACTCCTGAGATAAAGAGTCTGATTCTTGTCAGACTTTATTGTTGGTTATAGTTTTCTTCTTTCATTGTTTGGCTATTGTGAGCCTTTTCTAGATTCTTATTTTTCTAAGACATCTGACCAGAGGAGTTGATCAACTAAGACAATGATGTTGAGGTCAGTATAGATAATACTAGAGAAGTCTGGGGTGTCCATGCTAGGTGGTAGTTTAGACTGCGGATGTTGTGTAGGGAAGAATACTGAGATTCTCAGGCTCATGAATTAGCTGAAAATCAAACCAACTACAGGGTTCAGATTCCACAAAAATCTGCAGGTCTCTTAGTTGCCCTGGGACATTAATAAATGGCCCTTTCTGTGCATAAAATAAACTCAGTTAGTATTCACACTACACAGGTCATCCATACTTATCATACACTAATATTCGCATTCATATTCGCCTTAAAATATCCACAAAGTTGTATTGGCATCTCGTTTCTGAATTATAATCTGAGTCTGTTCTGATCATATGGTATCAATCATTACATGATCATATGGTATCAATCATTACATGATCATATAGTATTAATCATTACAGAAAGGTTGAAATAATACAACATTTACAAACAACTTTAAACTTTTATTGTACAAAAGACTTGTATATCTATACAAAATGATTATTTAACTAACAAGGGATACCTGTATATTACCTGGATATTTTATCACTAAGTTTATTATTTTGCTTTGGTATTCTAAAACCTACTCACAGATGGAGTTTCTGAAGACACAGAGGCCTGATTAGTTAGCTCACTACGGTCGCGTTTCATGATCAAACTGTCGTCATCATTTCCGTTCAGCAGCCCTTCACTTGCTTGGCTCAACCGCTTGCCAACTACTGCATCGTGAAGGGCTTTATTGGTACGCCCCTTGTTGTACCGTTGCTCTCGGTGTTCTGTCTTGGTCAGGTGGTACTCGGGGAAAGCAGTCAAGATGTCCCATCTGTCAGCTGAGAGAGTCCCAGACTCAAACAACCACCGTGACACAGCACTCACTACAATATGTGTCACAATCGCACACAACATCGCAAACGTTCTGAATGGAAAGCGCTGAGTATTTGTCTGGTTGTCAAAGTAAGGGTAACTTATAACAGGCTGCAGACCGATCCCCTTCTCACCACCTACAAATCAAAACAACAAATAATGTTAAAAATAGTAAACCTTAGACCACTGACTTTACTTTTATAGTCAGATCTTGAATACTTACAAGAAATGAAACAAAGCCAAACACCTGAATATTGTATTACAGTATTCTTAAGAGCAATATATTGTGATTTAGTACCTTCAAACATTTACCTGGTTCATTTCAATATCAAATAAGATAATTTTTTAAACATGGCTAAATAAATAGTTAAGTAATGTGCCATATTCTCTGATGTTACAATTTAAAATCACTATTATCATTACTAACAATAGAAGTATTCTTACATGTAACAGGGTTGGTGAATACAAATCCAATTTATACTCATCATTCAGTAACTGTTGAGAAGCTTGTATTTTACCATTACAGTTATAGATAACAAAATCATCATATAACTTTTATGACCTTTCTTCTCCATTTGTGAAAATCATAAAAGCTTTTAGCTAAGCCAGGAATTTACAAAGCATTCACTCTACATAACAAATGTCCTCATTATAAAATGATGCATAGTCAACAAACAATTAATGTATACAACATACCAAGCACTCTAAGAACAATTCCAACTAAATAGGAAGCAAGACATCCGTATTTAGACACCCCTTGACTCCAGTGAACAATGAGGAGTAGTTGAGGAAATAAGATGACGTACACAAGGTCTGAACACAGGTACCTAGGACAAAAAAGACATATTCATATGTATATAGTTTCTTAAATAGCTTATTACATGTTGGTATAGATACAATAAAAGTGAACGTTACAATCAAGTTTACTGAAATCAATCAACATTTTTTTTTTTTTTATTTTGTACCAATATTTTAATAAATTTTTGCTGTGTGAAGTTTACTTTTCTGCTATATCATCATGTCTTAAGACTGTAATAACAGTAGATAGGTAAATGCAGCACTCATTTTGTCCAAGTTTAATCCAAGCAGAACATGTTGAAAATGTTTAAAATTTTACATATTAATAATAATAATCAGTAAATGGACCCACAAGAGCCAAGTGTGCCGGATGGCATTTCGTTTGGAGAGAGGTTGTTTGGTACATTGGTTGCAGATGTTGTTAGTTCCAATATTTGCTATAGTACAATTGTTTTCATCATAGACTCGGCTGTGCGCTACTAGCATAAACCAATGAATGCAGGAATGCAGTCTGATGAGTCATTCCTGCATCGAGTGACTTAATTTGAGTGAATGTTTCTAAGACTTTAAAATGGTACTCTCCCTCGCCCCTTGCCTACCACCGCTTCCAGAGAGAGGCCAAGTCTACCATTATAAAAATTTAACTATACTAGGATTCTCTACTGAAGTATCCGCTCCCCAATTACCTCAACACAATGGAACTTTATTTAAATTTGTTATATCAACCATCCTGGATTGAAATCAAAGACATCAAACACTTTTATTTCATCATTGTGAAATCAGTTCCGAATAAATTACCGTAGAAATTTTCTTATAGAAGTCAATTTCATAATTTGAAGTATATTTGAAGAATAAATCATTTTGTTAAGCAGCCTACCTAAAATATGGTAGTTTTCAAAAGCATTATATAATCAACATATTTATTTGATTTTAGTAGCTTTAGTTATTTAGAAAAGTAGTTTGCTTTTAACATTTTATCAACATGTAGTATTAAGTTATGTAATTCGTATACTACTAGCCATAACTTCTTAGTGCGTGCTTCCAGCTTCAGGTGATGCCGACCGCACGGTGTCTCTCATATGCATGGCTTGCCAGTCTCCAATAGTTGGGCTCAGTTAGGATTCTTTTGAGAGAGCAGTCAGGTTGGAGTCTTCTCTTTAGTTCATCTCTTGTATCCAACTTGCTGGTACAGTGCAGAAGGATGTGTTCAAGGGTCTCCTCTTCCGATCGACAAACGAGACACAGGGGTGACTCGGTGAGATTAAAACGAAAGAGATAGGATTGTGTCACTATGTGTCCTGTTCTTGCTCTTGATGCGAATGATGCCACCGATCTGGGTAGGTTTTTGTAGATTGCAATATTGTTAGGTTCTTTAAGGAAACCATAAAGGTGGCGGCCAGTCGGTTCATCATTCCATCTCTCCACCCACTTGTGTCTCAGAGTTTTGTGAGCTGTGGCCATACAACTGGAGAGCGTTGGTTGCCTAGGTGGTATTGGATGCATGTTGGTTGCTGCTTTTGCAATTTTGTTGGCTTCTTCATTTACATGCAGACCGCAGTGACCCGGTATCCATTAGAAACATATATTTTTGTCTGAAGCTAGGTTTAGAAGATGATGTATTTCCTGTATTCTTTGATAGTATCTTGAAGGTTTGTATTGTTTTAGAAGCTGTAATGCGCTTTTTGCGTCACTGAGGATGCATATATTTTTAATTTCTACACTTATGCAGTGCGCAGCTGCTGCATTGATGGCAATAAGTTCAGTTTCAGTGCTTGAGCATGCATTTGCTGGAGCATAGAAGGAGGGTTCAGAGTGTTCCACAAAATAACTGGCCCCAGATCCTGGTTCGATTTTCGGAGGTTGAAAGCACCAAGGTGGGATTTTATTGACTGTTGGGTACTGTATTGGATGAACGTCAGGTGCATTTTCCACTATTGATATTGTTTGGAATGCAAAGGAGGATTTGTGATAGATCTCTTGTTGGTTTGGTTTTAGAGCTGGATTTGATGAGGGGTCTGCAGATATACTGAGGAACTTGTACCAGATTGCTTTTTGAATGCATATGTCAAGAGGTTCGATGTTCAACTCTTTAGGTTATACTACTTGGTTATACTACTAGCCATAAGAAAAGCCAACAAAGCAAGATATATACCATAATATATCAAATAACATTTTTTTTAAATATCACTTGAAAATCTGTAAATCACTAAAACACTTTTCAGTACCAAACTGTAATTATGTAATAACATAAGTAAAATATTGTTAATATCTCTTTTTATTGTTAAATGCACTAGTATTTTCTTATATGGCTCAAATAATAAAACAATTCTTACTAATAACTAGTTGAGGCATATGGCAATCTAAAATAGAAACTCAAGTTAATTAATGCAACTCTGTATCTTAGGATGGAGTCATTCACCTTTATTGGAATTAAGTCATCTCCTAGTTTGGCAGATTAAGGGGAGCCGGGTGTCCCTATCTCCGCCATGTTAATTTGACTGTTTTTAAAATACCTTTTCTAAAAAAACTATAAGAGATATCAAAATGATTTTTATTTTACCTTAATTATATACTTCTTAGTTACATTTTAACCTACGGAAGTTTTGAAATTCTGAAAAACAAATTTTTAATGATTTTTCAAAAATGTTATGTATTTGTAAGTTTTATTCTGGACGTTGTTATTTTTTTCTCTGAAACTAAAACTGATATTAAAAATTCCTTAGCTGAACAAAATAAAAAAAAATCATATCTCAAGCGGATCCTAAGATAAAGTATTTACTGTCTTACAAAACACAACTTTCGGAAAACGCTAAATGAAAATAGGTCTATACAGTATACAATAAAAATTCTTACATTAATGCATTCCTGCTCCATATGAGAGGTTGTCTGGGTCTTCTTCCATCTCATACTGGTCTTCTAGCCTCTTTTTAAGCATTGTCTTCTTTTGGCGACACTTTTTCTCAATTTCTTATATTGCTTTGTCTGCTTTTTTAACGTGTGACTCATCAACGTGTTTCATCCTTTTTGCACAGTTTGACCCTGGACGAATACCCAACCTATCAAGAACATGGCACCTAGTAATATTTCCTTCATTGTATGTAGCAATGGCATCAAAGACTCCTAACTCTAATGTATTTTTCAATACAAAAGTTGACTTAGGAAGACGAGACCATATAACATTGTTCAGTGATTCACTCGCCTTTTGGGTACCGCCGTGCAAACATTTCCGAAGCAATTCAGGATTAGCCAAATCTTTGAATATAGGCTTGATTTTAGTCATGACAACGGATGAATAATGAGTGTGGTTGTCATGGTCATAATTTTCATTGTTGGATTTAGCCCTTTGATATTTGCACCAGCTATCTTAACCCTTAGGACACAGTTCATGCATTGGTGAGTTGTTAGAGGATGACAGGTGAAAATATTCGGCCCACACTGCAGATTTCATAGATTCTAGGCTATGAACATTCCTCTTAATGGCAAGTCCATAATAATTTTGGATTTCATTGATTGCAGCATGTGTAAGTCGACCACGGCCACCCAAAGTTTTTCCATCTTCTAATTTACTTTTACCGAGACTTTGTTTCAATTTGCGAAGGCGTGTTCCCATACGTTTTTGTATGTGTCCTACACATTCTAACTTTACAATAGTGAAATCATCTCCATAAGGCTTAGCTGCTACAACAGTGGGATATGCAGAACTGTCTCCGTCACCAAGAAAATACTTATACCTTATATTGTAGGTTTACTCGGATTTTTGAAACATATCGAGGATGCCCTTTGATTCCATTCCGCCACTAGAACCGGAATAATTGGCAATACATATAGTGTTATGCTCATTATTTAATCTCCCAGTACACCTACAGTATTTAGTAAAAATCCTTACATCAATAACTTTGCCATTCAGTTCACTTATTGAACTAACTATGCCGTTCTGTGAGTCATGACCTCGACGCTGCCACGACCCATCAAATATAGCAGTAATATTCCTGGATCCATTTTCATTTAGGCCTACACACTCCTCAACAGCTCTCTGCATACTTTAAGTGGCTACCTCCTTGGAGAGGATCCTATTGTAGTGTTTGAATTCAGCTGGGCTAGGTAAATTCATAATACCACAAAAATTACGGGCAGCTTCTTCCCCTTTTCCGATGCAACGAAAAGCATAGGCTAGGCGTACATTGATTGCTGACTTTTTATTTACTGTTATATTATATATTACAAATATTATATATATTACAAATATTACACTTTAAATTTAGTTTAAAACTAAGGCCTAACCTGTTTGTAGGGTAGAGTGAAAGTGGTCCTTGGCACTTAGTTCACACCGCGATTTGTGACATCAAGTTCTGCAATATTTGTAAACTAACCATATGATAGCAATCATTTATGTTGTGTCACCATCTTCATAGGCACTGTATGCATCTAAATTGCTACTTATTTTATTACCAGAAGAACTAATTCTAGTTGGTTCAAACAGGCCTACTTCATTGTCAACAGTAGAAGAGCTAGGCCTAGATTGTAGTTCTAGGTTATTTACATCACTCACTGCTTCACTTATTTCACTTTTACTATGTACATGTCGACCAGTAAACACCCTTTTACGTTTTTTAAACACTTTTAAATTTGATTTAGGCATTGTAAAATTACACAATAAAAACAACTCCAAGGATTCAACAAAAGTACACCAAACCGAAAACCAAAACAAAGCCAAAGCACAAACAACAATACAAATTGTTGACTGTCTGTTACAGATGCAGATGACAGTAGTCAACACTGTTGCCAACGCAACGAAACAAAATAAAATTACTGTACTGTATCAGTGGGAAGAAATGTGTACTATAACAAAGCGCATTGCTCTCAGCGCTCAATAACCACAAAAAGAAACAAATACCTCGGACATAGAATATTTCAACAAATTTTAAGACAAAAAGTATTGCTCAGAACAAAATAATTTTTTCACCACGTTAAATAGAATGAAATAAATAAATAGAAAAAAATAAAACTGAAAATCTTTATTTTTGTCAATTTTAGTCACCAGACTCCCCTTAAATAAAGCAGACATATTTTATCACCAAGTAAGAAGTCTAGTGTAAAGTACCAAAAAAGGCAACATAGTCAACACATACTTCTTGCCCATTCTAAAATACCGACTAAAAACATATACACTGAATAAAAAAGACCTCAGTAGGATTCAAGCATCTGAAATGAAATTCTTGAGAACAGCAATGAAAAAAACTAGACATAACAGCATTAGAAAAACGGCTATAACAGATCAGTTTGATGCAACAAAAAGTTAAGGAAAAGAACAGAATGGCAAAACTAGGATGGTTTTGGACATGTAAAAAGAATGGAGAGGAAGGAATGGCAAACATATGGTTTGAAAAGGAAATTATGGTCAAAAGAAAAGTGGAGAGACTGTGCAAGAAATGGATGGATGTCATAAAGGAGGAGGGAGAAAAAAACCAGGAGTCTGTAGCTGCTGAACTTATAATGATGATGACGCGTGGCATATAAATTTCTTTTTTTGTACGAGATTTGAAAATTTATGTTGAAGCTAAAATATTATTAAAATTCATGTTTACGGCCCCTGGACTATTATTTTGACAAACTAGGCTACTCTTACCTCCGTCAATAATCCAATATAAAACACTTTAATAAGCTGACATGTTTCGTTGCTATCACAACATTTTCAAAGCTTGCAACTCGTCAATCACATAAAACTAAACATTAAAAACACAGAACACACAGTGACACGAACATAAAGTACATTTAGATAGCGCTATCATCCCGACCCGGCACTGGTTGGCAGTTGAGTCTTCTACCAACCAGTGCCGGGTCGGGATGATAGCGCTATCTAAATGTACTTTATGTTCGTGTCACCGTGTGTTCTGTGTTTTTAATGTTTAGTTTTATGTGATTGATGAGTTGCAAGCTTTGAAAATGTTGTGATAGCAACGAAACATGTCAGCTTATTAAAGTGTTTTATATTGGATTATTGACGGAGGTAAGAGTAGCCTAGTTTGTTAAAATATTATGTTAATGTGATATGCTAAGACTAGTTTTTCATTCTTCTTTACAAGCACCCTGTCCCTTACTCTATAAACATTATTTGTAAAACTACCATTTCTGACTATGAAATGAAATGAAATATGTCTTATTTGACCAGGCGAAGTTGGGACTAAAAAGTCCCTTCTTCCACTTAACCTGAATATTCTATACTATATTACATTCTATACAGAATATTCCGACCATAATCTGACTATTAGTTTACTGCCCAAGGTTCTTGCTACATATTCTCTTATATACATAACTATTCAAACATATAAAGTGGCATAGTTGGTTGTCTACTTGAATTCTATATAGATGAAATAAAATTAATGCATTGTTTTCAATATTCGAACTGTAACCGCAATAACCCTGGATGATTCATACTGTCATATGTTTTGACAGATCCATGATGATTTCTTTTGCTCTTCCCCTTTATTGATTGATAATTTGTATGATCAATTCAATAAATTATAAACCTGCAGTAATACATTAGGACCTCATTAACCTAACACTTTGTACCCAGAGGTTGTTGAATTTGGGGGTTGTTGAGTTATTCAGAACATTGACATTTTTAATGTGTTTTGTAAATGAACAAACGATATACTTGAGTTACATCATAAATGTATTACTAATATGTATATAGTTATTGTATCTGCAAATAAATCTTGAATATCCATCAAATCCTACAGCTGAACAATTGTTTAATTGAAGATTGATTTTCTTAATTTGGAACTTGGCTGCTTTGTCACGGAGTCGCCGGAGGAATAAAATATACATTGCAGATGATCCGTGTTGCAAATAACGCAATTTCTTTTTTTTACATTTTTTTTATTCATTCATAAGATGCTGAATGTTAAGATATGAGCAAACATGAGGGGTGAATGAGTGTGATGAGTGTAGATGAACGAGTGTAGTCATTGTTACGAACTAAGATCGACTGTTCCCCAGAAAGAGCTATTTATTAATATCCCAATAGCCAGAGCAACTAAGGGACCCACAGCTTTACTTGGAACCCGAACCACATGGTGTTTTTTTCAGCTAACAAGCCTGACACTCAGTTCTCTTCCCTACACAACATCTGAACCTGGGCTACCATCCAACATGGATAAACCAGACTTCTCTAGTAGTGTCCACTATGTATTTGACACATAATCTAAAGCCAGCTAGACTTGCACACCGTTAGCAGTTGACTGTCAGCTTACCCAATCTGTTGAGTTACTGGGTGTTGAATTAGAGAGGTTTTACTGTAGTTAATTTTTATTTTCTGAAATCATGTTGAATATCATCCAAAATATTATTACTTTCTCAACAAAACTGAGAAACTACGTAAGTCTGTTAAATTTAATGTTTCTTGATCTTCTAAATTATACTACAGCAGTAAAGCATAAAAATATACTACATAAGTATAAAACACTCAAATAACTTAGTCAATTTAAAGGAAGATAAAGCATCAGTGAGTGTTCAACTACTGATTGCTATTATAAAAGCAACTGGTGCTGTATCTTTCTTCCAATATTGGATATGTAAATTTATAACATTGGTTAGGTTCATTTTTTAAATCATGTTGTGAATATATACTTACGATAGATAATATATACTTCCCACAGATATGGCAATGGCAGCTGACGTGTATGATATGACAATAGTGGAGATTCTCATGGCCCACAGCACTTCCTTTTCTGTAGCCTAAATAAATTATTAACAATATAAAATAGACATAAAATAGTTATTTCAGGTAGAAAACACACGAGATTAGCATTATTTGCTATCTACTCACAGTTCTTTTTAGAACTAGAACGGCCATAGCTAAGAATCTAAGACATTAAATTTAATTAGAAACATGGCTTTAATTCCTGGAGTAACTATGAAGATCTTATCTCTGCACCACTCCCATGGTTCAGTAGTCATGTTGAATATAATGTTCCAATAGAGCCTAAAGTCAAAAATAACTTCTTTGCAGATCAAAGGAAATAATTTGTTCAATAAGAACTTGAAAATCCAGAAAATGATAGTCCAGAATACCTGATAATACGGCACGTCTGGGATCTCAAAGTCAGAAATGATGGAGAACAGTCAGGAGCGTGTTATAGTAGTCGGGAATGAATGAGAGCAGACAGGAGTGAGAAAGGACTGTCGGGATGATTTCTCTGGAATCCCGACTGATCTCACTTCTTAGTGGTCTGCCTGATACCTTATGGCACTGGATGCTGTGCCTGACTGGTGAAATGCTCGTATTTGCCATTTTGGCTTCATGAGTGTTATTTCCCTCTTTTTCTGTGTGGGTGGATTAGTTTGTGTTGGTGAGTTATTTATCATGCAGTTTTATATATTCAATACAGTTATTGAAGAAAAATAGTCTGATGAGAGTTTATGTTACCGGAAACTACAATTTTTCCGGTTCACTCTTTTACAACTTCACTCTTTTAGTACTAAATACTTTCTTAATGAGATTCCACTTGTTTTATCTTTATTAGAGACAAATGCTATTGTAACGGGAGATATGAATGTGGATATTTTAGACGGATCTAAGAACTCTGAAAAGGAGAATTTTTTATCCCTCTTCTGTAATAATGGTTTTGTTTCCCTTGTTAATGTACCGACCAGAGTGACTGTAACATCCAAAACCTGTTTAGATCACATTTTTGTGCGATATAAATATTTAAATACTTTTAAAACGGGAATATTTGATCTTGATTTGACTGACCATCATGCAGTTGGTGTGACTTTTAAGTATCAGGGGATTCTAAACAAGCAGTTAGATGACAAAGATCAAGCTAATCTGAAATTTATTAACTACACCAAATTAAAAGCTGATCTTGGGTCAATTGACTGGAATTCACTACTAGAGGGTGACGATGTAGAAGGAATGTTTAAGATTTTTCATGAAAATTTAACATTTTATGTAAATAAAAATGCAAGCTTTACTGTGGTTAATATAAAATTTCATAAAGCAAAACAAACTAGCCCATGGCTAAGTGATACATTATTCCAAAGAATTAAAAAAAGAAATAAATTGTATAAAGTTCTAAAGAAAAGGCCGTATGACGGTCCTTTTTGGGACTATTATATGCGTTTCAAAAGAAAATTAACTGCTGACTTAGATCTCCAAAAAAACCAATATTACAAAAGTCTTTTTCTAAACTGTGGTAAAAATCCTGCTGAGAAATGGCGTCTGATTAATAACATTATGGGGAATAAATCTGAAATCATTGATAAAATAACTCTTAATAATGGACAGGTAGTTCAGGATGCTAAGAAAATTGCTAATGAGTTCAATCGTTACTTTTTAAGTAGTTCCACCTTGAATGATAGTATAAAAACTTCAGTAAATGACCTAAACCTTTTAACTGTACCCCATACAATTTTTATCCAACCAACAAATGTTTATGAAGTAATAAATATTGTTAAATATATGGCAAATAAAAAGTCATCCGGCTTTGATAGCTTTAATGTATTGTTTTTAAAGCAAATTATAGATGTCATTGCTGATCCTCTTGTTAAGATAATTAATTTAAGTTTTGAGAGGGGGATATTTCCTTCTATTTTAAAAACAAACATTGTTGTTCCTGTACATAAACATGGCAGATATGATTTAGTTGAGCACTTCAGGCCAATTACTCTAACTTCAGTTTTTTCTAAATTATTTGAAAAGTTGATGCGTAGCAGAGTTTTAAATTACTTTGAAATTAATAAATCTCTTTCTGATAGACAATTTGGTTTCAAAAAAGGTAAAAGTACTGAAGATGCAGTCAGGGATTTTATGACTAGTGTTTACAATAATTTGAATTGTAATAGAAAAGTATCAGGACTGTTCATTGATTTCAAAAAAGCCTTCGACTTGGTCAGACATGACCTGCTGTTGGCGAAGCTGGAAGCTGCTGGGATTCGTGGTGTGGCTGCCGACTGGTTTAGGTCTTTTTTAAATGGTAGAAGACAACAAGTTAAAGTAAAAAATTGTTTAAGCGATGAAAGCTGCAATAGTATTGGGATCCCGCAGGGATCGGTACTGTCAGCTGATCTGTTCTCTTTATTTATAAATGATCTTTTAGGGCAACCTTTTTATGGACAAATAACAGCTTTTGCGGATGACGTAGCTTTTTTTATTCATTTGATAGTTGGGAAGAAATTAAAACCTCCATTGAACATGATTTATTTTTGTTGAGGACATGGTGTAACAGCAATGCAATGACCGTCAATGTTTCAAAGACTAAAATTCTAAATTTTGATTTATTTGGCTTTTCTTTTGACTATAATTATAAATATCATTCATTTTCATGCTTAGACGTAGACCACTGCAATTGTGAAAAAATCGAGCAAGTAGACGAAATAAAATATTTGGGGATTTGGCTGGATAGTAAAGTGAATTGGAAAGTTCATATAAGTAATCTTCATGCAGAGTTAAGAAAATCTATTAGAACATTTTATTTTCTGAGGAATATATGCGATGCTTCCTTTTTAAGGACGTTATATTTTGCACTTGTAGATTCTCGTTTGCGATAAGGAATCGAGTTTTGGGGTGGAACTCATGATTATTTATTAAATAAGATTTTTGTTACACAAAAGTATTTTATTCGTATAATGTTATTTAGTAAACCAAAAGATCACACTGAACAACTATTTAAACAACTTAAAATATTACCAGTAAAAAATCTGTTTATTTTCAAAGTTCTTCAAATGTTTTACAAGATGAGTGGTAACACTGGTACAGTCAATTTATTCTATCAAACAAGAAGTAGAACACAGCAACATTTTATCAGACCTCGGGTCAATAAAGTATTTTTCTCTAAAACATTTTTGTTTTTAGGCCCAAAGTGTTTCAACTTGTTGCCACAAGAAATTAAACAATTAAACAGGTTTAATTTATTTTCAAAAATGCTAAAAAAGTGGTTAATTGATATTACAGATATCAGCACACTTACATCTATAGTTTGTTAATTTACTTTGCAATAAAACTTATAATGTATGTATATATATATATATATATATATATATATATATATATATATATATATATATATATAAGTGTGTGTGTACTTTTAATAGGTTATTTAAGTAGGTTACTTTTGTATTATTTTACACCACGCTTCACAGTGGACGCTTCAGTGAAGTGTATTTATAAGAAGACTCACCTAAGAGTGACTTTATTTTATCTATTATTTGTATTATAGCTACCAGTTACTGGATGTTGGTAGTTATTTATTTTTTCCAAGAAAATATTGTTTTGTTCACATTGTACATAATTGGCGGAAATAAACGATTTATTATTATTATTATTATTATATTATTATTTACAGTTATTTTCAATTTACTTCCTAAACCTTGAAAAATTGCAGCTAAACCGATAAACAAGTTTTAATAATGTATGAACAAATATTTTATAAAAATATGTGTTGTACTGTTCTAAATTCTAAAATAAATATGCTTATAACAATTATTTTAAAACTGTTAAACTTTTACGTTATTTTTCCTTAGTTTTCTTATAATTTCAATGAATAACTAACTGATCATTTGACAATTTTGACTATCCAAATTTTTATAATCTGGCATAAAAAAATTCATGGATTTTTAAGGTCTTCCTGAAGCTGAGCACCTCTATTAATTAGTTTTTAATTTTTTTTTTTTATTCAACGTATTAATGGACAATGATTATTTTAAATGCACTTCCTACAAAATCTAAACAGTAAAATGGAATATTGGCACCGAGAATAGCTTTAACTAGAATATGTTGTTGTATGAATTAACTAAAGGATTTTCATTTTTAGGCTTACATGTTTCATGATTTAATAATAAGACTAATTATTATACTTGTATTGATCAAGACTAATTATTGAGGCTTGTCTTGATAGTTGTAGACAGGCCCCACTTTGTATATTGGCTGACTGCGCTATAGCCCAGAGAGCAACATTTTTAGAGCCACCAAATTGCATTTTTTTTTTTTTTTTTTTTTTACAATATTGTTTTGATTAGTTTTGTTTTAATGTTCCACTCTAAAGAAAATTTCAATTTGGAAACGGCAAAAAAGCTATTCAGCTTCCTTAAAAATTATTCTTTTTTAGTACAGTGAGTGCTCTTACATCCTACGCACAGCCTAAATTATTCCTGTTGCACAGCACTTTTATTGGAGTCACAGAATTTTCTGAAATAGAAATTAGGCAAATGATATCCGCTAGAGGTGACTAGGCGCTCTCCTCCCCTTCCGCCGCACCGTCACAATTACCCGCCAATCACACCTTCCCCTGTCTCCCTCTCTCTTCCCTAACTTGGACACTGAACTCTTTTTGTTTTTGTCTAGTCATCACTCATCAGTGACATCCTTGGGAGTTGACAGGTGTAGTGACAACTTACTAAGACCATCCATCTTTCAGCGGCTATGAAACAGATTCACACTTTAGAATTTATCGATGAAAAAGAGACGAATTTAATAAATATGAACAATCCACCACTGCTCTTATTGGATAAGAAACTCACGTTTATTCGAGAATTAGAAAACACAAAATATTTGCTGATGAAACAGATGAGAATGAAGGTCAGCTTTAGCTTGAAGGAAGGTCAACTTTAAGAATTAACGTGTATCTTAAAATCACTGATTCATTGAAATCAAACTTGAGTAGACAAAAAAAGCATATGAGGTGTTGTCAGACCGCTTTGAACTTCTGGTGTTGCTGTCAAAGGAATCTTCAAATGAATCTATTGCGAAGGCTGCAACGAAGTTGGTAAAGTCTTATTTAGAGGATATCAGTGAAGAATTTGTAAACAAGTGTTCTATTTTAAATATGCACCTTAACTGGAAGGCATGAAGACCATACCTGAGGTTTACATGTTCATAAGAAGTAACAAGCTGTCTACCACTTTCCCCAATCTCAAAGTAGCCCTGAGGATTTTCTTGACACTTTTAGTCACCAACTGTTCTGCCAAAAGGGGGGTTTCAGTTTTATCTAGAGTGAAAAATGCCAAGAGATCAGCTCTTTGAGAGGAAAATCTGAATTTACTGGTATTAATGTGCTCTGACCATGATGTTTCTCTTAAGATATTATATCAATGATGTTTCTGAGATTGTTAAAAACTTTGCCCAAACTAAATTAAGAAAAACATCTGTCATTTAAATCTATCGTTTGTTTTAAGATTTATTTAACTTTATTTCATTGGTAGAACTTATGTACTTACTATGTACTAACTTAAATTTTTACTGGCGTTGAATAAACCTCAAAAGCTCACTCCTTTAGTGGCCTTATTAATGAAATTTGCTTTTGCTATTCTATACCCCACAGTAGTGTGGGGGTGCCAAAGCTGTTTGCAGCCCGGAGCGATATTCACCCTGAACCTGGGCCTGGTTGTAGATTAGATAACACTATTCATATCTCTCTATAATTACATAGGCAAATAATTAAATTTGTGAATACAAATTCTTGCTTATAATGACTGTATGTAATGTAGCTCTTAATGTAGAACTTACATGGTTTAGAATGTTTTGTGAAATGATTGATTTTTTAATTTATGTTCATTGACAATAGAAATAAGAAAACTGTTACTCATATGGGCCCCCTCAATCCAGTTTTCTTGCTCCATGAAATTAGTTCATGTTCCATTTTCACCAAGTAGTACCAGGACTCTCTCCCTATCTCTTTCTCTATCTTTCTTCATTCCTCTGTCTGTCTCTCAATCACACGCTGAAGTGACTGTTATCTGCCAAACAGTCATACGAGTGCTTATTTGAAACCATTGAGCATTGCCTTGAACAGTCTATTTGTTTCTATAGTCAGTGATATTACATTACAAACACGAAATCAATGTTTTCTAAACTGTTGTTTAATGTATACAATAGACCTGCAATATATTTCAACTGACTTACTGAAGGCCTGAAAGTCCACTTGTAGATATTTCGGGAAAACATGGCCGCAGAGGCGAGAATGCTGGAGTCTGCTGATGACATTACTGCAGCTGACACGGAGCCCAGACCGAAGAAAGATACCCACTGACATCATACATTTTATCAATTTTATATCTTAAAAAATAAAACTATAGTTATTGTTTGAATTGTATATGTTAGCATTGGATTGTTGACGAGCATTAATTTGTTGTAGATCTACAACGCTTCAAGTGTTGAAAAACAACCAACACTTCAACAGATATAAAACATTTCTTGTCCTAAAGTGTTTCTTAATAAAATAACCTTAATTTCAATAAAGACTGCATATCTAAGAGATACCATTATAAAAAAACTTTAAACAACAATATTTTCATAAACTATGACTGACCCCAAAAAAAATCTCATCTCTTCTGATACAAAATTATAATCACAAATGCAAACAGAAATGTATAAAAAACATTATTCCTCAATAATTAATATAAAATTATGAAAATTAATCAAATTATTGCAACTATAATAAATTTTTATAGTTTTATTAGTATTAATACCTCACGATGATTTTGTTCTCTGTTGTTGTGTCTTTGACTGATAATAATAGTAATAGTCTAAAATAAGACCATAATTTTCAGATAGAGTCAATCTTAATATAGTTATGTACTGTTGAAATTTTTTTCTTGTATAGTTTTACTTACTCTTAAAATCAAGTTTCTATTGGAATTGAGGTTCCGGTATAACAAAAATTCTACCTGGGGAAGAGTGGAATTGTTTACATGCAGAAATTCAAATTCAGCTTTATTCATGAAAATATATACAAAATGTAATGTTGAATAGTTTCTAGGAAAAATAAATGGCAAGTTATTTATACATTATATTATTATAACAAAATTATAATTATATAGCTAAAAAACATTTATTTTTTAACTGTCACAAATATTGCAATATAATTGATTATATAAAATAAATAACTCCAGCACTACCAACAAAACTGGTAGAAAATACTCTTCTACAGAGTACGTTTTAACTATAATATATTTTTTTAAATTCCTTTTAAAGTTTACTTTCGTTTGTTTCATATTTTAAGGTTATAGGTACTTGTTTCAAGAAATTTCACTCCTATATAAGTTGTTTTTTTATAAAGAACTCAAAATTCTGGTAATTTATTATAATATCCCTTTTGTTTCAAGTGTTGTAATAAATAAATTGGTAATAAAATCTGAACACTACAATGGTACTGATCAACTTTCCCATTCATACACGTACAGTGTTATTGAGAATTAGAATATGCAGAAATACTTTTCAAGAGGAGAATTGTATCAAATATATATTGGCCATAAACCATTAAGATTTTATATGTTTTAAGAGTCTGCTTCACTTACCACCCTATTGGATTTGATTATCCATAAGGCCAATGTGTTATGGATAATCAAAAAAGATTACAGGTTTGTTTGCTCATTATTCATTCATTATTCATTATTAAGACGCCAATCATCAAGATATGGGGAATATGGGGGGCAAATGAGTGTGATGAGTGTAGATGAACGAGAGTGTAGTCATTGTTACCAACTAAGGTCGACTGTTCCTTAGAAAGAGCTATTTATTAATAGCCCAAAAGCTAGGGCAACTAAGAGACCTTACAGCTTTATGTGGCATTTGAACCATGTAGTGTTGGTCTGATTTTCAACTAAAACACATAATTTTGAACTTGATCTTTTTTTAAAAAGGACACAAAATTGTTTAGTACCCCATAAATTCAGATTTTAATTGTATTGAGAAAGTCAACTGCCACGACCGTTCAAATCATACAATGGTTTGGAGACGAGGATAGACAACAATCGGTCTTCTGATAGTTGACCGAGCTACAAGTAGTTCCAAAGTCAACACCGGGTAGAAGGTCGAAGCAACAACATTTTTCACTGGAGATAGGGATAACAACGAAGTATTGATGTATTAGAACTATCGATAAGTATGTATTGATATATTAGTTAGTATCGATATTTTATTTTGATAATATGGGCCATATCCATATTTTGGTCCAAAATATCATATCACTAAATATTAACATTACTCTCTCTCTTCAAAATCATCACAATAAAAAAAAACATGCTTACAGAACATGTACAAAGTAAACTTTATTTAGTTTTTTACTTGAGTCGGTGGCGCAGTGCTGTAACTCAGCTACCTGGGGACAAAGTGTTTGGGAGATTGTAGGCGATAGGTTCCATGCTCAGTTCTCTTAATACCAACACGGCGTCCACTCAATGGTTGTCATCAACATAGACACTACTAGAGAAGTCTGGAGTGTCCGTGTTGAATGGTAGTCAGGGTTCGGATGTTGTGTAGGGGAGAAAACTGAGTGTCAGACTTGTCAGTTAGCTGAAAATCAGACCAACACTACGTGGTCTGACCTACAGCTTTCGGATTCCACTTAAAGCTGTAGGTCCCATAGTTGCCCTGGCTATTGGGCTCTTAATAAATAATCCTTTCTGAGCTAAGCCTAACTCAGATAGTAACAATGACTACACTCAATCATCTACACTCATTCACTCCTCATATTCGCCCATATTTGTACGATCGGCGTCTTAGAGATGAATAATGAATAATAATAATAATAATGAGTTTAACACACTAAAAAGTAGTTTATTCTAGACCACTGGGTGGAACAAGTAAATGAAGTTGTGTGTGAGTTGGAAACGCTGACTCTTCTCTTTAGAACCTAGCCTGCCTAGTCAGTCGCCTTACAATACAAACCACGTGACGTTAATGGTCAGTCACTCAATGTCCACCCACACAAAAATAACAACGTATTGCATTATTCTTTTGTAATTAACATAATAAATAAAGATATAACTATTATTATTTTTTATTTTTTCATTCAACCCCACATACCACAACTTGTTTCGTGTAGATAAATGTATTTAATTTTAACATTTTGTTGGGTATTCTAAATAGTGACAGCAAAACATAAGTGCATTTTTGGTCATGACATAAGAGTTAGTGCATATTTGCATTGTTTTAAACTGATAATTCTATTACAACTCGATATATTGGTTACCCGATATGTTGATATTTTTCTTTTGATATAGTCGTTAGATCAATATTTTGTATTCCACATATCGATAATTCAATAATTTTTGTATCTTAAAAATATTTGCCATCCCTAACTGGAGAGGACTGTTAAAATGTTCTTTGTTGTTTCATTTCAGCTTAGTTTCATGATAATTTTTATTGCTCATTTGTGCAGTTTTAGAATAATGTCAATATGTTTTTTATCAAATAATAATATTATCAAGACATATATATCCTGCCAGGTTTACCGTGGCATTTAGCTAAGGAGTGCGCAGTAAACTGTCATTAAAAGGGGTTGGAGGTGCCTCAAGCTAGAAAATATATTTTATTTACGTCAGAAAATAAAATCACCTGATATTTAAGTTGTTGTTTATAACTTGACTTAATTTTATTTTTAAGCAAATTTAAGAGCCTATTTCCAGAGCACACTTTGCAAGACAGCTTAGGTTGTGTTCATTTTAGCAATAAGAAGTTATAGTTAAAAAAAAAATTAAAACGACCTTTCTGATTGGCCATATTAATTAATGTAATCAAACAACAAAGGAGGCGAAAAGAAATATTTTTCTACACAAAGAGGCACTGAAAGCCCAGTTCAACGGGCAATATGGGAACTAGAGATTCATTCATGGGAAGAGATCATTCATGGTGGAGGGGTTCAACAGTGGTGGAACTGCCCTCCACTCCTATGCGCAGGCCAAGTGCCACAGTAAAGACTCGTAAGTTATACCAAATGATAAATGTGAATGGATACTTGTTCTTTTTTTGGAGAAGAAACACTGTGTTGTTCCTTAAACACTGAAAGCATAGCATATTAACAATAAATGAACAATTAAAAACCATAGAATATCAACTTTAAAAAAGATAGTGACAGTTAAATGCAATGTTTAATGTTGGGGTCATCATGGTGATAAAGGTACCTTAGGTGTTAGGTGTGTGAGAACACGTGGCAGGATGACAGTGGCATCTTCCATGGTCATATTTCTGTTGAACCCTTCTACTTGCGACCAATCTAAATCAAAATTGAACGTCATCAATGTTACAAAAATGTTTGGGTAAAAGTACAGTGTAAATGGAATTTAATTATGTATATAAGACATTCCAACTCTAAAATTGGCTTCGAAAAAAATTCTTTTCACTTTTCATAAGAGTCTGGCTTTGAGACCTAAGACTTTGATTTCTTGGTCGCCACTAGACATAGGTATCTCAACAAATTATACCATTTATGTGCTACATTAAATTTCCAATAATAATAAGTCAATTGTTTGTATGTTTAGAGAAGAAAACTACTTTGTAAATTGTGCCAAAGTAAATTTTTTTTATTTATGTAAAAAAGTAAAAAAAACGTGGCCTTGTTTACACCCTGAACAAGAAGGTGTCAAGTTACAAAAAAAAAAAAAACTGTGCCATTTTATAAGCTTTCAAAAAAATATGCTACACTGATACATTTTCCTTAAATTTGTGCTAGCTTTAGTGATTTGAATATTGACAAACATGGAGAGCTTAAAATCATAAACAAATCTAAATTCATATACAAACATACAAGTTTGGCTGAAAAATGTTACTAACTTAATCCCCTATGAGTAATTTCCAATAGAAAAGGTTTAGTAGCAAGAAAGAAAACATATTTAGATCAAACTGTTATATGAAGGCTTCACAACCAGTCTTACCAGTTCCTTTTGCAATTATTCCAAACAGCACAGCTGGGATCCCCATCAACACACATCCCACCATGGACCAAACAGCTGTCTGATGAGCCATTTTGGTGGTGCGGATTGCTAGAACTCGCTGGAAATAGTCCTGTAATATAAATTATTTAAGTCCTAATCTTCATCGAAAGATTTCTATAAGTATTGATCTCACTGTTGCAAAATGAATCATAGTAATGATTATAATTTACATTAAGTCCAGCTGGTGACATAACTGACTGGTTTAAGGAGTGGCTCTTCTCTTCTGCCCATTAAAACTTAAAATTGTGTATATCAATATAATGATAGATTAAAGAATAGTAAGGAAATGAAAGTACACCAACTACCTTCAGGCTGATTAAATTGATTTTCAAGATATTTTTTGTTAGTTGTAAATCTCATTAACTAGCAAGATGTTTTATTTTTTAGCATATTTTTAAAAAGAACAACATAAACATTTGTACATCAGCATTACTTGTTTTTGTTGTTCGCTAACTAAATTCAAAAAAGTAAACAAGAATATTTATTGTATTTGGTGGGATGCAGCCTACCTGGCGTACATTACTTTAATTTAGAACAAATTAATTTACAAATTTTACGTTTATTCATATTTTTACTATTAAGGCCTATACACATTTTACAATATCAACGTTGTATTGGCTGGCCAAACACAACAAAATATGAGTCAAAATATGGCATCACTGACAACATGCCCTTCATTTTGGATAACTAACAGTTAAACAGATGCAGGTACTGCAATCTAAAAAAGATAATAGAAAGAGCCTAAATAATATAGGGGAGTTTGACTGCAATCCTCTGACAACCGAAGAGAATATACAATATATTTATAGCCCAATAAAAAATGAATGAAATCTCAAATTTGTAACTTTTTCTCAAAACAGGCATTAATATTTATTCATTGAGATTGATTTTGAATGGCGCCCCTTTCATCGGCCACCTGGAGTGAATTGCTCCTCTCTAATCATACCACTGCTGATTCTATTTCTTCAAGTTCTAAGCATGTACCTTACTTGAGAGAGTTTGAATCTAGATTTCCACTTCAAGGTAGTTATAATATTTTTCATGCTTGAACATGAATATAATGTAATTTTGTTTTGAGTTTTTGCTGAAACATGCAAAAAGCAAGTAGAGAGTTCATGAACAATATATTTATGTGGGTGCACTGGTATTGCACTGCATACCAGCCCTAATGACAAGGTCCAAAAAGGACCACCCCGGAATGCACCGGGACTGCGCCGCTACCATCCCAAGTAAACTAAGCTGGGTGGCAGAATGTAAAGAAATTATGAATTAACTATGTCAGTGAAAGTGACGCTGAGATAAAGTATTTATTGTCTTAAAAAACACAACTTTCGGAAAACGCTTAATGAAAATAGGTCTATACAGTATACAATAAAAATTCTTACATTAATGCATTCCTGCTCCATATGAGGGGTTGTCTGGGTCTTATTCCATCTCATACTGGTCTTCTAGCCTCTTTTTAAGCATTGTCTTCTTTTGGCGACACTTTTTCTCAATTTCTTGTATTGCTTTGTCTGCTTTTTTAACACGTGACTCATCAACGTGTTTCATCCTTTTTGCACAGTTTGACCCTGGACGAATACCCAACCTATCAAGAGCTTGGCACCTAGTAATATTTCCTTCATTGTATGTAGCAATGGCATCAAAGACTCCTAACTCTAATATAATTTTTCAATACAAAAGTTGACTTGGGAAGATGAGACCATATAACATTGTTCAGTGATTCACTCGCGTTTTGGGTACCGCTGTGCAAACATTTCCGAAGCAATTCAGGATTAGCCAAATCTTTGAATATAGGCTTGATTTTAGTCATGACAACAGATGAATAATGAGTGTGGTTGTCATGGTCATAATTTTCATTTCATTGTTCGATTTAGCCCTTTGATATTTGCACCAGCTATCTAAACCCTTAGGACACAGTTCATGCATTGGTGAGTTGTTAGAGGATGACAGGTGAAAATATTCGGCCCACACTGCAGATTTCATAGATTCTAGGCTATGCACATTCCTCCTAATGGCAAGTCCATAACAATTTTGGATTTCATTGATTACAGCATGTGTAAGTCGACCACGGCCACCTAAAGTTTTTCCATCTTCTAATTTACTTTTACCGAGACTTTGTTTCAATTTGCGAAGGCGTGTTCCCATACGTTTTTGTATGTGTCCTACACATTCTAACTTTTCAATAGTGAAATCATCCCCATAAGGCTTAGCTGCTACAACAGTGGAATATGCAGAACTGTCTCCGTCACCAAGAAAATAGTTATACCTTATGTTGTAGGTTGACTCGGATTTTTGAAACATACGAGGATGCCCTTTGATTCCATTCCGCCACTAGTACCGCAATAATTGGCAATACATCTAGTGTCATGCTCATTATTTAATCTCCCAGTACACCTACAGTATTTAGTAAAAATCCTTACATCAATAACTTTGCCATTCAGTTCACTTATTGAACTAACTATGCCATTCTGTGAAGCATGACCTCGGCGCTGCCACGACCCATCAAATATAGCAATAATATTCCTGGATCCATTTTCATTTAGGCCTACACACTCCTAAACAGCTCTCTGTATACATTCAGTGGCTACCTTCTTGGTTGCTTGTGAGAGGATCCTATTGTAGTGTTTGAATTCAGCTGGCCTAGGTAAATTCATAATACCACAAAAATTACGGGCAGCTCCTTCCCCTTTTCCGATGCAACGAAAAACATAGGTACATTGATTGCTGACTTTTTATTTACTGTTGGACTTACACTTTAAATTTAGTTTAAAACTGAGGCCTAACCTGTTTGTAGGGTAGAGTGAAAGTGGTGCTTGGCACAGTACACAACGCAATTTGTGACATCTTTGACAAAAACGCAAGTTCTGCAATATTTGTAACTAACCATATCATAGCAATCATTTATGTTGTCACCATCTTCATAGGCACTGTATACATCTAAATTGCTACTTATTTTATTACCAGAAGAACTAATTCTAGTTGGTTCAAATAGGCCTACTTCATTGTCAACAGTAGAAGAGCTAGGCCTAGATTGTAGTTCTAGGTTATTTACAACATCACTCACTGCTTCACTTATTTCACTTTTACTATGTACATGTCGACCAGTAAACACCCTTTTACGTTTTTTAAACACAATTAAATTTGATTTAGGCATTGTAAAATTACACAATAAAAACAACTTCAAGGATTCAACAAAAGTACACCAAACCGAAAACCAAAACAAAGCCAAAGTACAAACAACAACAACACAAATTGTTGACTGTCTGTTACAGATGCAGATAACAGTAGTCAACACTGTTGCCAACGCAACGAAACAAAATAAAATTACTGTACTGTATCAGTGGGAAGAAATGTGTACTATAACAAAGCGCATTGCTCTCACACACTCAATAACCACAAAAAGAAACAAATACCTCAGACATAGAATATTTCAAAAAATCATAAGTCAAAAAGTATTTCTCAGAATGAAATAATTTTTTCATCACGTTAAACAGAATGAAATAAATAAATAGAAAAAAATAATACTGAAAATCTTTATTTTTGTCAATTTTAGTCATCTGACTCCCCTTAACTTAAAAATTCATAATTATTTTATTATATTTTGATTGAGTTATGTATTTTCATCATTTTTATGCCTTGAATTTGTAAATTTGGGATTTTATTTAGTAAACCGTCTAACTAAATTGTATATTTTTGTAAATTCTAACTTCATAATTTATCATTTTTATTTCTAAAATTTTTGTATTTGAATTTTTTTTAGTATTTGCTAACAGTATTTTATAATTTTGTAAATTTGTTTTCAAAGTTAATAATTTATAACGTTCATTTTATGAACTAACTTTTCTATACTTTCATTGTGTTTGCTCCAATTTCTTCTAGCTTGTGTACTTTTGTGATTTACAGTTTTGCAATTCCATTTGTAATTTTGTATTTAAAATTGTCTGTTTGACTAAATAGTGGACATTTTCACCCCTATTTGATTTGTTAGTTAGCATATCACTGAATTTTTAATCCATTTTTATTTTTTAAGCATAATAATTAAGTTTGTAGGTATATTTAATTGAAATTCATTTATTTTCTATCAGTTTGAGTTTCACCAATATTACTTTATTAGTGTAAAATAACAAATTATATAAATAGACGATCGTTAAAAATTTTATATTCCATATTTTCACATTTACAATATTTGGTTTTAAAATAAATACAAAAATTTTATGCTATCGCAAATAATCAGAGAAGGTTATATGGTCATATTCTAAACTATCCCTTGCATGGATAGGAACTTATTAGAAAGTCTGCTGCTTTTTGGATAGTCCTGGTGCGTTTTGAGGGGGTACATTTGGTTGTGGCGCAGTGCCGATGTTCTACCTGACCCTTGCAGCGCAGTTCTGGTGCACCGAATTATGTTCAATCTCTTTGATATCAGTTCAAGGTTATTATTATTATTACTGTTTTCTTTTAAGGAGAGGCTGGTTTACTGTTAAAACTAATTTTGCACTTTTCTATAGACTCAATTCTGTCCAGATTCCTTATTCAGAGATAGTAATAAGAAGAAACAGTACAGTACAAGGTGAATAAAAACTTCCAGTCAAGGCTAGTATTTGAACCTGAGCTATCTTTAACCTAGGCTCTATGTCCTGACATCCTGGCCACTGGCTCTCCCAATTACAATAAAAAGACAAATATAATAATAATTAGAAGACAAATTTTGACATTAGACAAGTACCTATTTCTGAAGATCTTTCACTCTCTTACATTCCTTTTTTGAGAAAAAACTATGAACTGAGGAGTGATTTTTTGAAGTTTCGTTAAGTAAATACATAAGATATCTTTCATTTTAGCTTTCAGTCTACTTTGAATTTACAATATAATTAATGTTGTGATTCTATAGTATGGTAAATCTCAACTATTTAATCAAATTCAAAGAGGTATATTTTGTTTAGTTGATGAAAATTCATCACATTTTAAAGATATTATGTGCCAAATCATATTTTCTTACATTATACATAAATGAAAGGAAACTTCCTCTTATATGATCTAGTTTTTGTCATTATGAGCATTGTCGTTTTCCATCCATCAATAATTTTTTTTTATCGAAAATAAGAGTTTATAGTACTACTCTATTATTTACATTTTGTTATAATCTATTTAGAGCGGGAGGAATTTAAAAATAAATATCATAAAGTCTGAATATATTGTTATTGCAATGACTCATAAATAATCAAATTTCTTTATTCAATGTCTGATAATTAATATTGAATGAAGAAAAACAGGCCAAAACAGTAGTAGATGTAGGTGAAAAAAACCTATTTAGTAAAAAAAAATTGTTACAGCATTTCCTGAGGACATGAGTTTTTAACTTTTTTTGCCAGCTACTTTCTACTATCTTAAAAGTACTAAGTTCTTGTTTCAGTTAGCAAAATAAAATAAAAACTTATTATAAAGTATTAAAAAGAAACGCAAACAGACAAATATTCTTTTTTCACGAGTCAAATTCCTATACTCCAACCATTCAATTAAGTAAGTGTACCTTTAAAACTACTTAAGAAAGAAATACAATCAGTGTAAGGGTGGGGAATCATGGCAACCATATTCCACAGTAAATACTCTATTCCACTATTATTAATCAATCTAATGTCATGTTCAATACAAATCACATTTACTTGAAATTTGCTGAAGCATTTCAATATTATCTATGGGATGGTACTGTTCTCAACATAGCATTTCTTAAGCTGTACATACTGCACAGGTGATTTCAAACAATCAAACAATTTTGGTAGGTGGACTATTATCCACGGTGATCTCCCAGCTCTGCCAGCAGATATTTTGGCAGTAGGTATAGGGGTTAAAAACTTCCTTAGCCCAATATCTGTGTATCAGGGAAGATAACTGAGTTTGTACTATTGAACAAGAATCATTGGAATATTAGGTACCTAGAAGCACAGATCTTGCTTTTTTCTATTGTAAGCTTGATAGACCAACAGCTTAAAGTGACCTCCAAACCAAGGGAGTGGCACAGGGGTATTATACAAAGTCACACCAAGTATCAAAGCCTGGCTGCTTGACAGGCCACTGACCTAGCCTCTTAGCTGCGGCTATTCCACATATAATTAAGGGGTGGCTTTGTGGGTTATATTTATATAATTAATGAATAAATAAAATATGAACCATATATAAATTGAAACAGATTATATCTAATTATAATTTTGAAATTTAGTTAGATGGAACTTACCTGCCATGGAATACCTCCAAATATAAGCAGTAGAAGACCATCCACCCACTCCCCGATATCCTGAGTCTCCATATGACCCAGCCAAGATGAATGAACCATGGCTTCATGGGAAACATGCTGGTGGTAGAAGGCAAACGGAGCTGATAGTGCCTGGAATGTGTGTTCCTCACTTCACAGAATATTGCAAGAAACACTTTTAAAAAAATTTGAATCTTAATATTCTTTTTATATATTTTTGTTTTTTTCATTTAGTACTATTGAAGTTCTATTTGTTAGTGGATAATTTATCTTGCACTGTCAAATAAATGAGCCAATTATCAACAATGCTATTTAAAAATATCTCTTATCATTAAATGTGAATGTATATAGCATAGATAATTAACTCTACCCAGATGGCTCACAGTGTGCGGGAAAAGCGTGCACGCTGTTTAAGGAGTATATAGGCAACACACACTACAAGACTGTGAATTTAAGATACGGCATTGCCACACTAAAAAATATTAAACCTACATTTTTATTATCAGCTGATATTTACTATTCTAATATTTGTTATTAATATGGTTAGTTGATTGAGTTCAATCTGGCAACGCCACCCAGTTGACAGCCACTCGACGTGCTTTAAAGCGGACAGTTGACACACTACGAAAACATTGTTAATACTCTTTGACATGGGAATGAGCTATCTGGGTTGAGTTAGTTATCTGAGGTATATAGTCAATAGTAGTCAGCTAAAAAGCTAATATCACCATAAGTAATTATAATATTACTATTCATATTTGAGATACGGTCACAGCTTCTGCGTATTTTAAGGCAAATATCAATGATTAGGATGAGTATTGAAGACCCGTGTAGTCTTGTTACTAATTGAGTTTGACTTAGTTCAGAAAGGACCATTTATAAATAGCTCAATAGTCAGGGCAACAAAGAGACCAACAGCTTTACTTGAATTCTGAACCGCGTTGTGTGGTCTAATTTTCAGCTAATTGACATGCCTGATAGTTAATATATATTATCTACTGGGTAAAGCTAAGCAGAATGTTTTATTATTATGAGAAAATAGGAAAACCGTCCCTTAGAGAATTATAATGTAAAGTAGATAATTAATTGATAAAGATACCAGACTGATACCAGTCAATCAGAGCCTTTGTTTCTAGTCACCATATGAATGATGGAGCTTGGGATGGTGCAAATTGACATAAGAAGTTATTTTAGGACAATTTAAGAGTAAATATGAGGAAAATTTTCGAACAAACATTTAATCGCTTTTAATTTATAGTCTTTTCTATCTTGGAACTGTTTAGCATTACTTAGCTAATTGTAAAGCATTTTCAATAATTTACAGGGTGTTGAATAAGTATTGAACCACCTTCATATCTCTTAAAGGGGTCCAGATAAATGATTGGGATTTAGTGTGCCTCTGCAGAAAGTTTTTTTCTATCTTTTGATGCAGTTTGTAATTTTTTCAACCAAGATGGAAGGTCGCAGGGAGGATATTATACAAAGTTTAAATGAAACGCTATGATGAGTTGCCCGTCATTTTAAAGCTTATTTTTTCTGAATAAGACTCCACAAGTTTCAAGTCAATTAACCATCCTATCGGAAATAGGAACTGGTTAACCTTTCTTAATTGTAAACTGCATCAAAAGATAGAACAAACTTTCAACTGAGTTAAAATAAATCTCTATTTTTATCTAGACCCATTTAAGAGAAATTAAGGCGGTTTTATACTTTTTCAAGACCCTCTGCTAAGAAAGATTAACCAGTCGCCATTTCTTATAGGGTGGTTCTTTTGAATAGAAACTTGTGGCGTCTTATTCAGAAAAAAATAGACTTTAAAATTATGGGCAACTCATCATAGTGTTTCATTTAAACTTTTTATAATATCCTCCCTACGACCTTCCCTCTAGGTTGAAAAAATTACAAACTGCATCGAAAGATAGAAGAAAACTTTCTGCAGAGGTACACTAAATCTCAATCATTTGTCTGGACCTGAGGAGACATGAAGGCAGTTCCATACGTATTCAACACCCTGTATATAACAGCTGTTTATGTTTATAACGTTTGTGCTGATGTAGATTAAACCACATGACTATTTACATTTACAGAGCTTTTAACAAAATTCTAAATATTTCTTATGCTACTTTTAATTGGCTTGATATATTGGTAAGAAAGTGGTTGGTAGTGTAATTGCTTAAATTCCAGCTTCATAAGCTAAAAGATTCTCAGTTCGGTCTCAATCAGAGTCATAACAAATTTTGAAAGTTATCAGCTGATAACCACCGGCTGTTCATGGGCTATTAATTAATAACTTTCTATGAAATAGTCAGCCTTAGTTTGTAACAATGACAAAATTTGCTCATCAACACTTATTCGAATTCCATATTTGCCCATATCTTGATAATCTAACAAATAAATAAATGAATAAATTTGGGAAATTTGATTGGAAATAGCCTTTAAAAGATCCCTTTTATCTCATAAAAACAACATTGATAATAGATCAACAATAAATTTAAAAAAAGATAGTAAAGAAAAATAGCGTTAAATATTTGTTCTGTTGCTTTTAATAATCCTATATATACAGTTTACCCATTATTGTTGAGTAGTGACTGTATACACAAAGTGTTCAGTGTTCCATATTCTAAGTATATTTTAGTTTCTGTTTTTTAAGCTTATTTTTTGTCGTGCACCTAACCGACACCTGCTTTCATTTTTATTATATACATGCGTGTTGTAATGGTTTTGTTTGATTTTACATTTTATCTTGACTCGGCATTTCATATACTGTCTGTTTATATGGTACAAAAAGCTAATATAACAACTACCTCTTCACACTCCTATGCATGACACAGCAAATATGTTTAGTATGTTTAAGAACTTCTGTAGCTTTTCATAACAAGATTCATTGATTCTGGAAAATCAACATACTAATCTTTTTCATACATAACAAAGAAAAAAATTTTATTTTACATTAAACAATCCCAAAACTTTTTGAAGTTCTTTTTAAAATAATTTTAGGTGATGGTAGTACGAGTACATCTAACATATCACATATCTTATTATCTAAAACTAGAAATGTCCGGACAACATTATTTTGGCTATGAGTATTTTTAATTTTTGGGGGGTTTTCGAACATGAGGAATCAATTGGCACTTGTGTCAACCCTGGGAAAGTTCTGATTTCTGATCCAGAGGCTCCTAGACATCCTGTGTTATCGACTTCTAGAAAAAAAATAAAATATGGAACCCTTATCGACTTTAGAAGAAATTGGGTTATCAAACTATAGGTATTTATCTTCTAAAACACATTATACAATTACATTTTGGAAGAGACAACATTTAATGGCTCTGTCCTCCCTTTCCCCATAGCAAAAACAAAAATTGGGTAATGTTAAACTAATATATCCATGTGGGGTATAAAATTAAAGGTATTCATTCCTTAATTACTAATATACCATTAGATTTTAAAAGACTATGTTTATGGGCTCCACTGCCCCAAAAACCAAAATTCATGGTCATACTGCTTAAGAGTCCTGGTGAGGTCATCGACCGATCTTCTTTACGAAGCGACATGTCGTGATCCACAAATGGAACTGTAGTAGACTGCTTTGGTGAGGCCGCAGGCCAAACTTTCCCCTGCAAGTTCGTAGGTTCAGTTCCATCAAGGGGCTAAAGGTAAACACGGAAGACCTCCGAAACAAAATTCATTAATAACCTACAAGGTACAGCAACAACAAACGATCATCAGGATCCTCTGGGAGATATGGATGCTACATCTTCAGTTTGCAAAATTCAACTGAGAAAAGCTTGGTCTCTCGGTACTAATTTAATAAATTAAAAACATATTTTAGAATATTTACAAATCTTCAGATTACTTTCAACAAGATTTGATCGTGATCTACAGATTTATGAGAGTTAATTCATCTTATTTTAAGAAATATTCTATAAGTAAAGAGGTAATTTTTCCCAATTTAATGACCAATCAGAGTCTAGCAGATTGTGTTTTACCACATTAGAAAGGTCACTTATTGTTGCAATATACAATAAACAAGTTTTGCTCTTTGTCACACAAAAAGGTATATAAATTATAAACAATATACCAAAAAGAGTAGAACACTTTGATTCAATCTCTTACTATGTATAAAAACATCTATTTAAAAGTATATGAATATAATTTAAAAAATTTATATAGATTGATTTCCTATTCAATGTAAGATGATAAATTTCTATATAAAACGATTTGACCATAGTAAAAGTCAAGGTTTAATTACATTTCATCTGATATGAACAACTTTTAATTTCATTATAAATATTTACTAGGAGAGATGTAAAAGGAGAGATGGGGCATCAATAAACTAACATGAGAAGACAAGTCCATTTAAGCACAGTATAGGAAAAAGATATATAGAAACAACATATAACAAAAACTATTTATGTCACTGGTACTTTGTTCGGCTGCATGTTGTCTGAATTTTTGCTTGGGTTTAGCTGACTAGTAGGCGCTGGTTCCCCTATCCTTTGTGTGCTGGGTCTGTCTGGTTTTTAGACGTCTTTAGGTTTTTCCTCTGTGTAGAGTGGACTGCCAATTTTTGTTTTGTCTGTTTGCAGCCTTATCTCTTTCTTCATGTATGGCTAGCCTTAATAATTATTTTCTCCCAAGCCCAAGAAAGAAGGCAGATGACCACTTCAGTTTGCCAAAGGATGGTAGCTGCGAGGACAATGGTGCCTGCTGTCCTGTACTGAGGCCTCACATTCTTTAGACACCTCTGGTGTGATGCTGCCAGGTCATTTGGCCCTATTCTGAGACCTTTGTGAGGAAACACTTTGCCTTGTCCTTCTGCTCTTCAGGACCTCATATAGAAACTTTCTATAGTTTTTCTCACATCTTTTTTTAATTGAAAGTATATATTCTACTTATAAACATAGTGTAAAGCATTACTCAACAAACTATTTTTTTATGAAAACCATCATTTTTATTCTGTCTCAAATAATAAGAGAGAAAGGTGACAAGATCCTCGCTCGACTATAGGATGAGTTTATTTGTGTAGTTCAAGCAGAATTCAGTTGGGAATATGAAGAAAGAGAACCAATACAGTGATATTGAACCACCCCCCTAACCTTACACGTACAGTGATATTCAGAAAGGTAAGTGTAAGTGGGATTCTAAAACTGACTTAGATAGATGAAATAAAATTTAATGCCTTACAATCTGATTGTTCAAAGATTGAAAATATATAGTTAATAGCCAAATTAGAAAATATACATGGACTTACCAGTCCCAACGTGATACATATTAGCTGAAAAACATCTGTATAGGAAACACTGTACATTCCTCCGACTACAGTGTAGGCAGCAGCAAACGTGGCACTGGTAAGGATACTGACTGTCTCATCCAGCTCCAAGATCACCATCAGAGACGTGCCTGTGAACATAGGAAACACTGAATATTCCTCCAAATACAGTGTAGGCAGCAGCAAACGTAGAACTGGTAATGCTACTGAATGTAGAGACATTTTAGTAGTCAAGCTTTAGGATCAATGTAAGAGATGTGTCTGTGAACATAGGATACACCGTACATTCCTCCGACTACAGTGTAGGCAACAGTAAACGTGGAAATGGAAAGGATATTGACTGTCTCATTCAACTCTAGGATCACCATCAGATTTGCCAAAAACAATTGAACATCACGGGCGTGACTAACTTCCGCCTACAAGTGATCTACTTGCGCAACAGTGTTTAGTTGAAATAAATTACTAAAATGAACTTAACAAGTTTGTTTATTTGTAATTGATTGTTTTTATTATCCTTCTTTGTGTTATTAGTATTATTATTTTTTATTTTAATACTAAATAGTTATTTAATATAATCGTTCTAAGCTTGATTCGTTAGTGTTAATCAAACTAATGATGCTAATGACATAGTGAACGGGGCTGGCTATTATTTTGCCAGTACTAGGCCTACCATCATCCTAGTTCCCATGACAACTTTTAACTGGGATGGATTTTAATGAAATGACATAGTGGTTGAAGTGTAGTTCTCTATCTCATATCCACCACTTAGTGCACCTCACTACCAGTGCATTCAGTAGGTCAGTTTCTAAACAGCCTATCTATATTGTTATAATTATAATCGGTTAGTGTTATCATTACAACAGGTTAGTTGTTTTGTTTTATGTTTGAAATGTATCGAATGGGTGTGTGAAACATTCATGGATAAAAGAAAAGAGATCTGTAATTCTTACCTTACATTGAGATAACAAATGAAAATTTAGAATGCTCAAAATATTTTTAAACAAAAATTCTTCTTATTTTTTAAATAAACAAGCATCAGACAAAGTTTAAGTGGCTGAGTTTACAGGGATGACTTGGAGAAGGTAAACTTTCTAATATTTTTACACTACTAAGCATTTCACCCATGCTATGGCATCTTCATTGGTATATTTGAGACTCACCTAATGTATGCCTTAAATGTAATCTGACCTAAAAATAAAGGATTCATCCCCCTATTCAACCAACAAAAAGTCTTCCTTACCTCAAATATCTTTTTATTTTGAATGCTTTGAAAGTATTAGAAAAACGAACCTCGTTTCGATGAAAATGTATTAACATATTCACCATTGGCTCATATGGATACCAAAACTAACCCTAGAAACTGAAATAGATCTTACTGAATGTTTAAAACAAGAGCTGCTATTGAAAATTATTGGTCCGCCTGCCCACCCATAGGTGTCCGGTGATATTGACCTCACCAGCACACCCATACACTTACAGTGGTAATGTCCCTCCTGCAAAACATTACATATACACAATTGATGGTAAACTTTACCTCTTTTGTTCCGCCACCAATCTTCAGTTTTTTCTTACACTACCGGTTTCTACACACTACCATGGTTTAGTGCAGTGGTTCTACTTTTCTTTATTTACTTTTCTTTGATCGACACCGGGTCGACAATATCAATCATATAATCGACAAATAACGCTTTGTGTATATCTTGGGTCTAGTGTGATTAAATTGCAAGAACAAGCCATATCACAAAATCTGTCATCTGATCTGAACATGACTGACCAAGTTTCATACAAATACTTCATACATACCACCCGCCCACCCATACACGTACGGTGGTATTGACCCACCCGCCCTTCCATACACATACAGTGGTATTGACCCACCTTCCCACCCATACACGTACGTTGGTATTGACCTACCTGCCCACCCATACATGTACGGTTGTATTGACCCACCCGCCCACCCATACACTTACATTGGTATTGACCCTGGGGGGGCGTGAGAGAACTTCAGGGGAGGCGTGAGGGTACAAAGAAACAAAATTAAAAAATATATATTTTGTTAAAAAACAAAAACTTTTAAAACCATCAAATAAACTTTCGTATTTAAATATATTTGGATTTTTATTTTGCATCCCAGCTTTTGCTAACGTAGAGTTAGCATCGTCAGTTTCATAATTTCACTGTTCTAACTTGAACCATCCAATTATTGACTGGAGGGGAGGCGTGAGCTATCTTCAGTGTTCAAAGGGGGGGCCAGTGCTAAAAGGTTGCTGGTTTAGTGAATAGTGAACACCTGAAGATGGAGATTAGTCTCCAAAACCGTTAGTGTAAGAAAAAACTGAAGATTGTTGGCAGAACAAAAGAGGTAATGTTTACCATCAATTGTTAATATTAACCAATCAGGATAAATACCGATAGAATAATCATGGATACATATACAGTAGTAGCCTATAGACCCACCTAACCTAACCTAACATACGTAATCAATTACAATGGTAACAAAGTTAGAAATGCTGTAGTAATGTAATAAACAAGCAGAGATAATGATTACCCATCTACCCATCAATACATATACAGTGGTAGTGGTTACTAACTACCCATACATATTTGTTGATTATTAGTGTGAATAGTAACAATGTATTTAAAACAATACAAATATAAAATGTACAGATATTATGGTGATCAATTTTGGTAAACCATTTTAACCGCCCTCAGACTATAGGGACCAAGAACGAAATCATTATTATTAATTTGTGAGTTCCTATGGTCAGAAGATAGTAAAAGTGCTTTACAGTAACTGATCACCCAAATATCTATACATTTTTTACTCATATTCTATTTGTTTTGTGTTGCATGACATTAGTTAGTATTGTATTTGTACCAACACACAATATGCTAAGCAGGAAAATATAAATAATATATTATCAATCCAAATGTTATAGACTTGATTTATTGTTAAACTAAACAAACTTGTAATATTTTTGGACTGTACACTTAAGATTGAGTAATTTCTGATACCTAAAACAAAACTTTACTTTTTATAAAACAATTTTTTTTATTTGAATCCTTAACTTTAAATTCTAACTGATAAATAGATCAGTAAATCTGTTTTTGTGATAACATTTATTTCACTTTATCATTATTTATATACATTGATGACCAGACTCAAGAAATTGGTCACAATAAAATCTTAACATATTTTTTACCTTAAAAGCATTTTACTACTGCCACTTTTTGAACTTCTTCAAAATATGCTTTGGCCATCAAGTATATATGCAATATCTTAGAATTGACAGTCAACCTCAGCAATAGACTAAAAAAAGATTATTCAAATTCTGGCACACAATCAAGGAACTTGATTCTTTTGTGCATCGGTATTATTTCCAAAACTGCTAAATCTTTTCTCTGTAATTTATTATAAACCAATCTATTGCATATTTTTAAAAATGATTTTTAATTTTGTGATCTATAAAAATGTTTAAAGAATGGTATAGTATTTATGTTGATTTGTTTTGTTAGTTTTAGTAATAAATATTTTTTGTTTGTGATGCCAAGATAATTCTTTGCTTTTCTTGTAACTACATTTTTTTGTTTTTTAACTAACCTATTTTGAATATTAAAAAATTAAAAAATTAAAAAACCATTGAAACTCAGTGGAATGGTTTTGGAGAGATCAATACCCAGAAGGGAAATGTATTGATATTCTCGGAAAATGAGAATGAAAATGCGCCAAGACAAGCAGGAGTGGCAATATTAATGACTCCAAAGGCAAAACTTGCGCTTTCTGATTGGAAACCAATCTCTGAGAGAATCATCTTGGCTAGATTTAAGACCAAGGTGAGATATGTGACAATTATACAGTGCTATGCCCCAACTGAAGAGGCAACAGATGATGAGAAGGATAAATTTTATGAAAAACTAGAGGCACTGGTAAAGAAAATCAAGAGACAGGATATTATCCTTCTAATGGGGGACATGAATGCCAAAGTGGGAGAGGATAATAGTGGCATTGAAAGGATTATGGGTAGACATGGTCTAGGAACGATGAATAATAATGGAAGTAGGCTTGTTGAGTTTTGTGGAGACAGGGAGCTAGTGGTTGGAGGAACTTTGTTTCCCCATAAAAAATGCCATAAATTAACTTGGACCTCGCCAAATGGAATTACAGCCAACCAAATCGACCATGTAGCAATTAGTAAGAAATGGAGGACATCTCTCTTGGATGTGCGGTCTAGAAGAGGAGCTGACTGTGGCAGCGATCATCACCTTGTAACAGCAGATATAAGATTAAAAATAGCTTCAACAAGGGTACAACTAGAGAAGAGACAGACAATGTTTGATTCAAACAAACTTAGAAAGAAAGAGACAGCCCAAAGGTTTAGTCTGGAGCTACAGAATAGATTTGCTGCATTAGACAGGGAGACAGAAGGTATTGAAAATAAATGGGAAGAAATAAAGAAGACCTTTGTAGATACTGCCAAAGAAGTCATAGGATACAAGAAGAGAAAGAGAAAACCATGGATCACAGAAGAGACCCTGAAAAAGATTGAAGAAAGGAAGAAGTTAAAAGAGAAGAAGAACCAAGCAAAAGAATACGAAGAAATTATAGCTACTACACATGCATACAATGCAAAACATAGAGAAGTGCGAAGGAGTTTTAGGAGGGACAAGAGAATCTGGGCTGACAATTTGGCAAAGGAAGCTCAAGAAGCTGCAATGCAAGGAAATAGTAAAGAATTGTACAAAATTACTAAGACTCTGGCCAACAAGAAATTTATTGCAAAAAAAACCTATTAAAGACACAAGTGGTAAGGTAATAGTAAATGAAGAAAAGCAAAGGGAAAGGTGGAAAGAATTCTTTGAAGAGCTGCTAAATAGACAAGTAGTGATGGAAGAGGTGGAAGTAGAAAATATAAATCAGAGACAGATAGAAAACGAAGTACACATAGAAGACCACAGAATAAGCACAGTTGTACCATCGAAGGCAGAAATTGTAACGGCACTCAAGGAAATCAAGGATGGGAAAGCGCCCGGAGTGGATGACATATCTCCAGAAATGCTAAAAGCAAACCCAAACCTTACAGCAGAAATTTTCTATGACCTATTAAAAGATATATGGGAAAAAGAATTAATTCCAGATGATTGGAAGAAAGGGTTGCTGATAAAAATTCCAAAGAAAGGGGACATTTCACTGTGCACAAACTGGAGGGGTATTACACTGCTCTCCGTGGCTAGTAAAATTCTCACCAGGATAATTTTAAACAGAATCGAAGGTATAATAGATACAAAACTGCGGAGAGAACAAGCGGGCTTTAGGAAAGACCACTCATGTATAGACATGATCATCACCCTTAGGATTATAGTTGAACAATGCTCTGAGTTTCAGTCACCAGTGTATCTGTCCTTTGTGGATTTTGAAAAGGCTTTTGACTCCATCAGTAGAGAATCCATTTGGAAAGCGTTATCTGAAGCGGGTGTGCCTAAAAAAATCATTAACCTCATAAAAGAAATATATAGAAATTACAGATGCCAGGTAGTACATGAGGGTAAATTATCCTGTCCATTTGAAATTGGAACTGGAGTAAGGCAAGGCTGTTTGCTTTCACCAATACTATTTCTTATGGTTTTAGATAGCATAATGAAACAAGTTGTAAGTAGGCCCAGGGGTATACAGTGGGGACTGATGGATAGACTGGAGGACATAGATTTTGCGGACGATCTATGCATAATGTCTCAAACACTGAATGACATGAAAGGAAAGCTTGAAGACCTTCATAACAAAGGAGAAAAAGTTGGCCTAAAAATAAATTTTGAAAAAACAAAAGAAATGAGGATAAATAATAGAAATAATCAGCCGCTGGTGGTGAATAACAAACTTATTGAGCAAGTGGAACAATTCCAATACCTGGGAAGCATTGTTTCTAAGACGGGTGGAACTGATGAAGATGTAACCAGTAGGATTAGGAAGGCCAAAGGAGCATTTGCCCAACTTGCACCAGTTTGGCGATCAAGTCAAATAAGAAGAAAGACAAAATTAAGGATTTTTGAAACCAATGTAAAGTCGATCCTTCTATATGGCTGCCAGATATGGAAAGTCACTAAAACAGTAACAAGTAAACTGCAAGTCTTCATAAATAAGTGTCTCCAAAGAATCTTTAACATATACTGGCCAGATAGAATTTCAAACGAGGAATTGATGCGAAGAGCAAATGAAAATCCTATTGGTGATACCATTAAGAAGAGGAAGTTTGGGTGGATAGGCCATACACTAAGAAGGCCCATTAACAACATCAGCCGACAAGCCCTAGATTGGAATCCCCAAGGAAGTAGAAAGAGAGGAAGACCGAAGATAACTTGGAGGAGGTCAGTCGAGAGGGAGATTGGAGAGGAAGGCAAGAGTTGGGAAGAAGTAAAGCAGCTGGCACAGGATCGGGTGCGATGGAAGGCATTTGTTGCAGCCCTACGTCCCCCAAGGGAATACAGGAATTAAATAAAAATAATAATTTTGAATATGAAAAAAAAATGCTGTATGGTTTTTAGTGGGGAGAAATGCCTAATTAGGATACAGTTTCATTCACTTAATCTGACAAGCCCATTTTTGTTTTATAGGATCATTGAGCCAATGGCTTCCGAACCACTGCAGCAGCACAGGGGTAAATCTGCATGGACCTTCTGGGATCCAAACCTGGACCGACTATTTGCTATATGGCAAAGTATGTGCTTTATATGCAGAATCTTTGCGTACGACATAAGCTTACTGAAGTTCTGATAAATGAAACAAGTACAAACCAATATTATTCAGGTGATTTGGACAAAATTAATCAAGGTAGATACACTTATCAGAGGTACGCAATTTGTAGTCTACGCAGTTATATTAGGTATGCATAACCTACAAAGTGGTTTCTACTTTACGACGAATTGTCCCAACTACCTACCCATACATGTACATTGGTATTGACCCACCCGCCCGTCCATACACATACAGTGGCAATGACCCACCCACCCAACCATACACATACATTGGTATTGACCCACCCACCTACCCATACACCCCTTAGCTAAGACAACTCTATTATAGACTTTACAAAAATCTGTGCAGAAAAAAATATTCCTTGGCTTAAATGTCAAATTAACATAACCTTACCCAGCGAGCTAAGGACTGCAGCACACCAGAAGAGATCCCCACACAAGGCTGGCAGGAACAAAAGTCCTCCCACTCTATTGCCATACTTCATCTGGAATGGGTCCAGCATCGTGACATAGTTGGCTTCCCGCATTGGTCGCACAAACAGCAAGCTTCCTGCATGTGAGTACAGTAGTAACTAGTTATAGGGGAGTTATTCATTTAGTAAAATAACCTAGTTTGGAATAAAATAAATGGATGTTAAAAATATACTAATTATTATTCGTTTACAATTCATAACTACACAACTTAATCACAACAAAGACAGTACATATGGCTACAGCTACAATACATGTAGCATATAAACATCCCACAAAGGGATGCTAAGGAGACAGAATCAGCCACTTTCTTATAAATTTAACCAGAACTAAATAACTGAAAAACGAGAAACTACTAAAAATATATAAATTAAGTAAATAGTTAACACATTCACCACGATATCTTGTTAGTTTTAAAAAATATTTCTTCACAAAACTACGGTGTGCGCCACCCATGGTACATGGAGAACTTTTTAAAACCCTGGCATGAGCCACCGGCGGTTCTTAAAAGTATTGCTGCAAACTTCAATGGCAACAATACTTTTATAAACTGCAACCAGGAGTATATATCTTAAACGTGCCTTATTCTAAATTGTAACAATTGTTAATTGTTGCATTATAATTAAATTAGAAAATTGTATTTAGAAAATGTTAAATTTTGTAAGAACTGAGAGGTTTAGGAGTTTGTTATGTTTTCCAGAAGTTTTCGATATAAATTCTCCTCTCAGTTCTTACAAAGTTTAACATTTTCTAAATACAATTTTCTAATTTAATTATAATGCAACAATTAAAAATTGTTACAAAATATGGACCATATATGTCCACCAGTGGCGCACATTTCAGTGAATTATTACCAGAACTTGTATAATGTAAAAATTACATTATAGTTAAAACAAGGATTTTATTTAATAATAAGTAAGCCACAAGATATAAATGTGACTGATAAAATAACAAAATTTTAATGAATTCTGTTAAAACAGTTAAGGCTCATTGTGGGATTCCCATCACAAACATTCCAAAAAATATTTTCAGGCACACTTGATTTTTATTATTATCATTCAACAAACTCATGTTTAACGATTATATCAAAAGTATATTGTACAAACATTACTAAAAATTTAAAATGTTGACCTTGAAAACATAGTCCGTTATCTACGATTGTAGGCCCTTCCACCACCTGCACTCTTCTTACACAATGTGTACATCATTGTGAACATCAGGGAACCTTAAATTTTTATTTTTCAGCCCTCTTGTTAGTGTACACCCACTACTCATATTGTCCTTTATTAAAAAATGTACCTTACTATTGGCTAGGCTAGATGCCACATTTATACATACAATAATATGTGTTACAGAATTATTACAAAAGTTCTTATTGTATTGAATAAATAAAAGAATATATTTCCTGTAAGATTTAAATGCTATAAATTTTAATTTCAGAAATTGACTAGCTACTCATTAATTAGTATAATCTATTACATTTAAAAAATAACATGCTTTATATAAATATAATATTATAAACTAGTTCAGTGTAGCGAATCTTCATTTCATCTTGTGTGTAGAGTGTAGAGAAGGAATGAAGAGCTGTTAAAATCAGTGTGCATAGGAAGAAGGCAACTTGGAAGACCTAGGCTAAGATGGTTCGCAAGGACCTGCAGATCATGGGAAAGGACATACAACTGACAGAGATCAGTGGAGGCAGATTGTTGGTGAGGCTAAACGCCCTCTCATGTTTCAGTGGCCAAGGAGGTAAGGTAGGTTCAATGTGTTCTGTAGTACTTACCAAATATGAGACTCAAGCTGTACCCAATGGGCACCTGACACCATACCAGCCCTCTGGAAAAGATGACTTCTGCTGTGCCATTTATGTAACCTCCGCCAACCCAAGTCGCTGTAACAAGAAACTGGAATAGAGAGGTCAGTTAGAAATAAAATGTTACTTCTATTTCTCAGAGTATGTAGTAAGAGTGCATGAACCTTTTTGTACCACACCCCACGTTGTTGAAATGAAAGTTTCACACCCCCCTTACACAATTGTATGAAATGTTAAAGCGTTTAAAAAAAGTATTATATTGAGTAAACATTGTTCATTTTATTATTTGTTTTATAAAATTAAAATGTTATACCATGAGAAACATGATATAACAAAGAAGTACTGGCAAGAAAAAATAAAAACAAATTATTGAGATGGAAGAGCTTGCATTTTGACTGGTCTCATATCATAGCTTCATATCTTATTTCCAACTGGTCTTAACTCTCAAGCCCAGTATTCACCCCCCTCCCCCCACACTATTTTGGGAACCCCCGTTTAGAGCCTTTATCCCAAATCTAACCTCTCTCTCTTTCCATATTCCCACCTCCTGTATTTAATCCTTTATTTACTATTTATTTGTCTATTATTATTGAATACTTTTACATGTTTACAGAATGCCATCATTCTGTAAACATGTAAAAGAGTGACAATATGGTGTCAGAAAAATCTAAATGCTCATTTACAACACATCCCTTGCTACTTGATTATATTCATAAATATGATAACTTTATACAAAATGTTGCATTACTAAATACTCCAACTTAGTTTGTTTTATTAAGGCTTGATATAAACCTTTGGCTTATTAAAACTCTTCTTTTACATGTTAAAATATACTTTGCGCAATATTAATGTATACAAACACAGCCAAACAAGAAAACTGTATTTGTTTCCTTTCTCAAGAGTCTGCTACATCAGCCACTATATTGGGTTTGATTCTCCATAAGGTTTGATTCTCCGTATACATTTCAAAAATGATTACAGTTTTATTTATAAACGTACAATTTTAAACACAATCTTTTTTTAATGAGAAGATAAATTGTCTAGTAACCCTGAGACAGATTTTGTTCCAACTGTTTTGGTTTATTTTTCACATACCAATAACTATTGTTCTAATTTAAATTTTTTATATTTTTTTATTCAATGAATGCATAGAAAAAAAACAGACAGAAACAAATCTGTCTCAGGGTCTGCACAGTCACACTTGTCCTATGAAGCATGTTAAAATTTTAAATACATTTGTTAAAAAATGTGTTAAACGTTTTTATGTAACGTTCAACTGCAAAATGCAGGGGTCAGCTACTGATACACACCCAACTTGGTAGCCTCCTAACTTCTTCATTTTCAAACAAATAAATTACTTATACCAAATAGATTCCTTTTTATTTTTAGCATTGATGACATTTTTTGTTTTTATTTGAGAGCTGTAAGTAAATGTTTAGTGTGAATTTAGTATTCAACAAATTCAAAGTTCGTACAGATTTGTTATCAACCCAGTCCTTGATTTGACATTATATAGGGTCTCTGAAAAGACTGGGTAGGGCTTAATATTTAATAAACTATAGCAGATAACATCTATAAACTTTGCTGAGTGTTATATGACTACATAAACTATTTTATCTTGATATTACCATGACATACCTACCATGGGGGGATGGCTCACAGAGGAAGCCGTACAAATCTTAAATGTAAGCAAAGGTCAATGTGCATACCATTTTAAAGGTCTTAATTAGTAGAACATTATGCCACAAATTAGATCTCAAAAGGTTAATCCTAAACAAAATAGCAGCACTCGAAAGTTTCAATAATGATCTTATGTGCAACTTCAAAAATGGCTTAATTTTATTGTAACCATATCAGATGAAGCCACAAAACTTCACACATTATTAATTAACTAAAATACTTACTTTAAGATGTATTCAGTGTCCTGATATTCCTCTATGGGAACGGTCCACAAGGAGTCAGAAGAAAAATGTCAATGTAAGCATTGGTTGATATGCACAACATTCTAAAGGAATGGTCAAGCAAAGAGGAATGTCGCAAACCGAACTCCAAAAGCTTTATTTGTTACAAAATGGTTGAGTTGCAAAGATTTTAAACCGCCACCATTTTGTAACGGATAAATCTTTTGATTTGCGGTTTGCAGAATTCTTCTTTGCGTTGCCATACCTTTAGAATGATGTGCACATGAACATATGCTTACATTGAAATTATTCTACTGACTTCTTGTTGACCGTTTCCAGAGATGAATATCAGGGTTTTGCGGCTTCATCTGATATGGTTACAATAAAATTAAGCCCTTCTTGAACTTGCACATAAGATCAGTATTGAAACTTTCGAGTGCCGCTATTTTGTTTAGGATTAACCTTTTGAGGTCTAATTTGCGGCATAATGTTCTACTAATTAAGACCTTTAAAATGGTGTGCACATAGACCTATGCTTACATTTAAGATTTCTTTGACTTCCTGTTTGGGCTGTCCTCCCATGGTAGGAATATCATGGTAATAGCAAGAAAAATAGTTTATATAGTCATTTAACACTGAGCAAAGTTTATAGATGTTATCTGCTATAGTTTATTAAATATTAAGACGTGCCCAGACTTTTCAGACACGCTGTATATGCTGTTTTAAAACCAATAAGGACAGCAAATTAGACTTGGAAAGGGGCTCTGTTTATGGTAACTCCTAAATATTTATACTGAAAATTGTATATTTATTAGCACTCAATACTTCTAAATATGAGTACTGTACTGAACAATATAAATTCCCATTGTAAGGATATGAATAATTCGAATTGAAACATTGATATTGTTTTTAAAATATCTGTATTATGCAGTAGCTATATAGAATTGATTAACTGTTAGAAATTAAATCTATGTTAAGAAAAGTATAAAAGTCAAGTACTAATAGGATAAATTTCTTGGTTGAGCATCTAGTTTTGGTTTTTCCAAGCAACTGTAACAAGGAATACTGTTGAAAACTAAACACTTCAGCTCCAATTAGTAAGTTTTGTGGTTACACCCTTTAAATAAGTCTTCTTCAAACGGGATTTTGAAAACTCAGCACATCTCAGCGTTTTAACGAGTTGTGCTCTTTACTCCAACACCAGACTTTCATTGTTCTCATATAAATGTGTTGGTTACCAACTATATTCAGTTTAATATTTACTGTTACCAAATGTAATATCTTAAACTTTTTACGTTTTAAGTCAAGAACTAAATTCTTCTGTTTGCTTGTTTTGATTTCAAATTCAACTAACAGCAAAATTCCTGTTGACGAACACAATCAATTTTTGTTTTATTACAGGTTTAATCGCAAAGCTACATATATTTATTTTGTTTGTTATTAAGTTTTATTGATTGTTTATTTAATGCCAAGTGGTTTTTGTTAGATTTATCAACATACATTAAAATGTATGTTGCAATTGGTAGAGCTTAATTGTATGAATGAAATCAATTTAAATTAGCCTTCAATATAGTGAAGGCTAAAACAAACCACCAACGTTCAGCGTTATACCTGATTAACGTTTGAAGGCGTCAAGCTAAAGCCAATCGTTGTATGTAAATTGGGAGGAGAAAGAAATTATATTTAGTATTATCAACAGCAAATTTTCTTAAAACGTATTGTTGTAATATGAAATTAATAATTTGTAATCCGAAACCAAAATTAATTTTAGTAGCACTAACATGAACTGAAGAACAAAAATGAAGGTCCCGAAATTGAAAACATCATATGATGATGTCAGTCGATTTATTATATCTAAATTTTTATTAAATAAACAATTTTAACAAACATAATTTTTTATTTTACCAATACAAATCAAGTAGGCCAGCTGGGTACAATCTGAAAATTGAAAAGACATGTTTATTTAGGTAAATATAAAAAACCTTACAATCGACTAAATAATCATTATTTACACGACTTAAGGTGAACAGTTATTATTTTTCTAGGTAGATTAAGTTTCTGGCGTTAATGGCCCAGTGGTAAGTTAGGCTTCGGACTATGAAGAGTGGGGTCACAGGCTCGAAGAAAAAACGGACTAATGGTTGGTACTTCACTTACTGAATAAAATTCCACTCAGGCCTACAGGCCCGTGTCAACAGGCGAGTGAAGTTTAAAATATAAAAAGTGAGAGGTGACATTTTAACTTAGAGAGTGACAGTGTGACGTGATGTAGTGTAGTAGTTGTGAGTGACTAGACGGACGTGAAGATCTCCCCAGCTCTTAATTACTGGCTTTTTAAATGAAAGCGAGATTGCAGCTCATTACGTTAGTGGAATCATCGACCCTCTAGTGGGGTAGGGGAGGGGGCAGACTGCTTTTATGACTCGCTCTACGTGGCAAACATTCTGTCTGGGTGAACCCTACCCCCAGCAGGTAAAAAATCCTATACTGCAAGGTGGTTTTGAGCGATTTGTAAGCATATTGTAAAAAATATAAAGACATTATTCACAGGGATGTACTATAAAATATTTTACTCATTAAACTCAAGAGAGTTTACCACACAACATTTAGTAAATTTTGACTAGAAAGTATTTTATAAAATATTAATATTACTTTTACAAACTAAAATAAGGGGTAATGCCCTTTAATGTTTATAATGTGATGCTAGTAGACTTTTTAGAGACCCAAAAATTCTAAATTTTAATACAGTTTAAAAAAGTATATATTGTAGTTTTATACAAATGTTATACGTATATTTCCATTGGGCCACCCACTCACCCTTACATGTACAGTGGTGTCCACTCATCCACGTGCAGTAGTATTGTCCCACTAACCTACTCACACACGTGCAGTAGTATTGACCCACTAACCTACTCATCCACGTGCAGTAGTACTGTCCCACTAACCTACTCATCCACGTGCAGTGGTATTGTCCTACTAACCTACTCATCCACGTGCAATTGCATTGTCCTACTAACGTGCTCATCCACGTGCAGTAATATTGTCCCATTACCCTACTCATCCACGTGCAGTGGTATTGACCCACTCATCCACGTGCAGTGGTATTGACCCACTCATCCACGTGCAGTAGTATTGACCTACTAACCCACTCATCCACATACAGTAGTATTGACCTACTCATCCACAAACAGTAGTATTAACTTACTAACCCACTCATCCACGCACATTAGTATTAATATACTAACCCACTTATCCACATACACTATTATTGTCCCACTAACCCACTCATCCACGAACAGTAGTATTGGATGAGTACAGTAATAATGCTTGAATGCCAAATTTTGTTTCCACGGTAATACTCAATCTATTATAAAAATGTTTTTGTTACAAATTTATTGTATATCATTTACTCACTGATGTCTAGCAAACAGTTTACGATACAACAAAGCTGGCATGATAATATGTTAATGTTGTTTACTTTTTTATAATACTGATTTATTTTATAAAGTAAATCGGGGTTTTTTTTCCATTTAAATAACTTGTATAATGTGGGGCTAGTATATTTTATAATAGCAAAGAGATTTATAAGTGTTATCTTGTTTGTGTGGAAATACATACTTTTTTAATACTTATTACCATCGGTTGTAATATCTGTAACAAGTCGCGAATGCCACATTGTGTTTCCATGGTTCCGGTCCACTCTTTAATACATTATTATAACAATTTTTTTTACTTTTTGTTGCCAAATTTCCATGGTAAATTACGTATTATAAGTAATGAAATAAAGGCGCGTTTATCGACGCCCATATTTCGGGCGCTGCCAGAGTAATGGGAGATCCTCCCACTCATCCTACTTCCTCTTGGTAACTAATTCCTTGCCTCACTAAACGCCAGGGGTTATGTGATCAAATAGATGCCGTAGGGAGGATGGGTTAATATTATATGTTATTCGCTTGTACGTTTCGTAATAACTTTTTAATTAAAAAATGTAAAAGAAACTATATTTGTTAATTACATTGAGTGTGATATTCTTAAAACTGAAAACTATCTGAATTATTAAAAAATGGAAATTTATTTTAGTTTTTATTTAGTTGATAGAAATGTTTTCTATTGGTTTTATATATTTTAGATTGTTTACTTTTCGATAAAAAAAAGTTCTTATCATTCTCTGAAACATTGATTTCTTGGCTTTTGGAGATTGTAAAATTAATTACTTGGTCTTGTTGTAATTCTTATGACATGTATAGTTACGATACATTACTTCATGTGTGTAAGTAAACGCAGTGATTTTAAATCGATTAAAATCAATTTAAAATAACTTATAGTTACTGTTCATTATTCATTAGTAAGACGCCGATCATCAAGAACGAGTGGCGTCATTGTTACTAACTATGTCGACTGTTCCTCAGAAAGAGCAATTTATTAATAGCTAAGGGACCTATTACTTAGTTAATTTTAGGTTAACTTTTTGCATCACCATTTATTAACCCAAAAGCAAAAAATTGTACTTTACTGGATATATTCCCAATCAATGAATATAGTTTGTGTCAGAATTTGTTAACTTTATATTTCAATAGTCTTATTTAGATTTTATAGGACAAATATTTCAGTGATTCTTTTGACTGAGAATAAGTATATTTTTTCAGTACAGAAACAACTTGGAGGAAGAAGACATGTCGTAAAAAGGGGCGTTAAACTCAGATCTCCTGTTTTATGAGTCAGTGCAAGAGAAGGGCGGAACCACAGAATATTGTCTATATTCTGTGGCGGAACTAAAATAGGGCTCAAAATCTGACTCACGACTTTTCTTTATAAGTATAAAACATATATTATTCATGATCCCTTATGTTGGACTGACATTCAAATTGGGTTCTTTCACAAAAATAGCATATATCATAATAAAACCTGAGAATACTCCTTTTTTGCTGCAAAAATAAATAGGACAGATATGACAGCAAAGACAAATAAATACATTATAAAATAAAATAATAAACAAAAATACATTAGAGATGTGTGTGTCCACTTACTTTATACTAAAAGACACCCTTGGTCTGTATAGTAATTTTAAGTTCCATTATATTACCCAGATACTTTTCGTGTTGAAAGAGTAAATTGTTAAACGCTATTTTATTTTTATATTTTAAAAAATTGTAATAAAGTGTATATCTTATATTTAACTAAAACTTATTAAAAAAATAACCTATACATATCTTTAAAAAAGAAATAAAAATTATAGTGTTTCGAAAAATTAAACAATTCGACTGAGATTTACACAATAAATTTGGTTTTAATAGAAAAGATACGACACTTTGACTGGGAGATTTCCAATTGCACCGGGGTCAGGGATCGGCCCCAAACTGATGTGTCCAGATGCACCGGAGCCCCTTTTGGGGGGTGTTCCAATTGCACCAGAGGCCCTTGTTTATGACATGAGCCGGGAAAGTCCAACCAGGCCGGATTCCTAGTACAGTAACCCCAAGCTGACCGTGCCAAATTCCACACCCTTTGTTATGACATGAGTCATGAGTCGGTTAGGTTAGGTTAGGTTAGGTTAGGTTAGGTTAGGTTAGGTTAGGTTAGGTTAGGTTAGGTTAGGTTAGGTTAGGTTATGTTAGGTTAGGTTAGGTTAGGTTAGGTTAGGTTAGGTTAGGTTAGGTTAGGTTAGGTTAGATGTTAGTGTTGCCACGGATAAACACAAAATTAAACATTAAATACATAGTTACCATATTTATTAGTTAGAACCTGCTATGGTCTACCATTAGTATGTGCCACGAAACATCGGCAAGTGTTTGATAGAATATTCCATTGCGAAATTGTTAAACACTTATAAACTATGTTTGAAGAAATGTAGTGGGGTGGGGAAGGAAGGGGCCTTCCAATTGCACCGGCTCCGGCGGTCGAAGGAATTTGCAGCGGGGATAAGTGAGGTGGGTAGATTTTGACCACCGGTGCATCTGGACACTTTTCGGACGGAGGAATGTTTTGACCCGTGGAAATTCCTTTGACCGCCGGTGCAACTGGATATCAGCCCTTTGACTCGAGAACGACAATTCACAACTATACGGACCGATATAGTTGCAGTAAGGCCTGGGAAAGTAATACATTTTATATTATTTAATGGAAACAGATCATTAAAATAAAGTATATCATTTATATTATTTATGAATATACAATTTGAATACAGTTCAGTGTATTTCCTCATACTACAAATATTAAAAATGAAATTGGTTATACATGCTAAAAAATTATTGATCATTTTGTTTGTCTAAAATCAAAATTTGGGACCTTTTTTGGTTGGACGCCAAAAGCAAACTACTTTAACTGCTCCTCAGTAATTAGTTATGCCATTGACCAATTAAAAAAATTATCGTATATCAGACAATTAAATTTGAATGAAAATTATCTTGCATTAAAATATCTACAGTACCTATTAACGTGATAACGCCAACAGCTAAGCCAAGACTGCGGCCCGCCAGCATCAGCTCTTCTTCCCCATTGTTCTTGGGTTTTGTGGATGCCCAGATCCCAACCACCAGGACGATCACATAAAACACAAGGATGCCTGCCAGACCTACGAGGTACACCGCCATCTTGGTGATTACTGAGGGCACATCTCACCTGCAACATGAAACAATAAACGCATACTCCCCGTGGTTGACCGGGTTTACACACAGACTTTGACTACCAGGGCTATCAGATATTGCACATAGATAGATACAGGCCATCGAGATCATCGCTATCTTGGTGGTTACTGAGGGCACATCTCACCTGCAACATGAAACCATAAACTCATACTCCCCGTGGTTGACCGGCTTTACGCACAGACTTCGACTACCAGGGCTATCAGATATTGCATATAGATACATGCAGACCCAGGCCTACATACGACTACCAGATACATGCAGGCCCTTGAGGTACACCACCATCTTGGTGGTTACTGAGGGCACATTTCACCTGCAACATGAAACCATAAACTCATACTCCCCGTGGTTGACCGGATTTACGCACAGACTTCGACTACCAGGGCTATCAGATATTGCATATAGATACATGCAGACCCAGGGCTACATACGACTACCAGACACATGCAGGCCCATGAGGTACACCACCATCTTGGTGGTTACTGAGGGCACATTTCACCTGCAACATGAAACCATAAACTCATACTCCCCGTGGTTGACCGGCTTTACGCACAGACTTCGACTACCAGGGCTATCAGATATTGCATATAGATACATGCAGACCCAGGGCTACATACGACTACCAGATACATGCAGGCCCATAAGGTACACCACCATCTTGGTGGTTACTGAGGGCACATTTCACCTGCAACATGAAACCATAAACTCATACTCCCCGTGGTTGACCGGCTTTACGCACAGACTTCGACTACCAGGGCTATCAGATATTGCATATAGATACATGCAGACCCTCGAGATACACCACCATCTTGGTGGTTACTGAGTGCACTTCTCACCTGCAACATGAAAGCTCATATTTTCGTTTACCTAGAAGGCATCAGACGAGGGGGTGGAGGGCTTTGAGGTGTGACTGTCATTTTCTGTCCACTTTCCTTGCTCTAGAGCCCTTACTCCTTCCACTTGTCGCTGTACTTTTTACTATCTTTACACCGTAAACTTTTATGAAAGTTTTATGCTTCCTTTAAAATTCTTATTTTTATTTTTTCAAATTTTACTTTTTCAAATTTATGTAAAATATGCTATTTGAGGATTCCTGTCATTTTATGAGTAAATCTGAGGGTCCAAGGGATCCAAATAGTTAATATAACAATTTCTTCGTGGTGTTAACCCTATTTTACATGTTTTATTGCACGCTGGGCTGTGAATTTAATTTAAATTGTCAATAACCCTAGATTTGTGGTTTTAAATCTTATAACCTTATTTGCATGTGATGTATATTTACACAACCCGCATACTAAATCATGTAGATCAAATAAACGTCTTCAAGCCACAGATCTAGGTTTATATTAGTAAATACAACAGGTGAGCTACTAGTTTGAAAATAACATATAGGATTATTATTATCTAAAATCAAACCACATTGGAAATTGCAAAGTAGATCTCAAATAATGTTGAACAGTTTAAAAACTGGCATCCTTTTCTATAGTTCACAGTTTCTTGTTTCATTTCCAAATATTACTCGTATGTGAAATCATAATTTTATACATTCAAACTTAATAAATTAAAATCATAGTTTGACTAAATTAATTATGCTTATTGCCCTATGTGATATTATATCTTTAATTTTACACCTTGCATTTAATACATCTTATAATGAGCATTTAAAGAGTCTGACATTTTCAACTAATTATATTATTACATTTTTTCTAATGACGATCCCATTAACTTTGTTTTTAGTCACAAATTATTCTCAATTGGTTTAGAGGTTATGATTTTACTTTGGAAAATGCAATTTTCATTTTCTTCACTAGAATATAAATAATCTATATGGTCATATTGTTTTGTTTTTATATTCCTGTTTAATTTATTTTTTCTATTTTGTATGCTATGTAATCAGTACTTTGTTTTTAACTTATTATTAAACTTGTATTTTATGTTATTACTGAGTATTTGATTTATGTTGATTTATGGCTTGTTTTATATTTTTAAATGTCACTAGCCAGTTCACGTGGACCTGCAGGCATGTGCGTGAACTTTATTCAATTAGTGAAGTAGCGACCGTTGGCTCAGTGGGGATTCGAACCTTGGGCCTTACCCTCCGTGGTCCGAAGCCACTGAGCCAACACGCCAGCGATTATCATCTAGAAATGTACAGTTATTTGTACAGCAAGAGCGTTTCAGTGAACTCTGAATTTGTTGAATGAACATTTATTTGTGTTTACAATCTACAGTTTATTATTTGCTTGTTATACTATGGACTATGTAGGTATAAATCCAACTTCCGTACGTTTGTGTACACAAATCTTGAAAAGTAGTGAATGGATTAACATGGAATTTTTACACAACATTGCATTTATATATTTAGATCCTAAAATTGTTAACGGAAACTCGGCATTTCAAGCATTTCCCCACCTACCTACATTTCACAAATGAAAATAAATATCAGTTCTGAAAAGGTGCTACTATTTCCAGCTGATGTATGTGCATGTATCCAAATCATATCCTCTACGTTAATATTGTAACTAAATGATTATTTATTTATGAAAACAACTAATTACTTTCTTCATTCATTCCTTGGTGGAATCGTGATGATTTTCTAATTAAATTAAATGTAATTGTTAAAAATTAATCAATTAGATATTATCATGAAAGTGTGTAAAATTGTGTAATATCAAGAATATTTTCAATTATTAAACTTAAGTTTCTTTATTTAAGATAAAATCAAGTAAACAGTCAACCTTATTTTAAATTCAGTTAAGAATACTTAACCCTTCATTATATACACCTACAATATATATTCCATTTAATAGGTATATTTTGTGTATGTAATTTTGTTAGTTAGTGAGGCCCGCAAACACAGCTGGTTTAAACTGCATTACACTTACACTAGCGCTCCACATTGGACCACAAAAACAGCTGATATTTGAGATTCAACATTTAACGTTGGATGGGAAATCTATTTGTGTAAAATCAATTATTTAACCCTCCTAATAATTAATTAGCATTGGACTAATCTACAGCAGTAACTCCCGATTAAAATGGTATATTTATTTAGTATTAATGCTTTAGTGTAAATAGATTGTTATTCTGTAATAAAGCATTATTAAAATCTATAAATAAGAAGTTAGATAAACATATATTTAAATAGTCATTTATTAAACCAAAAAAAGACATGTTAGCAGGTGACTTAATATGTACTGTTAGTTTGCAGAAACATCCAGTTTTAAATTAATTACTATTAGACAGTCTAACAATATTGTTAGTCTGTGATAAGACTAAGCGGAGAACGGAGGTTTTGCAGAGATATTTAGTTCGTTTAAGACCAGCTTCATAGACAAACGTGTTTTGGTTCAATCCCAGTCAAGGTCAAAATTAAAATGTTGACAGGAAACAGCTGATGATGCCCAGCTGTCATTTATTATTAATTAATTAATTATTATCAAATAATGACACTTTGAAGGAAATGCCACATACATAAAACAATTATATTGGAACGGTTACACGCAATACCAATTTATATTCACGAATTATTCAAGAAAGGCATATTCAAGTTATATATAAATGAAACACGTTATGAATGAAATAAGAGTTTAGTCTGTCCATTACATATAATCGTACACATTTTGTACGTCTTCACCGTACATAAATACCATAACATAAAAAACGAGTTTTCAATAATATTCACGGACGTACTTTTTTCGCTTTTCAGAGGAAAACGAGATGTCATTATTAGTTCATTAGAACTTCTGGAACTCGTCTTATGGTTCAACTTCCATGGTCTTCAAAGTTATAACTTTATTCTGGGGAATAATGATTAGTTTTTATGTCATCATTGGTACTTTCGATTCTCTCTTCATGAGTAATTAAAGATGATTTGTGTGATTGAACATTTTTTCCAGCTCATATTTGAGCATACTGATATCTTTCTATCTACAGAAAGAACACATGTTTGGATATTAATGAATAAAATGTATTAACTCTACACGAGAAACGATCTATCGATTTTGGAGGGAGGGGAATTGCAATATCACAAAATAAAAATAAATTTTACTATATTTATTAAAACTAACCCCAAAACCGTTATGTCAACAAAATTGTAGGCTTTCCATTATTATTTTAAAGAATAAATAAAGTAATTAAAAAATTACATTTAAACATGACGAGTAAATTCAACTTCCGTCAGATTTTATTACAAAGTTATCATGTTCACAATATCACATGAATGAGGATTACATATATTAATACAATTTCACGGAAAGGCTATTGTAGCCTTTAAAATATAGCAAGGACAAATCTTAATGTACTTGTCTTGTATTTTATGTGCTAGTAAATTAAAAATAAATATAATGTATTTTCACAAATTGAACTATTTTATTTATTAAATTTTTTTAATAAGCCTCGTGTTTCATTCGGTGTTCTCAAAATGAATTGTTTGAAAATAAATCTACAAAATTCTCTTCATAGGAATACGATATAAATATTAAGAAAATGAATAATATTACATTTAACTACAAAACGTAATAGAGTATTTTATTTTCTATATGAGATTACGGTTCGTATATTTTCACACTCTACCAGATTTCACATATTTTATTGTTTATACAAAACTAGTTATTATTCTTAAACTACTCATACATTAACATCTTGTTATAAAGTCATACGGTACTTACCTTTTCATGGATTCAGTCAAAGATCCATAATAATGTAAGAGGCATCACAACAGGGTATCACATGCCGCTCTTAAACTAAGGTAACACATGTTTTACAGCCTTGCGAGATGAGAGGTTAACAGTCTCACTCTCGGTGGGTCGATGACGAGTGCCCAGCCTCCTCGGGCCTGCGCACTACACCCTCTACGTCACCGGAGTGACGTCACTACCTTTGTGGACACTTTGGACTGCTTGAAGGCGACCATCAACCAAAGGGTGGATCGGACAGCTCATTTAGTAGTGTCCATGGGGTGGGTGGGAGAGCTCATCTAGTAGTGTCCGTGGGGTGGGTGGGAGAGCTCATATAGTAGTGTCCGTGGGATGGGTGAGAGCTCATCTAGTAGTGTCCGTGGGGTGGGTGGGAAAGTTCATCTACTCGTGTCCTTGGGTGGGTAGGTGGATAGGTGGGTGGGTAGTCGTGGTTCTTCTGTATAGTGTTGGAGAAGGCACAAAAATACGAACGTATTCCCTTTACTTGTAATAAAGAACAGAAGGACGGGATAATGCGGATGTACTCCTGTATAATAGTAGAGATGGCACAAAAATACATACGTGTACCATTTACAAGTAAAACAGAACGGGAAAATGTGGATTTTTCAGTATTTGTGCATACTGTAATTTTGTTGTGAACGTTATACTTTTTAAGATATTAATCTTTGAAATTTAAAAATGACTGCCATTTTTAAATGGTGCAAAGTGGGTAATTTACGCTCTATACTGAATTAGGGCTTGTTATTCTTCTTACATGTACCAAGATTGAAAATAATAGCTCAGGGTTTATTAAAAGATGTGATAAATTATGTAAAAAACACATTCAGATAGACAAACATTTTTTTAAGGACATTTCATGTTTATAGGACATATTTTCTTGTTTTTCGTGTAAGTGATCATATCCCGAAGTCTTGAAGGTTCCCGAAGTCGTGAAGGGTTTTTTATGAATATTCTGTAATTCAATAAGCATTGTACGACTATATTGATAAAGTTATTTTATGTTTCATGCATGTCTGTTATCAATCGGAACCTTGATTCTTTTATCGGTCGTTATGGTACTGATAAGTTTTATAAATTACAATCATCAGTCTGACTACAAACATTAGAATAGTATTGTATGATTCTAGACAATTTATGTCATTTTACTTGATTAGAACTTATGTACTCGTAAATAATTTGTTCACAGTGTTGAACCGTTCAGATTGCACACTGGCGTGTCATAGGTCGAATATATACTATACTTTACGCGATGAGGCCCAGAGTACCGCGCGATGTCACTACTAGGTCTCTTCATTGTCGTCTGTCCTCTGCTGTTGTCCGTCAGTTCGGCAAGACTCCCAGTTGTAAGTCTTTTCTTACTCCATCCACCCATCTCTTACGAGGTCTCGCCACTGGTTTTCTTCCATCCACTGCCATATCCATAGCCATCCTAGGAAATCTCTCCTCACTCATTCTAACCACATGTCCAGCTCACTCCAATCTCCTGCTCCTTAAAACTCCTATAATATTTGGTTCTTGATACAAATTGTGTAGTTCTTCATTATGTCTTCTTCTCCATTCTCCTGTTTCTAAGTCAAGAAATGGCCCAAAAACTTTCCATAGCACTCTTCTTTCAAATATCAGTAGTCGACTCATATCTGTGTTACGTGTGCTCCATGTTTGGCAACCATACAAAAGAACGGGACGAATCAATGTTATGTACAGTCTTAATTTAAGTTCATGGGAGATGCTTCTTGAGATTAGTATATTATTATGTGCATTGAGGCTTCTATTTGCTGCTTGCGATCTGGCTTTTATTTCTGTTTCACTAGAGGAGTGTTCGGTCAATATGGTTCCTAAAGTATTTAACCCTCTATTGTAGCAGTTACTGCCAATTGTAATGTGCCGGTCATGATTTATTCTCCTGCCAATAATTACTCAGTTTTTTAAGGATTGACCAATAATCCAAATTTACTTTCCACTATTTCTAACACTTGCATTATCTCTTGTAATTCTTCCTTCGACTTGCCGATTATAACACAGTCATATGCTAAAAAATAGAATCTCCTTCCATTAATCATTACACCTTCGAAATTGTATAAGTCAATTTCCCTCTTAATTTTCTCTATAATTAGATTAAATAAGCTCGGATATAGTCCATCCCCCTGTCTCAATCCAGTCCTAATTGTAAAACTTTCTGTTACTTTATTCCCCAGCTTAATTTTGGCTTCTGTTTCATTGAGACAAACCTCTATCAGACTCACAAGTTTCTTGGGTATGCCGAACAGAATCCTAATCAAACTTTCTCTATGTACACTGACGAATGATTTCTGAAAATCCACAAATAAAAGATGTAAGCTACAATTGTACTCATACATTTTTTCACATAATTGATTAACTACAAATTTATTATCAGTGGTAGATTTGCATTGATGAAAACCTCCTTGGTATTCGCCAACTATATTGTCTATGAAAGGTTTTATTTTACTTAATATGCCCTTTGAAAAAATGTTATAGCAAATGTTTAGTAGGGCTATGCCTTTGTAGTTATCGTAGTCATCTTGCCTTTCTTTATATGAATAGGACATATTAAGGCCACACGCCATTCATCTGGTAATTTGTGGTTCTTCCATATTTGACTAATTAGACTATGTATTTTTAAAGCAAATATTTCCTATCCCGCTTTCACCAACTCCACTGATATTCCACCCTCCCCAGCACTTTTGCCATTGTTAACTGGTTTATATGTTCTTTGATTTATTCAAGAGTTGGGTGAGCAATTTATTGGTCTACTATTGCTATCTCATCAAATTCTAAAAGATCAGATAGGTCATCACAATTTAGCGATGAGTTGAAGTATTCCCTCCATCGCTTTGCAATTTTATGTTCGTTCGTCACTTGCCCATGCGTGTCTTTATTTACCATTGTACGTAGACAATTATATTTTTCTATATAAATCTTTGCTTCTATTTCCATGGAAATCTTCTTGTGCTTCCTCCATAATGTTCTTCCTCTTTTTATTCTTCTTATTACTGCCTGTGTTCTTCTACGGACTTGATCAAAAATTCTCTTTCCAGCCTCATAGTTTTTCTCTTGTATCCATGTCAGCTTTGCCTCTTTTCTTTCTCGGAGCGCATCTTCACATGCATCATCAAACTATACCTTTGTTCTTTTAGGTCGTTTTGGAAGTATTTCTTGATCGACCTTTTTCACGTTATCTCTTATTACCTTCCAACTGTCGTCTAAATTCTTCTCTTCTTCCTCTCCGTTACTTAATACCTCGAAAAGATTGGCAAGACAATTTCAAACTATATCTGGTAACACTATCCACAAACTATCTCTGGTAACACTATCCACAAACTATCTCTGGTAACACTATCCACAAACTATCTCTGGTAACACTATCCACAAACTATCTCTGGTAACACTATCCACAAACTATCTCTGGTAACACTATCCACAAACTATCTCTGGTAACACTATCCACAAACTATCTCTGGTAACACTATCCACAAACTATCTCTGGTAACACTATCCACAAACTATCTCTGGTAACACTATCCACAAACTATCTCTGGTAACACTATCCACAAACTATCTCTGGTAACACTATCCACAAACTATCTCTGGTAACACTATCCACAAACTATCTCTGGTAACACTATCCACAAACTATCTCTGGTAACACTATCCACAAACTATCTCTGGTAACACTATCCACAAACTATCTCTGGTAACACTATCCACAAACTATCTCTGGTAACACTATCCACAAACTATCTCTGGTAACACTATCCACAAACTATCTCTGGTAACACTATCCACAAACTATCTCTGGTAACACTATCCACAAACTATCTCTGGTAACACTATCCACAAACTATCTCTGGTAACACTATCCACAAACTATCTCTGGTAACACTATCCACAAACTATCTCTGGTAACACTATCCACAAACTATCTCTGGTAACACTATCCACAAACTATCTCTGGTAACACTATCCACAAACTATCTCTGGTAACACTATCCACAAACTATCTCTGGTAACACTATCCACAAACTATCTCTGGTAACACTATCCACAAACTATCTCTGGTAACACTATCCACAAACTATCTCTGGTAACACTATCCACAAACTATCTCTGGTAACACTATCCACAAACTATCTCTGGTAACACTATCCACAAACTATCTCTGGTAACACTATCCACAAACTCTCTCTGGTAACACTATCCACAAACTATCTCTGGTAACACTATCCACAAACTATCTCTGGTAACACTATCCACAAACTATCTCTGGTAACACTATCCACAAACTATCTCTGGTAACACTATCCACAAACTATCTCTGGTAACACTATCCACAAACTATCTCTGGTAACACTATCCACAAACTATCTCTGGTAACACTATCCACCAACTTATCACAGTCAAATGTGGTAACTTATTTAATTTCTCAAATATTTTTGGTTTCCACTGTATTTTTAAAGATACTCTAAACAGAAAGTGGTCTGAACCACATTCTGCCCTTCTCGCTGTTTTCACATTTTTTACCCAATTTTTACAACGCTTTTCTATACACGACGAATATATACTATACAATAGATAATCTGTCAGTTTGAGTAATACAAAGTTATCCCCAGTAATTTGTACTACAGGTTCGTACTTGATTTATTTTTATTATTTCAAGCGGATTTATTCTAATACAAAAAGTTGTCTCTAATATAGGTTTTAATAAAACATTTAATATTAGAAGTATTTTTAGCAATCTAACGGTTTTTTGCGAAATTATCAGCAATAAAAAATGTTAATTATTATTTTAATATTTTTGCCAAACAATTAAAATACTTTTTTACCACTATTTCATCAAAGTAGACTGATTATGTTTGTGAAGTGTTGTAATACATGTTTGTATATATATATATATATATATATATATATATATATATATATATTCATATTTTACTTTTTTAAATATATTTCTCTGAAATTGAATCAGTTCTTTGCCTAAATCAAAAGTAATAAAACAAATATTGAAGTTACATGTTTCATCACGACCTTATTTTATACATTTAAATGTTGAATATTGTTCTATTAGCCTTAGAATAGCAAGCTTATCAAGTATCACACTACCAGCAAGCATTCGTAAATATTAAAATGTGTTTAATAAAAAACTTAACTTCAACATTTAATTGTTCATATTACTTAAAACAGTACTACAGTTCTTGTTTTAAGTAATTTTCGTTTATTCTATTGTTAAATAGTAAAACATATAAGACAGTCAGATATATAACATCAAAACATATAAGACAGTCAGATATATAACATCAAAACATATAAGACAGTCAGATATATAACATCAAAACATATAAGACAGTCAGATATATAACATCAAAACATATAAGACAGTCAGATATATAACATCAAAACATATAAGACAGTCAGATATATAACATCAAAACATATAAGACAGTCAGATATATAACATCAAAACATATAAGACAGTCAGATATATAACATCAAAACATATAAGACAGTCAGATATATAACATCAAAACATATAAGACAGTAAGATATATAACATCAAAACATATAAGACAGTCAGATATATAACATCAAAACATATAAGACAGTCAGATATATAACATCAAAACATATAAGACAGTCAGATATATAACATCAAAACATATAAGACAGTCAGATATATAACATCAAAACATATAAGACAGTCAGATATATAACATCAAAACATATAAGACAGTCAGATATATAACATCAAAACATATAAGACAGTCAGATATATAACATCAAAACATATAAGACAGTCAGATATATAACATCAAAACATATAAGACAGTCAGATATATAACATCAAAACATATAAGACAGTCAGATATATAACATCAAAACATATAAGACAGTCAGATATATAACATCAAAACATATAAGACAGTCAGATATATAACATCAAAACATATAAGACAGTCAGATATATAACATCAAAACATATAAGACAGTCAGATATATAACATCAAAACATATAAGACAGTCAGATATATAACATCAAAACATATAAGACAGTCAGATATATAACATCAAAACAAAATAATTTTTAAAAGACAGAAAGGGTTTTTTTTATATGGGAACACTTGTTAACCCATATAAAAAAAAAATAAAAATAAATATTACTTTTTTAGCAAGCATTCGTATATTCTTCGACTAACCTTTTATATCGGGTAAACGATGAGTTGTAGACGGAAAGTCGATAGAAGGCTGACCTTGAGCATACTGGAGGAAGGATTACCCAGCTGGACAAGGCAGACAAACCAAAAGTAACGTATTTATGGCTATTTATTTAGGGCGTATCGTAAAATTTACGAATGCTTGCGTTCTAGGGTTAGAAATAATTATATATTCACATGTAAAGATAGTATAGTTCTGAAGGGTATATTTGTCAAGGTTTCTCCTCAAACTAATGTTTTTTGGATATTTATTAAATTAGATTTCCTTTGCAGTCTTTTACGTTACTAGATATTAGGTCAATTCTTAAGGATTAATGTAGATTTTTTTTATTTAGTGAAAGTTTTTTTTTATGTCTGGACAAAAATAATTACATTTTCCGTTTTACAAAAAGATAATTTAGCTGATCGCGCGTACGTTTGCCATCGGCAAGAGTATGTTATGTCAGTCCCTTCCTACGCGGTGTTCCCACGCAGAGGGACCCACAACATCCTCCTATCTAGCAGTAATTCAGGAATGTTCTATTTTAGTAGTATTACATGTCCTGAATACATTAACGCCTCCCTCAGTCTCTTCAGTTCTGATTAAAGAAGTTATAAATACATTGTGTTCAGTTTCAAAGCAGATATAAACCGTTTCAGCGGTGATTTCTGTGACCCTGGCTTAAGTTATTTACTTTTCAATTGTAGTGTGTTTACATCATGATATTAGATTGTAAGCTCCATATTTTAAAGTAAACGGAATATTAATTATAATTATTTAAGTATAATTATGTTTCCTTGCATTGTAGTGAGACTTGGCGTGGTGTTTCATCTCAATTAGAAGACAGGTGACTTACAATATGACAGGAAAACTAATTTTGGGTGCCAGGCAATAATTTTTAATAGAAAAGACACTTTGAATAATCGCTGATATTGTCATTGAAGTACATGCTGTGAAACTCTATTTTCATGCAAAGTGACTGTCTCTCAGGCTAAAACACCGTACATTGCATGTTTTTTATGATTATACAACAATTATTTACTTAATAATGTAGTTCTAGTTAATCACTCAAAATGTTTGTTGATATAAAACACAGCCCAACTCAACGAGTAACTGTTCCCGACGAGGATATGGTTTATGAATAAATCAAGTGTGCAATAGAAAGATTATATCATCTGATTGTATTGTTTAGGAGTAATTTATTAGTTATAAAGTTTAGTTTAGTATTTACAGTCGTTAAAATAAAACAAAAACACCATAACGAATTGTCGTCTATTAATGTACAAATATTTTAATCAATTTACAAATGTTTTTATTGTACTGTAAAACTGTAAGTTAAATAAAAGGAAACGAGAACATTTTTTTATGTACTACAGACATATGATCTTATATCTTTATAATTCAAACATGCAAAACTGTCAACATAAGTTTCGTAAAAAATAATTGAGTCATAAGTTTAACTATACTTTTAATAAATAAAGATTTTAATACTACAGTACTTACTTGTTTTTGAGAAACAACGACGCATTTTTGTGAAGTAGCTACTTAAATATCACAAAAAAGGAAATGGTTCATAATTATAGGGGAAACAGTTTATGTAAAAATATTGTTACCACTAAATAGAAAGTAATTAGTTGTTAAATAACTTTAAAATTCAAATTTCATAAAAAAAGTTTTTAACAAGAAATTTAAAATATAAATATATATAATAATTTACTATCAAGGAACGACTTTATAAACAATATATTGCCATATATTAATATTACGGAGGCAAGATCATGATAAGCGACAAGAATTCATCCTGTTAAAACTTAAATTAACAACTTAGAAGGGTAGGTAACGACAAATGGTACTTGACTGTCAGCTGGCTTGTTTCCCGGGCAAGTACGAAGCTCACTTACTCCCCCCCCCCCTTGAACCATTCACGACCTCCCCTCAACTCTTTTCACCATGACCCTTCCATTAATCTCGGGCAATCTGATTACGATCTCATTCTAGCCTAGAATCCATCGGAAGCAAATATTCCCTTGGATTTGTTAGAAAAAATCCTTAGATAACAATAATATTTTCAGTTGTAGAAAGGAAGCTATGTATGTAAAGACGTAAGAATTCCATTGGAGGTGAATTTAAAAAAACGTCATTATATGCATGAATATATGATGGTTATGAAAGAACTTTGAGAGTGTATGTACTTACACTGGTGAGAGAATATGTATCAAATCACGCGGGGAAGACCATCGTAGAGAGTAGAGGATTAGAATGTAGAGGGAAGAAAACATTAAAATGCACATGTAGGTTAAGTGGATGGGACAATCCGGTTCAGGTTTACGTAGAATAGATGGAAAAAGTGGTGAAAGGGTAAAGGTGGTATATACGTAAAGTGGGTGTGCTTCATAAGACAGGTTGACTTAGAATATACATAGGGGTGGTGTCATTTGAGTTTCCGTAAATTGGATAAGACAGTTTGATTTAGAGGATAGAGTGGTGGAAAAGTTATGAGAACGTAACTTGAATGGGCTACATACAACGAGTGAACTTAAATTATATGGAAGGGGCGGTCATATATGTGTATATGTAAATTGGATGCGGTATATAAGACAGCTTACTTAGAGTATATGGAGGATATGTAAATTGGATGCGGTATATAAGACAGCTTACTTAGAGTATATGGAGGGTGGGAGAGGGGGGTTGACATTCGTGTGATCGTAAATTGGATGGGCTACATAAGACATTTCGACTTATGTAGCCTATTCAATTTTAGTATACACATATTTGACCACCCTCTCCATATAATTTAAGTTATGGAAGGATCCAATGTAGTTAAGGGATATGGAGGGAGTAGTAAAGTTGCGTGTAGACAGATAATAGGATGACACGGTAGTGTGTATGACAAGTGGGTGGGGTTACTTAGATCAGTTGGGGGGAATTGTGAATGTTGTGTGTACGTAAGTAGGCTGCCCTCCTAACTACTCACCTACGATACTAATTCATAGAGACTACTCATGATCCATAACCATTGTATGGTTGATATGTTACTATAATAACCCTTGATTTAATTCCAGGATGGAGTCAAAAACCTCCTAATTCTGTGACTATCCCTGTAGCCTTACACAGATATAAAGATATTCACTTATTTTAAAAACCTGTTCATCTCACTTTTGGGAAAGATAAAAAAGGTCTCAACAAAGTAAATGACTTTTTATTAATTAGTGGATGACAACAGATCTGAATTAATTGTGGTAGGCAGTTCAATTTTGCTTTTACTGTATTTCCATTTTATAACCTTGCAACAAGGTTGAGAAAATACATTATGTGTTTTTTACAATAATGCAGTTCTGGTGTTTCTGTTTCCTTTTTGAAGACCACTTGGTTTCGAAACCACCCACCATTTCTCAGGAAGTATTCAAGAAATACTATAGTTTTACAGTACGTACAGCAAAATAGAAAAGTAGACCAAATAATTTTGAAAAGTAAATGTTTACTTAACCGTTCACTACTTTGTTGGATGATTGATTTCAGTTAAGAGTATTATATAAAATGTTATTGGCAGTTATGAAAACATTTTAAATAAATCAAAACAGCAAAATATATTAGTTATGATATTTTTACAAAACCCAAAACAAAACTCACAAATGAATACTTATAAATTAATATATTACTATTTGTATTTATTCATTTATGTTGTACTATTAATAATTTTAATATTTGTTTTTAATAATTATATACTTATTTTTTCTCATTTTAACTTTTACAAAGCAGTAGTTGTTGTCAATCTACAACCACTATATACTAGCCGGACAGATTGGCAACAGATCCAAAGGCATAGATACTTCGCTATGGAAGTGGATTCTGTCAGAATAAATGAATTGATCGACTCTGCCCAATTGAATGCCAATTGAGGCGCGGCTTTTCAATGATGTACAGTCTGTGTAGACAATACCGACTGCCAGTATCTCGGAAGAGTCTACATTGATTAACACTTCACTCACATTCACTTACATTATCGAATAAAAACATGTAATAAAATAGTTATTAATTTGTTTAATCTATGAGGATTTGAATTATTATTTTTACTAATTAAAAATATATAGGCCTACTTTAAAAAAATGAAGAAACACGTTTTTTACAAATCGATCAGCATAGAAATTATTGAACTTTTAATTCCTGAGATCAATTTCATAGAGAATACTTTAAAAAAATTAAATGTCTTAAATTAAATAGTAAGCTTCGTTTATCTACGTCTATCACTGAATAAATCGGTGTTGAATGTAAATCATAGTTAATTTATTCCTGATCATCCTGACTATAGAAATTTTGTCATTGGATAGAACTATTTTTTTGATAGCCTTCAATATTTCTTTAATTCTGTTTGTGACTTACATAAAACACACATAGTGTTTTTTGTAAGTCACACTTGAACCAGATATTCAAGGGGAGAGTGAAATTACGAGATTGCATAGGAGATCGGAGGAGTGACTCCCAAGAGATGAGTATTACTGACAGAGATCAAAGAGAAAAAGAAGGAGATTTCGCTTTCTTATGGATGCAGACAACTAGTAGTTGGATTACAACTAATGTACTTCTTTACACACACACACACACACACACACACACACACACACACACACACACACACACACACACACACACACACACACACACACACACACACACACACACACACACACACACACACACACACACACACACACACACACACACACACACACACACACACACACACACACACACACACACACACACACACACACACACACACACACACACACACACACACACACACACACACACACACACACACACACACACACACACACACACACACACACACACACACACACACACACACACACACACACACACACACACACACACACACACACACACACACACACACACACACACACACACACACACACACACACACACACACACACACACACACACACACACACACACACACACACACACACACACACACACACACACACACACACACACACACACACACACACACACACACACACACACACACACACACACACACACACACACACACACACACACACACACACACACACACACACACACACACACACACACACACACACACACACACACACACACACACACACACACACACACACACACACACACACACACACACACACACACACACACACACACACACACACACACACACACACACACACACACACACACACACACACACACACACACACACACACACACACACACACACACACACACACACACACACACACACACACACACACACACACACACACACACACACACACACACACACACACACACACACACACACACACACACACACACACACACACACACACACACACACACACACACACACACACACACACACACACACACACACACACACACACACACACACACACACACACACACACACACACACACACACACACACACACACACACACACACACACACACACACACACACACACACACACACACACACACACACACACACACACACACACACACACACACACACACACACACACACACACACACACACACACACACACACACACACACACACACACACACACACACACACACACACACACACACACACACACACACACACACACACACACACACACACACACACACACACACACACACACACACACACACACACACACACACACACACACACACACACACACACACACACACACACACACACACACACACACACACACACACACACACACACACACACACACACACACACACACACACACACACACACACACACACACACACACACACACACACACACACACACACACACACACACACACACACACACACACACACACACACACACACACACACACACACACACACACACACACACACACACACACACACACACACACACACACACACACACACACACACACACACACACACACACACACACACACACACACACACACACACACACACACACACACACACACACACACACACACACACACACACACACACACACACACACACACACACACACACACACACACACACACACACACACACACACACACACACACACACACACACACACACACACACACACACACACACACACACACACACACACACACACACACACACACACACACACACACACACACACACACACACACACACACACACACACACACACACACACACACACACACACACACACACACACACACACACACACACACACACACACACACACACACACACACACACACACACACACACACACACACACACACACACACACACACACACACACACACACACACACACACACACACACACACACACACACACACACACACACACACACACACACACACACACACACACACACACACACACACACACACACACACATATATGTATGTAATAATAATTAATACAAATATTCTTAAAATTTAGAAGCAACATCTTTGGGGGCGAGGGGGTACTGACAACGGTACTGAAACTGTTATCAGCATGTTGAACTGGAGAATGAACCACACAACACACCAAGAGTGCCAGTGGCCAGAGGTATAAGAGATCAGAACACTGAATTTGAGTTAGAGACAGCGCTTGTTCTAATGTTTACATCAGTAATGTTCGCCTTGTACTGTACTGGCTCACCCCCTAACTCTGTCTGATCAATAGTTCCCGGTACATGCCTAAGTTTATTAAGAATGGGTAGAATAAGGCCAAAAAGGAGATCGGCACATTCTTTAATGTAAAACAGTTTCCTTACTCGATACCCATTCAACGCAATTTTTTCTTTTTCTTCTTTATGCAGAGATCAAAAACTTGACTCTTAATTACGAGATGTTGCATTGACTCCCTATACCGTGTCGAGAATAAGGTCTAAAGAGTATCGGAGACCATGAGAGAGATAGAGTGGGGGAAAATAGCTTACAAACAGCCTATCCGAGGATTTCACCTGGTTAGTCTACATGGCTAGCCAACGTCTTAACCATTAGCCATTCAAACTTAAATACATATATAATTTTTTTAGTCAGGGGAAATCTAAGAAAGACACTAGCTTCAGCTGATAGTGTGGGATTTTTACCCACCAAAACCACCTGACATTCCGCCCTAGAATTGCAGAGGGTCAGGTCCTGCCTCAACTCCCGAGAGGGAAAGAGAGGCCAGCCCTGCTGCCATGCTCCCGCATGGCCGATCCAGCTTCCGGGCGTAGCCTACTGTCTGGGAGTAATACCTGAAACATAGCGTTAGTACATAGCTGGTAATTCGAAGTAAAGGCCTTGGCTATCTTCCTGCAGCAGGAAAAAAGCATTCATTAATCAATGGCATACACTTTGCTCAGCCTGTGCTACAGAGCATGTGCGCGATCTATGGAGGGTCGTCGTCCAGGATGGCTGCAGGCCTTGGGCGGAAGGCCTCAGCCCCCCCCCCCCCCCGATGGCTTGTTTGTCGGACACAGCAGCAGCCTCTAAGAACTCCCCGAGACATTTTAGTTACAGTTTTAAATACGTTGATTACCATAACCACATAAGTGTTATGAGATCTTCTTGAATTATGGTGAGAAAAGGGATGTAAAAACAACCGCTTCTTATGACAAGTTATGGTCGATAAGTCAGTGATTACAAGTAACTCCTAACTCTATAGAGTTAAAACAGAGTGATTGTTTTGTGAATCCCTCTGGTCTGAGGATGGTGAGTGTGGTTCACTGAAATCGATCACCATAATTATTGTATATTTTGTATTGTAATATAGTTGTGCATTTTGTGCTTATATTGTAATAAATTTGTGTTGTGTGACATTTACTTGTACTGTTAAAAGAGTTATAGAGGTAATAAGGCTATAATTATGTCCGTGATAGTGCCCATAATTAATATGTTGTTAAGATATGTTAAAGACAACTTAACTTTGTTATTTGTCTCTAGGTATGCAAACCATTAAATTGTTACCTTTTGTGTTGTATTGTATGAATGTATTTGTATTGTGTACTAGTTATATAAATAAACTATTTACTGAAAACATCCTATGATGTTTTCAGCTAACCCATGTTAACAATAACAAAATTAATTATACTTAAGTTCAGAGAATATAAGTCATATAAATAACCAATAAGTACAAGCTAAAATCCAACAAAAAATATTCTTAAAAATAAACTAAACGAAAATACTCATAATTAATAATGAAGACTCAATAAATAATAAACAAAATGAAGCATATTAATATTAATAAAGAATACTACTTTTTAGTTTAGAGATGCTAACATGAATGAAATCACACGGGAACTTTGTACAGTATAACATTTCAAATTGGATTTATATATATTTACGTAAAACTGACTAGTCTTGGTGTGAAACTGACACCAAACAGCATTTTGACTTCGCCTAAATCCTTACAGGTAAGATTCGATCAATTAGACTTGGATGAGTGCAGGTGTAGCCGTGGTTCGTGGCCCACTTGCCATATGCTGCGGCGTGTGCCAGCCAGGTGGCGGATTGAAGCTCCCTCAGTGAGCGATCACAGCGTCGGAGGAGGTTCCGCCACACAACTCGCGCCGATTGGCAACACCACCCTCAGGTGAGCAGCTCTTACTGTCCGTTAGAGAGTTAAGGAACTCTAGTATCCAGGCGAGCTGGTAGATTGAAGCTCCCTCAGTGAGCGATCATAGCGTCGGAGGAGGTACCGCCATATGACTCGCACCGATTGGCAACACCACCCTCAGGTGAGCAGCTCTTACTGTCCGTTAGAGAGTTAAGGAACTCTAGTATCCAGGCGAGCTGGTAGATTGAAGCTCCCTCAGTGAGCAATCATAGCGTCGGAGGAGGTACCGCCACATGACTCGCGCCGATTGGCAACACCACCCTCAGGTGAGCAGCTCTTACTGTCCGTTAGAGAGTTAAGGAACTCTAGTATCCAGGCGAGCTGGTAGATTGAAGCTCCCTCAGTGAGCGATTATAGCGTCGGAGGAGGTACTGCCACATGACTCGCGCCGATTGGCAACACCACCCTCAGGTGAGCAGCTCTTATTGTCCGTTACTACACTCAAAAATCATCGGTTGGTAACGTGACTAAAGATGTCTTGCGTATTTGTAACTAAGAGAAACTTGCGTTAGACAATTTCTGTAACAAAAATGTTTTTTATGGAACAAAGCAATTTTTTTACCATATAGCAAACATTACAATAGTGTCAAGGTAAATTTATTTTAACCTTTAATGCACGTAAGATGCTATTGTATTTTTAAATCTGGTGAAATCAAGTGACATTAAAATGAACTTAAGTGGGTATGACATCAATATCTAACAAAACAAAGTCTATTTCTTTTAAACTTGGCTTGTTCACAATTAGAATAGAAAGAATGAAGATGAATATGATAAAAAGCTTCCAATAAGGTACTGGTGGTTAGGCCTAAATAATTGATTACTTATTTTGCCAATGGGCAGCAGCCTATTGTAGTATTTAGTTTTTCGGTTTAAGTTTTTTTTTTTTTTTTTTCGTAATTAGGTTTTCTTTTTGAAACTTCTATTTTTTTTAGTAAAAATTGTTTGGATTAACTTGTTTTTGTTGTATTTGTCCTTTTAGGTCCGGTGCCTTCACACACACCTTGGTAGGCCATTTTATTTTGCGAAGTTGGGCTCTCATTTTTTAGCTGGTTCCACTTCCCTAAAATGATACGTGCAACCTCTATCAACAATTTACTTTTTACGTCTCTATTACTGTTGTCTATTAATGCACAATCCCACAGTGGAGCACGAAGGATAGCCTCATTAACAAACTGCTCTGTATCAAACATGATAAATACTTTTGGTAATACAAAACGTGCTCGAAATACGCTACATGCGACGTTCGAGTCGTTGTCGCCGATTTGATAACATGTAAAATCAAGAAATTTCTAGTCGCAGTGTTTCTGTCGCAACTACAAATACGCCAAATGTAGCCGTACTCTAACACTATTATAATAACGATATTTAATTTTTTTCCAATTTCACATAACCGAAAAAGGTTTGGAACCTGTGATCGGATTAACCTACAGTAGTGTAATCTGATGGTTTGGAACAATCAATTAATGCCATATAGAGCTCTTAAGAAACAAACTTTGAAGTTTAAACCAGGAGCAGCCCAATGGAACTGGAGTAAAACACAGATAAAATTACGTCCTCTTACTAGAAGTGGTAACAGCTGATGTGCTGATAGTGCCGAGATCCCCCGCTAGATATCAGGACCGGAAGCAACTGTCCTGACGCGCTCTGCATTACCATTCCAAATGGCCACTATGCCTGTTTTATTCATCACAAGGGTCGTCTTCGTGTAGGGCCAAGTTTTATGTTCCTCTAATGTATAATTATGTGCTTGGCCCACCATAAAAATAGGTGAACTTTGAGGAATGTTGACCCAGACAGCCCCATAATAAAGTAATATCTATTTGTTTCAATAACTTACTTTTTCTTGATTTCAGATTGCGTTGGAAGAGTAGTTAGTTATACTACTGTCAACTATACGATGAAACTGTTGTATCTTGTAAAATATATTACTATCGTAACTTATTAATTAATTTTTTTAATCTTTTCCCAAAAATTCAACCGTCTGATAAAAACACATACTGATTGATACTGTTGTGCTATTTAACACAGACTGAAATTAATTGTCGTTTTAAAACAGAAAGTTAAGTTACCAAATTAAGTTCATCAATTTAAAGAAAAAAAATATGCAAGTTGACACCGCTACTTATTTTGATCTTCCTGAAATAACTTAAAGGTAACAAAAGGTAACAACAAGTCCAAAAGTCGTAGATTTATAATCAGAAAGCCAAATTATCAAAACACACTGTAAATTAGCGAATCTACTTATCATGTTGGTCCATCTGACTTTCTCTTTAAAATATGAATTTAACGTAAATGCATATAAACCTATTTCCTGCATTATCTTAACACGCTTAAAATGTTTATATCTTAAACATTTGTATTAATCTTTTCTTATGGCTCTTATAACAATATATGTGCGAATATGGGTTTCGACGAGGATAATTAATATACATGAATGTGCTAGTGCAAGCTGGTGTAGTCTTTGTTACTAAATAAGGCTTACTCATATTTAATTTAGAAAAAATAGCCTCATCGTCCATCAATAGCCCAAATATCAGGGCAACTAAAGAACCTAAAGATTATTATAGAATGCAAACTACGTTGTATTGCTCTAATTGTTAGGTAACTGACAAGTCTGATACTTGAACCCTGGTCTCCAAGCAACAGGTCCTTCAAGTAGTGACTACACCATCGAGGGGTCTCTAGGATACTGTTATAAGAAACTGTTTTGCTTTTTATCAATCAGCCAAATAGCTTTTAAATGGTCATTACAAAAAAAATCAAAATATTTTCGGATACATAATTAATTTTAATTTAAGAACTACTCGGAAGAGTTTAGTAGCTCACGTAAAGGTGTTGTAACTGAAAAAAAATGTTTAGAGACCACTACCTATGACCTCAATAAAATACTTTGTGTTCATTATCACAAAGCACATATCTACTCAAAAAATTATATTACACAAATCATTTGCAAATATTTTTTGAACAATTTAATCGCCAAGGACAGTTCCCAGACGGTTATTCTGTTCCGGAAAGAAACAGTCCTAAATGATGAATAATAAACTCGAGCATTTGTTGTTTAAATTCAGTGTTATTACTGAGATTCAATCCGACAGGGCCACTGAATAATTTATCAAAAGTAACACTACCCGGAAAGTATCGAAATTGATGAAAGGTCTGAGACGTGAGAGTGTGTAAGTACCAACTACTGGAGAAACCACAATACGTTATGAGGCTGAAGGGTAACATCTAGCAATTACTAATAACTAAACTAAGGAAGAAATACCAGTACTATTAGTTTAAAACAATTTATTAAGTATGGTTCTCGTAATATAATTAGTGTGAATATTTATTAGCTACATAGAATTTCTATAAACTGTATGTTTATAAAACTTGACAAAGTATTTAACTGAATTTCAAACTAAATTAAAAAACTATTAGTATAACTATGGGTCTGCAGTTTCTAATGTCTTTTTGCAGCATTGTTCTCCTTCAGACCGTTACGATGCATCCTTCAGCTGCAGGAAATCATAAAATTACAATTTCCTAGAGTTTTGAGTAATTAAAGAAATAAGTGAGTTAGGGGCAGGTGTGAGATCACAATGGTCTTCGAGTCCAGTTCTCGACAGAAACGAAGCCCCTGACATGGGCCCTAGGTTTAGCAACAATGGTAAGTTGTAGAATTGAACTTCTTTTTAAATAATAATATGATATGACTTTTTGTTTTGAATATAATCGTTTATTAGGAGTGTAAATAATTATTTGTGATTTTTCATGGAAGTGAAATAATATATTTTTTTACAAGCTGAATTAAAGATGAATAAAGTTTATTACAAGATATACAGATAAATATATTATGTATACACCACTAGTTTCATTGTCTCTTATTAAAGATTTTCTAATTTCACGTGCACATGAATGGGAAAGGGAAATATTTGAATAAACTTACGTTATTTAAATATTTACGCATCAAACAAAACATTCCTTTTTCGTGTTTGTAAAAAACGAATTGTGGCTAATGAACGTTTAATTTAAATTGAGTTATAGAATCTTAGTTGTTTTCCATTAATTTGGTTTTAAGTGGAAGGCCCATACATTTTTATTATACTACAACGTATGAATTTAGTTTGATTATCAACTGGAGTAGGAATAAAATTTAGTTTTTTACCTATTAGAAAATTACTAATTTTTATTACTAACAGGAGAAAAAGCATACATACATGATACTTTTAAAAAAATGCTGACTTCTAGATTTTTGAAATTTACTCTTTTAGTTTCAGAGGTAGATGAAAAACTCTCCTTCTTTGACAAATGTCACCAAGTGTCCATCGACATCAAAGTGGTAGTTTTAGATCCATATAATTTTGTAATTTAAAAACCCAACATCAAGTAGGAGTTAATTTTATGACTCATACACAAGTACTGAGTGTTGCAAAGTATGCTTCTGTACTTCTTGAAGTAGGTTATTTAACAATGAAGTTTAATTATTATTTTAGTTGTTTGAGATCAAAGCTTGTCTACATACTAAAGTTCAAGTTTCTAGAACTGAAAATTTATTTCAAGAGTGAGAGAGTATTTGTTTCGCTTTAGAATCAATAATTAATTTAAATTTTATAATGTCAGTTATCTAATTACGCAACTCTCTCATTTTGTTATTTCCAAAATGATTTAATAGGGCCGACAATGCTTCCCTGAGGCTGACCACGTTCCCTTCACAAAGGGTTTCAATCAAGGCAGGTTATGTCTCAATCGGTAACAATTAAATGAGCCAATACCGTTATCCACAGGCCCTAAACGGTAGTTTGGCAGTAAATACAGCCCTCAGAACAAACAGTCCAGGTAATGGGGGGGTTCTGAGGCCTAGGGGCTCAGGATGGCAATGTACCATGTAATTTGTAATGTTTTATAATATGTTAGACAGCAGCGACCCGTATCGTATATTTGGACTTTCCGTGTTGAAGCTAGGAGGCCAAACATTCTTGTGTGGTTTATTGAAATCACCGCGAACTATCGTAAGTCTCTCAGACAACGAGATACCACAGAGAATAAAGAAATCAAGGTCACTTTCTTATGACCTTAGCGAACGCCTCATAGGCAGTTATAAATTGACTACAACTAATGTAAATCTGTATACATCTACGAGTTTAATTTAACTTTATACATCTCGTATATTAATAATTACTACATTTGTTAGAGGATTTGGTGGAACAAAGGAAGGGCAGTCAGAACTTAGTTCTGACCCTTCCACTAAACGGCACACTCGATTTACTAACTTGACACACATTTAGCACACTATTGGATGCGATCTCTACTTCACTCTCCGCAGTGGAGTTATTCACTAGTGCCTCTACATAGTTAATTCCACTATAGTGAAAATAACTTAAAGTTCACTTCAAAGGAGAAATATATATATATACCATAACTGATTATACAGGGTAGGGCAAAATTTATTTTCTTTGTTCTACTTCACTAAAAACAGTTCCTTAAAATATAATGGAAATTTGATAATGAAACAATGTATTTCACATTTTATTCACATAATTAAATAAATATAATTATTAATATACTTTTGACAGTAAGTATTGTCTATATGATTGTGAAAACTATCGAGAGGAATGTAATGAAACTTTTCATAGTTAAATTGAAGCCTCTAGAAATAGTATAGTAAAATAAAATATTATTAATAGAATACCTTTAACACATTTCGTCATAATGTGTTGTACGATGTACATTTCAACTTCTATGAAGTCATCTTCAGGTACATGTAGGTTATAAAACAATATAAATAAACCACTTATCATGTACAAATTATTCACATATGTTGATAAAATATACATTAACCTTGGAACGTCTCGAAATTTATAAAAGTGCAAAGAACAATCCCAATTTTCTATTAAATGACAAAGACACAATTTCTAAAAATTTACTTTTTGAAAAATTATTAAAATTTACAAATTAGTTCGACCAAAAAAAAAAATATATATATATACATATTATCAACAGCTGTGAATAATTTGGACATCATAATTGGTTTATAACCTGAATATGACTTCATACAAGTTGAAATGTACATCGAACAACACATTATTATAAATGTGTTAAAGGTATTCCATTAATAATATTTTATTTTATGAAACTTTTCAATTATGTATTTCAAATTCTGTATGTTTGAGTGTCAATCATGTCTAAAATGCAAGCCTACCTTGAATTATCGACCACGTTTGAAGGTCGCATTAAATGCAGCCTCTCAAATATTTTTAGTCTAGATACTTATGGTGAAGGAGAGTTATTATTTACAGCTATAAGTTAACTGACATAATTTGAAATTAACCTTTTTTACAAAAAATTCCGAATGATTTATTTTAACAATATTGTTTCACTATATTTCTTCTATGAAACAATTTTTTAGAAAATCCTTATTGCCATAAGCCTAATTATTCTTATTAATTTTAGTAATATCAAAAGCATAAGACAATGGTATTTTTTTAAGAAATCTGCTTCCAAGTGAAGTATTACGTACTTTATATTTTGCCTTAATTCATTCAAAATTAGTTTACGGGTTGGACAATTGGTGCGGGACTGATTTTGTAAAAGTAAAGCTATTAATGACGGCCCAAAACCATTTATACGGATCATAACTTTCAATAGCAAAAGAGAATCTGCTCTGCCGTTGTACAGTCAGTTACGCATTTTATTTGTTTACAAAGTTTTTAAAGTTTTTTTATAATAGAAGCGGTGAAGATAGAACTGAACTGAATTTTATCGGAATACTCGAACTAGTACGTATGGTCTTTCTAAACATCCAAAGGTAAAAAAAAATTTTTAAGAAGGATTACATTTTTCTTGGTCCAAAACTGTACAATAATATACCAATAGCTATAAGAGAAAATAACAAATCAATAAAACATTTTTTTTGTAAATAAAAAAAATGGCTACTCACAGCGCCATATTAGTATAAGTCTTATATTATTAAGTACAACAGCCTACAGTAATCTAGTAATAATTCAACACACTAAACAGTTATAAAGGAAATATAATTATATAGATAGGGTTAAGATTTGTTGTTTTATTTTTGGTTCTTAGTTTTTTTTCTTTTTTTTTTTTTTTTTTTTCTCAAAATACTCTATGAGATATTGAGGGGATGCATATTTGTCTGATAGTAAACAAAATGGTTTTGATTATAATTTAAAACTACACAAACTGCTGATGCATAGGTAGTATATACGCTGCAGTGAGGTGTCCAATATTATCTGTTAATTTACGTTGGGCAGACTGTTCTCTTATATAGGAAAAGCAGATTGTTTTCCTTTTTTTTTTTTTTTTTTTTTTTTTTTTTTGTGAAAATTCGTAAGCAGGCTGTGTTTTATTGTTACTATGTTGTACTTTAATATTGAGCTAGTCACCGGTTAATTGAAGTGGTGGCTAGTAATTCCAATCAGAAAATTTGTAAATTTATTTATGTAAGCTTGATGGAATAAGATATTTTCTTATTCTTCTTATGTTTGAAATAATAGAATAAATATTTTTACATAGCCCTCTTTAGTAACCATAGTGAACAATTAACAACATTTTCAACAGCCTGCCACAGTTTTCAAAATTAATATAAATTGACGAAAGAGGGATAATTGTTTTTGAAACTTTCGAAAACCCCTAAATATCTTATAAGTTGGTACCACTGCTACATTGCACTTATGTGTAGGACTGTCTACACTCGTCGTTAGCAAGCATTTTTTTTCTTTGTTGTACTTAACTAAAGATGGGTTCGTAAAGTATAATTAGGTTAATTATTAAATGCCATATTTCACACATAATTAAAGATAAGCATGGCTATTAAAACACTTGTTGCATTTGGTATTTTCTAACAATAGTTTCAAAGGAAAAAAGTCAAGATAAATTTTTCATATTTATGATAAACATGAATGTATCTGTCATATTTTCAAGGTAACATGTACCTGTAAATATTAACTATCCTTGTCCTTGAAAGGCGTTAGTTTTATGACTAAAATCTTTGAGAAGATGTACCTTACTGACTGGGTTCTCCTGTATCCTTCTGACTGAGACTTCCGAGTTTGCACTTTTGTATTCTATGAAAAATGACCTTCAAATTGAGGTATAAGTGTTCAAAGCTTATTTTGAACACTTTAAGGACTCCTATATGGTTATGCAAAATACGAGTAAAATATGACTAAATGTTTGGTACAGTGACTAACATATATCTGCAAAGTTTAATTTACCGTTTAGTTATTTATCTGATAATGTTACCATAAGAATTAGATTCCAGACTTATATCAAACTCTGTAAATACGTAAATAAATTAACTTAAGCTACTGAAATTTAAAAATGTTAAGCCTAGTCCTATTTATCTAAAGAATGATATCAGCACATTCATAATATTGAATATTGTTTTGACTTCCAAGATGTGTTCTCCCTGGTATAAACTCATTCATAAAACGTTTGAAATTAAAGCAACAAGTCAGTTTGTATTGCAGTGAAAATATGCAAAGTATTGCAAAAGTCTAATAAAGTTTTAAATTATCAATTTAAACTATATTCTGGCTACATGTTCAATCCTAGCCAGGCCTTTGGTTTTAGGTTAAAAAGTAAAAAAAACTATATTCTTTTTTGGGACTTAAGATTTGTTTGTCATTTTTCGTATTAAATTACTAGTTTCCAATGCTATCAAATAAATATTTAATACTTATTACCATTTCTAAAACCAAACATAGATAACTATTATACCAGTCAAACGCTGATAGCAAAAAAAAAAACATGGATTCTGTGCTAATTAAACTTGCTAAAATGTATTGTTATAGAATCAAAATGTTTTAACATTTTATTTTTATAACATCAATTGAGAAACCCTAAGAAAGAGGCTTTTATCTTATTTCTATAGTTGCAATTTTAGTTTTTCCAAGGTGGTAGATATAATTATTGAAACCTATGTACGGTTAAATCATATTCAATATTAGCGTCCTATAACGGTGAATAACGCTTTATAGTAAACACTTTTTTATGTAAATTGGCCTGATGAAGGACGAAGGAACTCTAGAGTGGTAACTTAGGATCTTTAAACTACTGTAGAAATCTGTTTCTAGTGATAAGTATTGCAATGATTATTCTGGACCTTTAAAGTTGGCAATAAACTTTGTTATTGCCAAATCCAATAACTAATTTAAATTTACTCTGCTACTATGACGGAAAATTACAATTCTTTAAATGTCCAATTAATCTTTATGAATAAATTGAGAATTCTGTTAGTATAGTGCTTTAAAACTGCTAAATGCTGCATATTAACAATTTTCTTACACCAGAGAATAAATAAACGGGTCTTATCTAAATTTAAAAATGTGTTGGTACACTTTCCACTTCCTTTGTACACTTTACAAATGTTCTATTTTATTTTTTTTTATCTAAAGTTTGCAAGGTGTTAAAAATGTTTGGCCTTGCCAAGCTTGACAAATCATGTCGGCAAGGACCACAATATGAAACGTATGATTATAATGTTTAAAAAGTAGTATACAATACAAAGGCGATTTAGGGCAGGCACTTATTCAGTATCTTAGATATAGGCAACTTTACATGCGACTTATTTGCCTTGGCAACAAGCTTCAATAGCTACAATAATCGAAACAACAATGAAACAACAAACAGCAACGGTAAAATTATGAAAAAAAACAGATAACCAAACAATAACAAATAAATAAACAATTACAAATAAATAAACAAAAACAAATTAATAACAGTACGAATAAATAAACAATAACAAATAAATAATAATAACAAGTAAATAAGCAATAAAACCCATTTAATACTAAGGTATGCAATAAATTATCAATATGTACATAAACAGAAGATGAACAATTTGGGGTAGAACAACTGATGTCATACAATTCTATTAAAAAAACATACGGTGTATTTTAGTGAAGAGAAGTGTAGTGCATGTGAAGTGAAGTGGTTGCAAAATGAATATTGTGCTGTCAGAATTAGAACCAGGCCTAGTATTGCTGTATTACTATTTCATGTAATATGCAGAAGATTTTGAATAGTTGGCCTAGTGTTTGGTAGAGGGGTAATATATTTAAATGTGTCCCTAGTATTGAAGTTCCTTCTGCGTACCGTTTTGTACTCTTCGTTATCAATGTATTTGGTAATTATTTTTAATACATAGAACCCTTTAGGTGTTAGTTGATCCACAGAACTATACTGTTCAAATTCATCTAACCTTGTGCCCAGTTCTCTACCATGCAGGGCCCTTGAACAATTATAATAATATGACTTATTGCTGTCATGATCCCCACAGTGATATTCCATACGTAATATGTAATTCAAAAAGTGCTTTCTAAATAATTAGTTTTACTGGTTCTGAGACTTTAGGCCGAAATGAAAATGAGATTAACGTTTTTATGAAATGTTGTGTGGTAATATTATATCTGAGTGAAAATGTTTTAGGCTATTTGAAAGTCTGGAATTTACTTTAGCGTTTCACCCCCGTGGTCTCCTTTATTACCATGTTATTCTTATGGGTGAAAACTCCAAATATGACCTTCTGGTTCTGACGTCATATGTTCAAAGCGTCAAGCTTAAAATCAGCAGTCCATTACACTTAATAAAATTTTTTATCTAATTTGCTTAATTACTTACTTCTTGTTAGGATATATTTTTTAATTTAGTTTGTTTCTTTTGCATAAAAACATATTCATCAGTTAATGTGTTTTGTAGGGCATATTGGAAACTGTTTTAATAAGTTCATATTTTCGTCCCATGTCGAAGCATGATCGTATCGAAGCATGATTTTATAATATATCATGTATTTATATATATTACATAGTAATACAAATATATGGCAGCCAGTGACCTTGACCAGAGGGTTTTGACGTTATCTCAAGACAATGTCGTCAAGCAACATCTAGCGTGGCTGTTCCTTGGATGGGTGACGAGTGAGGGATCCCGTCCTTGCCGAATGCATATGCTAATAGAGTAAAATAATATTTCACAACCAAGTGCAAAACCAAATTTTATGTACATACCTAACCGCCCGCCCACCTATACACGTACTATGGTATTGACACACCCACCCACGCATTCACGTACTTTGGTATTGAAGCTAGTATTTTATAAACTGATATTTCTGATATTACGTATTATTTACTGATATTAGGTGATATTTCTGATATTAGCTGCTGTAATCGATTCTTGAGTAGTTATGTACAAGCCTACTGGTTCTGCCAGCCAGATGGCTAGTAGCCTCTCCTTTGTCTGTCATCTTCAGCTCGATCAAATAATTTCCGTTTCTTCCTTATTCAGTTAGTTTTTGCTTGTTACATCTTATGGTTCTGAAGTTTAATGGACAACTATAGATCCAATAGTGTCACCCCGTCCTGCCATCCATTTAATAATTGGCCTATTTGCAATACACTATACAACAAAAATATTAATACTAACAAGATTTCTAGCTTCTATTAGATACTATATATCATGTCTATCTAGAGTAGGCTAGGCTACTGCTAAAAGTTAGCTCTAATTCGTCAATCTAGGCGTAAGCTTGGTGTTTCAAAATTCAGGTTAATAAATATAAATACTGGAATTGAATCGAATAGTCTACAACTATATTAAAAAGAATTTAGACTTACTTTACCTCTTGTTGACTTTCGTTAAAGTGTTCAAGTAGATGACACGAACTGCAGACTCCTTGACGATCATCGTTCAACACTCAGTACACTGCCGTTGCCTTCCACTTAACATCCTTCTTCAGGTAGTCTACTTGCAATATTCCGTCCTTCCTTAAATCTATAACTCCGTTTCCGTCATGTATTTTTATTTCTTATCGAATAGAGAAAGTCAGTTCATTTATTCTATCGCTTATTTAGTCAAAAGTAATCAAAGAAATAATGCAAACTTCTGTATTTTCCAACAACGGCTTTATTTACTTTTGGTGGGCTGTTTCAATTCACGATAAACTCCAAAAAAATTGGATTTTTACGTCAAAGTTTCGATTCGTAATAATGATTATATTGCAGCAATTGAAGTATTATTTGATAGGTGAAGAACTGTTCTAGTGGACCATAAGTAGGTTTTTGTAAACATTTTAATATTTTTGTAATTCTCTTTCAGTTTCAGTTATATGTTATACGTACATATCACCTTCCTGCTGACGGTAAGAGGGGCGTGGCTGCTGGGGCTGTCGACTTTCCGGTGACTCGGCTACTGGGGCTGTCGACTTTCTGGTGACTTGGCTGCTGGGGCTGTCGACTTTCCGGTGACTTGGCTGCTGGAGCTGTCGACTTTCCGGTGACTTGGCTAATGGTGCTGTCGATTTTCCGGTGACTCGGCTGCTGGGACTGTCGACTTTCCGGTGACTTGGCTGCTGGGGCTGTCGACTTTCCGGTGACTTGGCTGCTGGGGCTGTCGACTTTCCGGTGACTTGGCTGCTGGAGCTGTCGACTTTCCGGTGACTTGGCTGATGGTGCTGTCGACTTTCCAGTGACTCGGCTGCTGGGAATGTCGACTTTCCGGTGACTTGGCTGCTGGGGCTGTCGACTTTCCGGGGACTCGGCTGCTGGAGCTGTCGACTTTCCGGTGACTTGGCTGCTGGAGCTGTAGACTTTCCGGTGACTTGGCTGCTGGGGCTGTCGACTTTCCAGTGACTCGACTGCTGGAGCTGTCGACTTTCTGGTGACTCGGCTGCTGGAGCTGTCTACTTTCCGGTGACTTGGCTGCTGGGGCTGTCGACTTTCCGGTGACTTGGCTGCTGGGGCTGTCGACTTTCCGGTGACTTGGCTGCTGGAGCTGTCGACTTCCCGGTGACTTGGCTGCTGGAGCTGTCGACTTTCCGGTGACTTGGCTAATGGTGCTGTCGATTTTCCGGTGACTCGGCTGCTGGGACTGTCGACTTTCCGGTGACTTGGCTGCTGGGGCTGTCGACTTTCCGGTGACTTGGCTGCTGGGGCTGTCGACTTTCCGGTGACTTGGCTGCTGGAGCTGTCGACTTTCCGGTGACTTGGCTGATGGTGCTGTCGACTTTCCAGTGACTCGGCTGCTGGGAATGTCGACTTTCCGGTGACTTGGCTGCTGGGGCTGTCGACTTTCCGGGGACTCGGCTGCTGGAGCTGTCGACTTTCCGGTGACTTGGCTGCTGGAGCTGTAGACTTTCCGGTGACTTGGCTGCTGGGGCTGTCGACTTTCCAGTGACTCGACTGCTGGAGCTGTCGACTTTCTGGTGACTCGGCTGCTGGAGCTGTCTACTTTCCGGTGACTTGGCTGCTGGGGCTGTCGACTTTCCGGTGACTTGGCTGCTGGGGCTGTCGACTTTCCGGTGACTTGGCTGCTGGAGCTGTCGACTTCCCGGTGACTTGGCTGCTGGGGCTGTCGTCTTCCCGGTGACTTGGCTGCTGGGGCTGTCGACTTTCCGGTGACTTGGCTGCTGGGGCTGTCGACTTTCCGGTGACTTGGCTGCTGGGGCTGTCGACTTTCTGGTGACTTGGCTGCTGGGGCTGTCGACTTTCCGGTGACTTGGCTGCTGGGGCTGTCGACTTTCTGGTGACTTGGCTGCTGGGGCTGTCAACTTCCCGGTGACTTGGCTGCTGGGGCTGTCGACTTTCCGGTGACTTGGCTGCTGGGTCTGTCAACTTCCCGGTGGCTTGGCTACTGGGGCTGTCGACTTTCCGGTGACTAGGCAGTTTGGGAAACGGCCACCTTAACTCGTTTAGTTATAAAGAAACCTGAATAAAAATCATCAAAATAACTTCAGGCACCTCATTACATCATAAACAACCTCGTTGAATTTTATAACCAAATGTATATACTTACTCAACAAAAAGCCAATGCATGTGTAAATTCTTGCTTGCTCTAATTATACGAATTATTCAGTGAACAGTTTGCATGAAAATGACTGACAATATGGTACGGCTTAATAGGCACAAAACCACAAATGTAGTGTGGGAGTTTTCTAAACATAAAATAGTGCGATGTTTTCACCTTCATAGTAATTTTAATTAAGGAGAGAATTTCAAATTTAACATATAGGTAGTTTTGTTTTTATATGAATTGACTGCTCACCAAATGGCATGATAATCGGTCCATGCTATTTGCCGTAATATTGACTGAAATAAACAAACAAACCCACATACAACACTCTACACGTTCGGAACAGAGATCTCACCAACTACACTTGTTATGTAAGTGACTATTTGCAGATTGATATAAGCCCAAACAGAACTATGAATAGGCCTACTATCGAACTACCAATTGATATACTCATATTCAATCTCAAATGAGAAAGCTCACAACAGTATACCCTTTTGCCTCATATTCGAATCCTAATGTTCGACATCCGTACAAATAGTACCAGGAAGGCTCACACACCTAGTCTACTAGTATCTTGAACTAGTCCACGATACGCTGCAGTCATTATCGTCACCTAATGACGTGTTATCAGATACATTGCCGCCACCTGAGGGGCACGCGGCACGAGGGCAAGCGATTAAAGAGCACGTGCCGGAAGGAAGCGTGGCGCACGCCGACAGACGTGATGGCTGGCCTTCCCGGGCTCGCCTTACGGAATGGTTAACAGGATGTCTTTGGCGTCTGCAGAACTGCCTCCTCTATCAACTCACCACATCATGAAAACACTGCATAACTGAACTAAAATGTTGGTAAATATTTATACGAAATGTTAAAATGGGTTTGAAATATTGTTCACATTTACCAAACGTATGTAACTTGACATAGCATACAATTAAACATTATACTAAATGGAATTAAGATTCTGCAGAGGTTGTTGGCCATGTTGTTTTTAATCTCATAAGAACAGTGTTATTTGGGAATCCATGTTTCTTAGTTATTATATGACCAAATGTTGAGTATGCGGTGCCATTTTAAACGTTGTCATACAGTGTATTGGATTTACTTTTGATTTTTTGAATACATACGCCTAGTTTTAAATTATAAGTAAAAATAAAAACTACAAAATAAATATTTGATAATATTTTTCCCATAAAACTAATGAATTTGCAAAGCAATTCTAACGTAAAATTTCATGTTTGATCATTTACAATTTGTTTTTAAAATACATTGAAAAAGATGTGTTTAGTATGGATACGCGTGATCGTATGTCCTGTTTGAAAATAGCATTGTTCTTAGGTGATTAAAACCAACATGACCGATAGCCTCTGCAGACTATCAATAGTTCAGTTATTTAAAAATTTATTCATATTGTAAAGCAATTTCTAAACTACAGTCTCAAAAAATGTATACACATTCTTAACATATATTCTTAAAGAAAACACAAACTCATTGAAAAACTCTAATCTTCATTTTGAAAACAATTAAGTTTATATTCTAAAATAACACCTACGTCATGTTTATAAATGTTGTCTTCAAATGAAAATATCTGTTCAAAATGTATGTACATTTATTAGACACCCTATATGTTTCAATAAGTATAGCCTAAATCATATTTTATTCCTTAAAAAAAGGTTAATAAACAAAACTACGTTCTGATTAATTCAGGCAGGGATTTTATTATTTCTCAATCCATTCTGAAACACTTTTTCAGCCAGCTATTTATCATATAATAATACCTTTCTATGCAGTAACAACACCCAAAATAACAATGGAAAACGATGACAAAGCAACTGAACCAAAAAAGTAACACATGCAAATGATTCCCTAATATCGAAGAGACGCTAAATTGACGGTTACTCGCAAGGGATTGACAAAGTAGCGTGAGTGGATACAATCTCGTTTCTTGCGGCTCGTTTTGACTCGGATAATTAGGCAAGGTAGAGTATGTGAAGGGGGGTTGTTATTGTTGAATATGGATGTCAGCTGCTTCTGCCTCCCCCACGCACACCATATGTCTGTAACAAGTGGTCGGCTCTTCCATTGGCTCGTGCCGGTCACGTGACTCCCCACCAAGGCATGCCACAAGGGTACATTATAGTTTTAACTTTATTTATTCCACTCACAAGTCTTACAAGTATTTTTGAGTTCCAAACTAGTGTCTGTAAATGTTTTAGTCGTTTTACCTGTTATAAGTGTTGAGTGGATATGTTAGTTAAATTCGGTGCTCTTTTTAAGGATTACAGTTTCATGATGGTAAACTATAAGGTGCAGTTTTATTATTTATTATTTTTATAAATATACTATGTGTTTTTTTTAATTTATACTATTATTATAGACGTTGTGGTTTTTATTAAATAAAACGTTTATATCTATTAAAAGCTCATATAAATATCAGGTTAACAGTTTAGTGATATAGATAAATTTACTTTTAATCAGATTCGACTGAACGTGAACCAAAATATTTGCCAGAACTTATAGCAAAATTTTTTACTAAATACAAGTTTTTGCTATAAAATATGTATTGTAGAGTTTAATAAAAGCGCAAAATGCCTTTAACCAATAACGTAAAATTGTATTTTGATCACCTAAAATTACTGGAGCTTTAATAAGATAAGGCGTAAAATAGAATCAGAAAAAATTTAGCCTCTTCAAAACTGATTATTCTCGGATGGCTTAAAGTTATTCATAAAAAAGGTCCAGAAGCTCGGTTGTATACATATTCAAATTATTGATGAAATGTTGTCTTTATTCTGAGTTATAACACGTTTAGTACCAGAACTAGGGATCGAAGAAAATTCATGTAAATCACCACTTCACAAAATTCATACATTATTTTTCAAAAGTTTTGGTTTAATTTCAAATTCTTTAACTGAAATATAAATGCTGTAAAAATAACTACCGAAGTATTTATCGTTTTACATTTATTCAGGAATGTACGAATGTATATAGAAAACATGACAGAATACAAATTGATCTAAGATAGCCTAAAGATACTAAATATAAATAAAATATACAATTTTATGTGTCGAATCAGTTATTGAGAAAGAGCATCACTAAGACAAAAGGTATTACAATTCATTTCTTCGAAGAGAAGGATTCTTGTTTTCCTCGTTGTCCCTATGCTCGGATAATTGAAAGCTGGCTCTGGACTCAGCCATACAGACTTGGGAATAAGGCTTCTTCTATTTTAGTGCCAACATATCAGCTGTTCTTTTTTGGAAGGCTGCATACTCTTTGTGTAAAACTCCTTTGGTCGAACATATAAGTGAAGTAAAACTTCATCAGCTCTGTCATATTTAGTTTTTTTTTTTTTTTTTTTTTTTTTTTTTTTTTTTGCATATTATGATTTCTTGAGGTCGTGTCCAGTCTTGATTGGTATAAGAGGGAGCGTCAGCATTTATAATACGGTTATCGAAAAATGATACTTTCTCAGCCTCTATATACTTTGAAATCAGCTTGCAAAGCTGGGTTATTATTTGCATGATCAACGTCTCAGAGAACTTCAGCTCATTTCAAAACCATTTTTTTCAAGGCCATGTTTTACAAGACCTTTTTTTTGTAATTAAGAGTCTGCAGAAACTGACAGCCCGTGTCAGCCATGTTGGATTTTATCCCATAACACCAATGTTATTTTCGTACCGGACATACAATCGCGCGTATCCAAATTTAACAGTTATTTACAAACGGATTTTTTCCAAATAAATTGAATTTGATCAAGATGAAATTGCACGTTGGAATTACTTTGCGAATACTTAATTAGTTTTATAGACAAAAACTATAAAAAATATTTAGTTTGAAGTTTTTATTTTCATCTGTTTTTCAAAACTAGGCGTATATATTTAAAATATCAAAAGAAAACTCACTGTACAATTTTATAAGGTTTAAAATTACACCTTAACTTTTTGTCAATACAGTAAATAACGAAAAAATATGGATTCGTAAATAACATTGTTGTTATGTGATTAAAAACATCATGGCCGACAGCCTCTACAGACTCTTAAATACATGTGTTAAGTTCATTAGAGAATCATACATTTATTATACATTTAGAATCATTAATCAATCTCGATTTATATACTTAGAATTGAACTCTATGTAAGGTTGTAATAAAAACTATGGCCATCAATACGAATTTTCTCTAGTACAATAATACAAATTTATTGAGAACGAAATATTAAAATGCTATAGTAACTCAAATGTATTATAAATACCCTAAGTATAAATGTCCACTCCTTAATTAATATCTGAGAAAATAACTGGAATATTATATTAGACTGTTGTAGTAGAATGTATTGAGAACGAAATATTAAAATACTGTGGTAGCTTAAGTATATTATAATACTCTGAGAAAAAACGTCCACTCCTTAAAATATAATTCTATATTGCTTTTTCAACAAAGTTGTTTAACTTGATAAAGAAGCTATCATTAACATCTTTCCATGCAAGGTAACCCAGAGTTGAGCCTAAACTTATCTTATTATCTTTCCTCTAACAGTACCAGTTCCATGCAAAATCAGTACTGTATTGTATTGTTTACAACTATAACAAATTATAATGGGAGTAAGTGTTTAAATAAGTGCTTGCATTTGATTTTTAATAATTCAAACCTAATATTCTGTCAACAATAAAATATAATTCTGTATTTATAAAATACAAAATATATAATCTTTCATTCATTACTGTTTACATATTTTATTCATGCAATGTACTTTTAAACTTATTCTAAATCATATCCAGGCACAATGTTACTACCAGGCCTACTAAGTGAAACTGATACCTTCCCACTATTTATGAAAAGATCTGCAACCCATGAGGATTGCATACTACGGTATGAAGTTCGAGATCAAGATTTCTAAGTATTCCTGCTTTTTGAGGTTATAAAATAATCCATAGCTTGTACTTTTGTTTGATTTATAAAGTTCTTTTATACGTACATTTTAAATTTAATTAGTAATTCAGATCTGCGAAAAATTTCCAGATCTGTAAATACGTGCAAGATTATTAAATTTATAATGCAAGGCCTGGCAATACTATGTGAAATACCAGATAAACATGAAGTTAAAGTTCCTTATTTTAAATTCATTCAAGAACAAATTATTATATTCTCTATGACAGAATCGTAAAGTTCTTAAATGCGTCAGTTGGGGTCTCCATCTATTTTGCTAACCTTAGAATATTTATTATTTAACCATAATTTTATGTTGCTTAATAAGTTTAAGTGTGATTTTTTCACATTCACTCATGTCTGCCATACAAAAACTAAACAAACTTATGCTATTGTTATTTATATGTAATTTCATTTGCTGGAATTAAGTTACGCTTGGTTTGTTTATGTCCTATGAATAGACAAATCATTCTTAACTGCTTATGTTACTGATGTATATTAATTAGCTACACATCACATAGTTTTTTAAAAAAGATAGTAGATAAAATAAATAACATACAGTGGTAGTGACCTACCTGCCCACCCCTACACATACAGTAATATTGACCTTCCCACCCAACCCTACACATACAGTGATATTGACCTTCCCGCCCACCCCTACATATACAGTGATATTGACCTTCCCGCCCGCCCCTACACATACAGTGATATTGATCTTCCCACCCAACCCTACACATACAGTGATATTGACCTTCCCGCCCACTCCTACACATACAGTGATATTGACCTTCCCGCCCACCCCTACACATACAGTGATATTGACCTTTCCGTCCACCCCTACACATACAGTGATATTGACCTTCCCGCCCACCCCTACACATACAGTGATATTGACCTTCCCGCCCACCCCTACACATACAGAGGTAGTGACCTACCCGCCCTCCCCTACATATACAGTGATATTGACCTTCCCGCCCACCCCTACACATACAGAGGTAGTGACCTACCCGCCCTCCCCTACATATACAGTGATATTGATCTTCCCACCCAACCCTACACATACAGTGATATTGACCTTCCCGCCCACTCCTACACATACAGTGATATTGACCTTCCCGCCCACCCCTACACATACAATGATATTGACCTTCCCGCCCACCCCTACACATACAGAGGTAGTGACCTACCCGCCCTCCCCTACATATACAGTGTACTCAGATCATCTACTAATTGTTACGAACAAACCAATAAAAATGGAAAAGATTACATCGTTTATACCAGAATTTATAAAAATAAGGGTCATGATTGTGACTAAAAAACCAACCATCAAGACTTTTTTGTATGCCTCTGCTGTACAATCCCCAAAAAAGTAATAATGGATCATCTACGCCCTTTGATAACATTATTTGACTAATTAAATTGTATTATTAATTAAATTTGTATTATTGTCATATTATTTGATGACACCGTTTGCCATGTATCAACGATGACCAAAAAGTTCATTTTAACTCGCCCACCTACCCTACACATCATTTAATGGACACAATTATGGACATTAATTTCATTGCATTCGTTAAGATTCATTTATTTTGTCGACTATTTAATTCAACACTAAAACAATTAATTATGGTGTAATTAATTATTATGATACAGTGAACTCGCCAAACCTCCGCATCAAAGTAAAACATCTCTGTTACCTGTTGTCATTGTTTTTGCTATAATACTAATCACACACTTATATTTTAATTACATTATTTAAAATAAAAGGAAATATGTCGTTATGTTTTGTTCTACACCGATACACATTTAACTCTCAGTTTTGTTTCATTTCTCAGTTAAAATGCTATGTAGACCTAGTAGAATTTAAATCTGAAATTAGTTTTTAGATGCTTTACGAAAACAATGTATCATACTCATGTCATGATTATTGATTATTTCTATTAAATAATCAGTGTACATTTATATTTTTATGACACATTGATAATATGTTGTAAAAAATCAACACATAAATTTCGACCGATTTCGTTTTTGCTATTATTTACTAAAAAACGGATATGTCAGATTATCGAATAACAAGGTTGCCAATTATTTCTATAAGCAATTAGCAGCTTCGGCTCCAGCAGTAACAATTACAAGTAATTTTTACAGGGGCGGGAAGGGAAAAAGTTGGGCGGCGACACAAAGGCCAGACAATGATAAGACGGCAGACTGACTATTTCATTTTCTTGCGTTATGTGTGGAATCTCTTGAAGAAGCTCGACTGTGATTTGTTGGATAACTACTGATATTGGACGGTGGTTGTGTCCATCACAGGTTATTTATTCCGAGAGGTGTTTTCCCTACAAGCAACACAGATTTCTTTATAAGTTTGTTTTTTCACCAAAGAGCAAAAACATATCTACTTCTGGTGGATAATCTTGACTAGTCGCGGTTAGAATAAACCTAGCATAACTGATATGATGCCGTGGTCATGAAATTCCAGTGTAGGCGTAGATATCCATTGCGTAGATATTACCAATGAAATGTGATGGATATTACACTTTTTCAAGGATTCTAAAGGAATTTGAGGGATAGAGTAGTTTAAGATGCCGGCGTGGTGGTTTTAAGGTTTCGGACCGTTTGTTGCCTGGTCCAAGGTTCGAATCGCCAACTGAAGTAACTGTCGGTACTTGATTCGTTGAATAAATTTAAAGCACAGGCCTGCTGGCCCATGTATACTGGTGAATGAAGTTTTTAAGAAAGAAAAAAGATTAGTGAGCTTGTATAGTTTGATATCGACCAATCCCTATTGGCAGCATAAAATTGTGTAAATCCAATTACTGTAATAACATAGCATAATACCACTCTACGTCTATGGGTGGGTGAGTGGGTCAATATCATTGTAAGCCTATGGGTAGGCGTTAGTTATAGGATAACATAAATTATAAATAATTAAGTGGTGTATCTTTGGCTCACACGTATCCTTTTAAATCCTTCTGAGTATTTTGTAATTGATATATAAGGAATACAATAATAACGCAAACATTCCAAATGCTATTTTTCATTAAAGACAAAAATTTAATTTAAGGTGTTTAATAGATTTATTTGCATTCTTTCAGTATAACATCTATCGTTAACATTTCTATGTGACATTGGACAAGTTTGTAAGTGACATTTATGTGTTAGAGAGGGATTCAGTTTAATAAAAAGAATAATTGCTTAGGATCAATTTAAAATAACATAAAAAACCTTTATAAATATAAAATGTTTGAAGTAATTTTAATCTTAAAGGCAGAGCATTGATATTACTTTTCAAAACTTTGTACATAAATTATAATCCCTGTAGGTATAGCCATATTCAATAAAGATGAATACTGTAACATGCTAGAAGTACAGTAATTGCCTATTTTCATTTTCTATAATGTTTTTCATGTAATTATAAAAACCAAGTTCACTGTTATTAATGTTAATACAATGATTAACCAATATATGAATATTACATAAGTAATATTTTATAAAACAATCAATTGATTTCAGGAGTTACATGCTCTTGGGAAACTGTTACGATGAGAACAGAATGGACATCGTATCCAGCCAATCCCACGGGACCACCAACAGCCCTGAAAGGATGTACTATCTGGAGGGACTACCCCGGCACCGTCCAGCGGTATTAAGGGGCTCCATCATTCGCCCCCAGGCCCATCAAACCCGACATCCGACCGACCGACTTCAGATGGAACGACTATCCCCCCGTTCAACTGGAGCCCGAGACATCCCAAGGGTTTGAGAGAAAACCCTTCTACTTCAATGTAAACGAACAAGATGTGGATCCACACCTTAGAATACCTTCGAGTACTTATAACTACGACAGTATTCAGGCTCCTCGTAATGCAGTGGATTCTTTCGATGCCGAAACCCCTCGGATATCTAGAGTCACTCCAGACCCACAAGATTGGAACCTGGACTCCTCTATGGATCTGGAGAGCAGCGAGGTTCTCTCTGTACCTGGTGATACTACGGTAAGGTTCCCTCATAAAGGACTGGTAAGGCGACGACGAAGCTCTGCGCCTCCGACGACCCGTCAACCCTCGCCCGGTGTCATGAGGCGCCGCCGGCTTGCCGCGAACGCTCGCGAACGACGAAGAATGAGTGGACTGAATGAGGCCTTCGACAAACTTAGGGAAGTGATACCATCCATCGGTACGGATCACAAACTGTCCAAGTTCGAGACCCTGCAGATGGCCCAGACCTACATATCTGCCCTATGTGATCTACTGGAGAGAGCTCCGAGGTAGTTCTGCAACGGTGCGTTATTTTGTACAGTTAGTATTGTTCCTTTTGTGTAGGGAAACAGAGAAATTATTATTTTCTGATGGCATATTATGTGATAGATAAGTAAATCCAAGACCGGTCAACAAAAATTCTTTACACTATCTAGGCAGGAAAATAGTTGAAGTCAATCTAAAAGACTTTTATATTTTGAGCCCAGATAACAGTGACATACACTTTGGATGTACCCAAAAGTTATTTAAATGTTTTATTGTAGCTTAAATGTTCTATTTTTGACTACGAAATTCCATTATAAAACGACTTATTCTAATTTGGAATGCTAAATTCATTGAGCGGAGCTTCATAATTTTATTATTATCAACGTTTAATTTTATTGATTCCATCTGTCTATATTTTAAGTAAATTTTATTTTTTGTTATGACGGTTTTTATGGTCTTGGAAAGTTTACATTGATTTGTAGAAGTTGAGGAAGATATATGTATACAGATGTCACATATGTAAAGTTATGTATTTATGCTACAAAGCTGAAGTAGTTAATTTGTTTTAAAATTATCTCAAACTTTTTCACAAATGAAATGTTGATTCCAAAATAAATATTAAAACAACTTTAAACTGTATAAAGGAACTATTTAACATTTCAATATGAATTAATTATATTGTATACTGTATAGTTTTATAAAGCACTAGCCACGAGAGATACAATTAAGATATGTACAGTAATATAAATTTAATTTATAAGTAATAGATAATATTTGGTCTAGTCATTTTGCACATGTTGCCTCTATGTAGTTAATTGTAAGGTTTCTGCACGTTTAATTTAAATGACAGATTAATTTTTAATTAATGAAGTTTTAATAAGTTCTGATACGTATTTCATGATCTACTTATGTACTTTCTTTTGTCACTTTTTTACTTAATTTACAACTATTTAAAATGTAATACATATAGGCTAAATAGCTGTACATGTTGAACCATATTTTTGTAATCTTCAAGGGCTACGGCCAGTACCTTCGTATACTTAATTTGTTCCTACTGTATACATTTTGAATGAACATTATTAGTGGATTATACATCAAAGACCTATTATATAGCTATTACATGATGATCATTGTGCCTTACATTGTCTTTGTACGAGTGATTGCATCCTATTGTATACCAAAGAAACATGGATATTTATTAAATAGTTTTTTTAAATTTTTTGACCTTATAATTTCCCTTATTTGTATGAACTTAAATTATGGCCGGTAAAAAGTAAATTTATATTTTTGAGATTCATAAGACAATATTTTTGGGCTGATAATATTACGTTTAGGGATGATTTATGTCCATGTCCTTTCATATTCTATTCCAGCTTTCAGGAGTGAAATCCATTTTCAGTGGAATACGAACACCATGAATACTTTTTAATGAACTCATTGTATAGGGTTGCCAGATTACACCGTAAGGTATTTAAATGGGTTTATAGTGTTGAATATATTTACTAGATTACTAGCATATTGGAGAAAAATTCTCTAACTAACTTTTCCAATGATTTAATGGGACTTAACACTATTTTAAAATATAATTGATTACTATTAATCCTATTTCTTTAGTCTAAACAAGAAAATTATATAGTACATAGGCCACTTAGATTGCGACCTACTGAAAGCATCGTTGCGTGAGAGATGCTCTGAGTGGTGGAAATGAGACAGAAAACTAGTCATCCACCACTGTGTCATTCCAGCTAAAAATTGGACATGGAAACTAGGTAGGCGGTAGGTCGCTCGCTGGCAGTGCAGTAGCAGCAGTGACCATTGTTCAGTTTGAACAAGACTAATGCATCAAATTTAGACCGATCATATTAAATATTATTTAATATTCAAATAACAATGATAAATCACGAATATTACAATATTATATTAGGAAAAGCAACAGGTTGTGTGATGGGCAGTGTCGGCCACGGAACGCACTTCATGTAACTCCAGAACAGACAGACGAACACGACTTACATTACGCACAGATGAAGATGAACAATTGTTATGGGCAAGGAAAACACTGGAGTAGGCAGGAATTTGAAAATGTAAACCAGTTTCTTCTGTGTAAAATAAAATATTGACTGACTGGTATAAGATTGTAGTGCCGCCCTAAACCTCATTTTGGATATAAAAGAATTTTTCTATATACTGTGTGTATATATATGTGTAATGCTTATTACAAGCACCTCACCAACAAGTTATATCTAACTCGGTGAGGCCAAAATAAAAATAAAATAAATTACAATAAAACAATAAATCATAATGTAAACAATAAATAACGATAAAACAAAGATTTACAGTCAATAACAGTTATTTTGCACAGTTAAATACTTTTTGCTGAAATTGAACAACTTTGGGAATGCGATAACACAGTAGTGTAACGTTTCCCCTCGCTGCTGAAGCCCTTACAGGTGCTAAATTAATTACGCAAGTCGCAATCTGCCCAGCCCAATTGTAGTGAAAGTAGTCATTTGACTGATTTTATTCCTGCGCCATTTGTTTGTACTCGACGTTAATGTTGTTCCCAGTATAGCATTCGTGAAAATAGTTCATTGTGATATAAAGATTGACATTTAAGTAATCTGATACATAATTTTAAAGGTATCCTATAGTGTTTAAGGGGTTTCTTAAATTTTATTGGGTAATGTATAGACAACAAATATTTTTGAATATAGGATAAGGTTGGTTAGTAGTACCTGAAGACGACAGAGCTGTTATACCAGTCGAACGATGAGTTTGTTTTTTGACAACACTTGAACTGTTGTAAATCTATAATACATTTACTAATAACAAATGAATCAAACTTAATTTCAAGTATTAAATTCATAAGAGTATTAAGAAAATAATAAAAATTATGCTATTCAGTTCCTCCAGATTTGTGTGATATATAAAAAAAAATGTCTAGTCTTTAACAATAATAATAATAACCTTTTTTATTGTTTCAGACAAAGTACATTGTATTGCAATAGTCATAAATGTTAATAAATTTTTAATAAATTAAATAGTCTAAAATTTTCCATTCATTCATTCCATCAAAGTCACTTTCAAACATACAACTTTGCATTCAGAGGTCATCCATTCGAATTCTCTTTGAATGGAGAGGTGTAACAGGATCCGATGAGTCATCAATTAGAGTTTATATTCTTTAAATGTTTCTCCAATACGTTAACGATATAAAATTTAGAAGATTAAAAATGTAAAATGTCTGAAAACCAAAATGTCATACTATTTTGGGAAGAATGTAATAATCTTTTAGTAATACACAACAATGGTGGTGAGGTGGTTCAGTGGGAGAATTCGAACTGGGATGTCCAGGGTTCAAATCCCTAACTGTCCTGACAGTCTTTACTTAATGCATAGAATACAGTTCCAGAACAAATTAGCCGATTTTTGGCTAATTTGTTTTTAATATATACATAGCTAAAAAACAAGAATATGTTAGTTTTTTCAGCGGAAGTACCGGAAAAATTACGAAAATGAGGAAAACCGGAAAAATATTTTTAAATATAGAGATTTGGGTAATCAGATTATGTGGTATCCCTGAACACAAATATCACAAGGGTTTTACAATCGAACCAGTATTAAGCACGTTAGCGCCGGAAATGTGCCGATGTCAGTAAGGTTACGTTCTGTTAGGATAGGGCTAGGTTGAGTATTGATAGGTTAGGTTATGTTAGGTTTGGTTAGGTTACGCTAGGTTTGGTTAGGTTATTTTAGGTTTGGTTAGGTATGTAAAACTATGAATTTTGAAGGGTTTTAACCAACTGTGCTACAGACCAACCTTGTGATAATCTTGTTCTGAGGAAATTTCCGCATAATTGAAGTATCCACATTTTTAAGGAAAACATTTTTTCTCTGCTGAAAAAAACGATCATTCTTTTGTTTCTTGATTATGTATCTAGGCCTACTATGTAAAAAATTTCAGCCAAAAAATTGACAAGCTCCATGTTCTATATAATGACCTTTATTTTTATCCTGGTTCGATTTAGTGACTACCTTTTGGATGTTGGTTCGCACACAATGTCAGTGACAATACCAGCAGTAAATCCCAATTACTCTGACGCGGCAAGGATTAGCCCAGGTCAGGAGCAGAACATTCCTGGAGCGGCGGCAGCGGCAGGCGCGCAAAGGTGCGGCATTCCCCCAACGACAATTAACTTCGCCGATATCATCCCAAATATTCGATAAAACGGAGCGAGGTCCGCGCCGAGCGCCTTGCCTGGGAAACGTCACTTGAGCTTACCGGTAAAGGTTTAAGACTGCGTGTTTACTTATTCTAGTTTTCCCATAAGACTTTTCTCAGGACTAACAGAGCCTAGTGTTCTTAAATCGGACAAACAACAATTGTAATCATATGATATAACCCATAAGATGTTTCAAATGTTAAAATTCGTTCCCTTTTATGCACTCGCTCTATATTTACACTTCGATTCTGCACTCGCTGCTTCCTGAGGTATCCCCAGAAGATCATCAGAACAACAGGATCAAACTGAAAACAAAACATATTTTCTGTAACACTTTTTCTTTTAATTTAAAATGGACATTATGACGAGAATTTTAAAATGATCATGGATAATTCAAAAAGATATTTTCAAATTGACTCCAAATAGTCTTCAAAAATTACAGTAAAACTATTTTTTATATTACAACTATATATATTGTTGTACAACTATATATATATATATATATATATATATATATATATATATATATATATATATATTGTACAACTATACACATTGGAACAAACATAAAGAATAACAAATAGAAATTTCTTCTAGTATTCCTACTATTATCATATTATATTACAGTATATATATATATATATATATATATATATATATATATATATATATATATATATATAAACATAAAGAATAACAAATAGAAATTTCTTCTAGTATTCCTACTATTATCATATTATATTACAGTATATATACTGTAATATAATATGATAATAGTAGGAATACTAGAAGAAATTTCTATTTGTTATTCTTTATGTTTGTTCCAATGTGACCGCACTCTCTCGGCGAATACCCTTTCCGTTCTTACGATCATTTAGGTTATAGCCGTTGACTTATTTGCTCTGGTTTTGAATTTATTTTCTTTTTTATTAATTAATTTACTAACTATCTCTAGCATGATTTTAGGTTCTGTATTTTTTGATTTTTTAAATAATTTTTTTTCTTTTTGATCCATGTTGTTAGATTTTTTAGTTTTACTAAGTATTCGGTTATATCTCGTATGAGGTTGGTCTCTATCAACCTTCTAATATAAACGTAGAATTCTAGTTTATTTTTCTTCGTCTTCAGTTCTTGTTTGCGTATTTCTCAATGGTTTCGTTTGATTGTAGTCTGTATCTGTCTTCTATTTTTTGTGGCCCAGGGTATTTCTTATAAAATTTGTCTTTCCTTATTTTTTATGTTTATATAAAAAATAAGTTACGGGTTTTTTCCTCTTTGACGGATATTCCCATTGTTTTAACAAATGTTCTATCAGCAAATAAATCCAGATATACTATGACAACCAAAAATAACATTATATTGACTAATTTTAATGCGTAATCTTGAACGTACTCTTCGGAAAGAGCAATTGAGAACGGATGCTAACCTCTGCAATGCGGTCTTATCGATAACATTTCCATGATAATTCCAAATGATATATCATAAGTACAAACTTATAGTACAGTTTTATTAGTTCTGGCCTAAAACATAGGCTGAGACAATATAGTATAAAAAGTCTCAGGCTATATACAGCGTAGAATCTAATAAAAAAAACTATCGTTAGTTATTTAACTATTGAACCTCAACAGTATGCCTACGTTGAAAACTATACCTAAAATGGTAATAGGCCTATAGTAAAGATATGCTTCTGTTTAAAGTATTACATACATAAGAGAATTGCGTTACCCAGTTGTATAATGGTAAATGTTCTATTTAAATTCCGCCCGTTATAAATGAATAGTACATTCAAAACATAATTCAATTGCAGAATGCACAAATGTTTGTTTTTTTTTTTTTTTTTTTTATTTAAGCAAAAAGGTGGCTGTTGTTTTCACCGTGCTTAAAGCCTTTAATTGAAATTCATTCCCTATCATGTTATAGATTGTAAAAAAATTGTAGTCATCGTATAAGGATTGTCAGGAGTTATGACGATTATTAGAATCCATCTATTTTTACTAAGTATAGCTCGTTGGTTGAATCTGCCTCAATTTTGTTGATTTTGGACAAATCTTCTCGATTTCATTTAATTGAAAAATCAGTCTATAAGAAATCTACCTAGAGAGAATGTTCATCTGTTATAAGACATATTATTCTGAAGCACATACATTTACATATAACTCTACATGTATATACTTGTATACTCGCTTAATTTATACATAGTGTATATACTTTTACACTCATACACATTCGTATTTTATCATACATAGTCGTTTAATTAAGTATTACGTAAATCAAGTTCCATATATACTAAAGATGGGAATATTGACATACACAGTTTATTAATATACAGTACTTATAAACAAATGACCTCTGAATTTTCCGCCACTCCCTAATAATATTAAATAGAGGGTGGACCACAAGGAGCTGTGGGCTTTTCGATGTATTATCTTGTATTGTATTAGACTGTATTATAGTGCAAACTACAGTAGTAGGAGCAAATTGTATCAATTTGTTAAATATTCAAAAATATTTCACGTGGAGTGAGCCTAGTTGCAGGTAGTATTTTTTAAAAAACAAAGTACATACTATTTTTACAAATTATCGAAACGCACATTTATCTCAGTTAAACTTACTTATAAGAAGGGTACGAGTTTTATATATCCTAAAAAGTGTTTCTAGTTTGTTCTAAAACCTCGTCAATTTTTCGACAGATCACTTCTTATTTCTTTATCCATTTTCAACTAAACTTTTCAAACATAAAGAGAAATATTTTATATATATATATGTGTGTGTGTGTGTGTGTGTGTGTGTGTGTGTGTGTGTGTGTGTGTGTGTGTGTGTGTGTGTGTGTGTGTGTGTGTGTGTGTGTGTGTGTGTGTGTGTGTGTGTGTGTGTGTGTGTGTGTGTGTGTGTGTGTGTGTGTGTGTGTGTGTGTGTGTGTGTGTGTGTGTGTGTGTGTGTGTGTGTGTGTGTGTGTGTGTGTGTGTGTGTGTGTGTGTGTGTGTGTGTGTGTGTGTGTGTGTGTGTGTGTGTGTGTGTGTGTGTGTGTGTGTGTGTGTGTGTGTGTGTGTGTGTGTGTGTGTGTGTGTGTGTGTGTGTGTGTGTGTGTGTGTGTGTGTGTGTGTGTGTGTGTGTGTGTGTGTGTGTGTGTGTGTGTGTGTGTGTGTGTGTGTGTGTGTGTGTGTGTGTGTGTGTGTGTGTGTGTGTGTGTGTGTGTGTGTGTGTGTGTGTGTGTGTGTGTGTGTGTGTGTGTGTGTGTGTGTGTGTGTGTGTGTGTGTGTGTGTGTGTGTGTGTGTGTGTGTGTGTGTGTGTGTGTGTGTGTGTGTGTGTGTGTGTGTGTGTGTGTGTGTGTGTGTGTGTGTGTGTGTGTGTGTGTGTGTGTGTGTGTGTGTGTGTGTGTGTGTGTGTGTGTGTGTGTGTGTGTGTGTGTGTGTGTGTGTGTGTGTGTGTGTGTGTGTGTGTGTGTGTGTGTGTGTGTGTGTGTGTGTGTGTGTGTGTGTGTGTGTGTGTGTGTGTGTGTGTGTGTGTGTGTGTGTGTGTGTGTGTGTGTGTGTGTGTGTGTGTGTGTGTGTGTGTGTGTGTGTGTGTGTGTGTGTGTGTGTGTGTGTGTGTGTGTGTGTGTGTGTGTGTGTGTGTGTGTGTGTGTGTGTGTGTGTGTGTGTGTGTGTGTGTGTGTGTGTGTGTGTGTGTGTGTGTGTGTGTGTGTGTGTGTGTGTGTGTGTGTGTGTGTGTGTGTGTGTGTGTGTGTGTGTGTGTGTGTGTGTGTGTGTGTGTGTGTGTGTGTGTGTGTGTGTGTGTGTGTGTGTGTGTGTGTGTGTGTGTGTGTGTGTGTGTGTGTGTGTGTGTGTGTGTGTGTGTGTGTGTGTGTGTGTGTGTGTGTGTGTGTGTGTGTGTGTGTGTGTGTGTGTGTGTGTGTGTGTGTGTGTGTGTGTGTGTGTGTGTGTGTGTGTGTGTGTGTGTGTGTGTGTGTGTGTGTGTGTGTGTGTGTGTGTGTGTGTGTGTGTGTGTGTGTGTGTGTGTGTGTGTGTGTGTGTGTGTGTGTGTGTGTGTGTGTGTGTGTGTGTGTGTGTGTGTGTGTGTGTGTGTGTGTGTGTGTGTGTGTGTGTGTGTGTGTGTGTGTGTGTGTGTGTGTGTGTGTGTGTGTGTGTGTGTGTGTGTGTGTGTGTGTGTGTGTGTGTGTGTGTGTGTGTGTGTGTGTGTGTGTGTGTGTGTGTGTGTGTGTGTGTGTGTGTGTGTGTGTGTGTGTGTGTGTGTGTGTGTGTGTGTGTGTGTGTGTGTGTGTGTGTGTGTGTGTGTGTGTGTGTGTGTGTGTGTGTGTGTGTGTGTGTGTGTGTGTGTGTGTGTGTGTGTGTGAATACTAACAACTGCACTGTAATTAAACGAGTCATGAAACATTTGTCAATATTGTGTACCATTTTTTAAATTTATTATTTAATAACATGATTTATATGTAACTTATGTAAGCATCAAATGCCAATGATATTAAAATATAATACGGTTTTTCCAAATTCAAAATTTTGTTTTAAAAAATGCTTTAAATATTCTAATTATACATGAAACTAAGTTAAAAATAAATACTAGACAATTTTAATAAAATAGTATGTATATTTAAAAACGATTTACTTTAACTTTTAACTGGCTGGACCGATTGAGAAGAATTTTTTAAGTCTGTGTGAGAATTTTACTATAGCATCAACACTACCACAAAAGGGAATTCGGCAACCCTATTGAAGACGTGGAAATTGCCGACCAGGAGAATGCGCACGGGTATCTTGCGCATGCACAAGCCTTGGGCGCATTCTTCCCTTGGTCGAGTAGTTAATTGTAGTAATTGTTTGCTTCATTTTCGCTGCCGCACGAGGGTATTTCCCACAGGTTAATTCAATTTAGAGCTGACAAAATAAAAAGGAACGATGTCTGGAATGTCTAGCGTAATGATTGGTCTAGATAAATCACACGACAAAGAAGTGTCCGTCGTATATCGTCTGTCTAGGCGGCGCCCGTCGTAGCGCCGTCCCGCCGCGTCACGCGGAACTGTCGTCGATAAGTCTTCCAGATCAGTCATTACATTTACAGGCTGGAAAGTTCAAATTAAAAATTCTTTACTAACTTTATATTAAAGCGTTTATATGCCTACAGCTGCACAAGAGACTCATATAAGTTTTGTAATTTTTTTACACACGACCAACACAGTAATACAATAAGCATATTTATTGACTACATGTTTGCCTCTTTTCTGTTTCTAAAGTAACACATCATTTCTGTATGCCTATCATCGAAGTGTTGTTTCAAACTCACTGGATCTTAAATTAAACACTGTTGTTGGTTTATAAGTTCAAAAATATTGCAGATCTTTAATAATTTAATGAATTTGTTTGAAGACAGAGTCATTCACAAGTCAGTGGACGAAAATCTTCAAAGTTATTTGAGTGTCCCAAACAAATAAAAATAAAATTAATTATATCATTGTACATACGGTACAGATCAAGTTTGTGAATTGGAATTAAATGTATGTTTTTCACGTAGGAATTAAGTTATATTTAATCTAAGTGATAGATTACGTTTTATTTTGAAACTATATCTAGTTAAATTATTTGCTGAAAAGTGTCTTAGTAAAAAATAATGTTTCTGGGTTTTAAAACCATAACATTTATTATGTAAACCTTACATTTCATAAAAGTTTTGAATTTTTTAGCAGTGCATATCTCAATCCAGTCTTGTTACTAATTAAAATAACCTCACGACTGGTAAATTTGAACAACTATCCAGTTTTAATGTTAGCACGTAATAACTTGCAAACGATTCCGAACTACAGAGATATTAGACACGAACATTCATTTTTAATGATTCATCCTGGACGAGTTATTAAAACTGTTTAAATGTATATATTTATGGTTGCTGTTGAGCTGAAAACACGAAAGCTTTAGTCAGTATACTCTAAAACATCAAACCACTATTATTGGGAATATGTGAACCCAGTTTCCCAGGCAGTGATTTGTACAGATCGGTGCTGGAGATCGGGGTTCAGATCCCACCTGATGTATTCACAGGTACCTCAATCAATTCCTAGGAGTAAAGCGACTGTTTCCTAATTGGTGTTTAGCGCCCAATTCTCCGGAAGCCCACAGTGGGATATATGTGAGGGTAAGCCAGATTACAATCAGGGCCGGCTCAGAACCTGGCAAATGGCGCTATAAAGATGTTGACGACTTGGATCCTGGCACCTGGTGAGATCCTTACTGGCGCAGGATAACCCTCAGCTAATCCTTCTGTGATATATTTGACTTGATGAAGGAGAGTACCATGACGATACTGGCACATTGTTTATGAACACGACGAGTTGAATGCGTGACTATGAAATGAAATCATTATATTTATTTCCTATAAATTTATATTCATTTTAAAGGCTGTTATATCATAAAAGTTAGTTGAACTTTAAGACTTTATTTATTTATTTATTTATTTTTTTTTTTTTTTTATTATTCATCTCTAAGACGCCGATCGTAGAGATATGGGCGAATATGAGGCATGAATGAGTGTGATGAGTGTAGATGAACGAGTGTCGTCATTGTTACTATCTGAGTTCAACTTAGCTCAGAAAGGACTATTTATTAATAGCCCAATAGCCAGGGCAACTATGGGACCTACAGCTTTACGTGGAATCCGAACCACGTAGTGTTGGTCTGATTTTCAGCTAACTGACAAGTTTGACACTTAATTCTCTTCTCTATACAACACCCGAACCTTGACTACCATTCAACACGGACACTCCAGACTTCTCTAGTAGTGTCTATATTGATGACAACCAATGAGCGGACGCTGTGTCGGTATTAAGAGAACCGAGCATGGAACATATCGCCTACAATTTCCCAAACACTTTGTCCCCAAGTAGCTGGGTTACAGCACTGCGCCACCAGTGCCGAATATATTTACCACTATCTTTACAAATACTTAGAAATACTAGCTTGAATTGCAAATATCACATAAGAAAAAAATTAAACAATCTTAAAAGCTGGTGAAAATTCTGTCAATAAACAAAGGTGTACCTTAATCTTCTGTACTTGTGCCAGTATTTTTTATTCTCTTGACAAATGACCTTCCTCAATATTTAGATTATACTATGTTATGTTTATGGTATGTACAGGAAAATTCACTGGTCACAATTTCAAATAATGTGACCTGCTACACTTGGATTTTAGCTAACTTTAACTCATATAACTTTAGTTAAATATATAATTTTAAGTTCATACATGATTACTTCTTATAAATAGATGCATCGAATTATTAGTTCTCTACAGTGTCTGAATTGTTCTAAGTACTACTTCTAAGCATTATCAATTAATTATGCAAACAATAGTTAATTAAGGGTTGAAAAGACAGTCTTTAAATTAGAACATAAGAAACGAAAATCATCAACAGAACATAACCATAATTTAAATATTACAGATATTTTGACAATTTAGGAGAAGAGTATATTTGACGGGGCATTTGTTTAAAAATGTAGGTCCAAATTATAGTGTAAAGAAACATTTTACTGTGTTTTAAATATATTTAAATATTTAAATACTACGTATAAAAATAAACTGGAATTGTAGGAAGCACATATAAAAAACAATCTTCAATGCCAGGTCAGCAAAACTCGCAATAAACAACGATGTACCTCAGGGTTCTGTCTTTGGGCCATTTATTTTTATTCTCTTGACATATGGCCATCCTAAATATAAAGATAATTTTAGAAAAGTAACAGTGTATGTTAACGACACTACCTTTTTATAGCTACAAAACAACTGACAGTTTAGAGGTTGCATCATCCACAGCAATTCAAAACCTAACTCAGAATATGGATAAAATTCAACAAATTTACTTTGGAAGAAGGACTTTTACTTTATCAGGCAATGAAAGAAGATCGAAATATTGGAAAAGTAATATTAATTTATCACTAAACAGTTTTTAATTTTAACATTTTAAGGTTGTACTTATAATTTGAACTGTTTATAACATACGCTTAATTTAGGTGTGCGCTTCAAGTTTGTTGGTAAAATATTATATTAATATTACAAAATAGACCTGGGTTTGAAATTGTTTGCCCACTTATATTTAATAATTCGAGTATGAGTATTTAATTGTCAACCATCTAAAATACAGCAAAGTGTCACTCTAAAAACTAATATTAAATTATGTATGCCTATCCTATTAGCTATTGAACGAAAACAATTACTTTTGCTTATTCGAAAACACTTTTTGTCGTCTTTTAATATACTCTTGCCATATTCCTTAAGGACTAGAACAGAACAATTATGCTAGAGAACCGACAAGAAAAAAAATCCACTGACATAAAAAAACGAATCTCCGCACTCGCCACTTCCTGTGGATGGTCATTAATATCATCTAATCCTTTCCAAACCAATATTTCAGCAAGTGGTTCTTGTTAAGTGCAAAAAATCTCCGACAGGGTTAAAACGCCCCTAAAACCCATGCTTTTAAAGCGATTACGCCAAATCAAATAAGGGAGTGCCTTGGCGGCGACACCTATAACGGGGTGGTGTGGACCATATTTCACTTAGTATCTTCCGAGTCATTATTGTCGCATTAAGGTGCGAAATGACCTGTGCCGAGTTCTGCACCCCACCCTATCTGTGTTCTGCCGTGATGGTTTTACTTCAATGTGCAATATGTAAGAGTGGTGTTATTTTCTCACTCTACGTAAAACGTTTCAGTGCTGAAACTGTCATTAAATTCTCACATAAATTACTTATTCGGTAGACGCGTGGAGTGATTCATGTATAGAACTACTTCTAAATGGTAGCTTGCTAAATAGTAGATTTGAAACATAACGTCCGAATTACGTCCTGGTAATTTAAATATAGTAGTTATGTATAACTATAAGTATGATATACTATTTAAAAAGAAATACAAGCGATTACAGACCCTATGAAGAAAAAATAAATATTATACTTTTGACACATCACAAGGATGCTAGAAGATGAAATAAAAAAAAAGATAATAACAAGAGTGTTTTAACAGTAAAAGATGTTAACTCGGATAAAATAAATAAAACAGGATGTGCAAGAACTTTGCCTAACAAGGATATTTAATTTATTTAACAAACAAACAAAATAACACTATAATGTATAAAATATAAATATACCAGATTCAATTTAAGACGTCGCCCTGTTTTTTCGGCTCAGATCTAACACTGCTTCACTTCAACAAACTATTACGAATACAAATGAATTTAAAATCACTATACTTACTTATACATATAAAAGTGACGTATCACATTTATGATTTTATAATGATTACATCGTGACCATGCAATTAATTTTACGATCTCTAGAAGACAAGAAAAAGTTACTTCTGTAAATTGATATGAGAGTTTTTTCTTGAAAATTTGAAATTATGAAATGTACATGACTTATAGAAACAATTTTGTCGAGCACTTATTAAAATGTCAATGTGATACAATAACAGGGTTTTGAGTAGTAAAAATATAGAGTTGATGCACAATTGTCTTTATACAAAAAAAAAAAAAAAAAAGATTTGAGAAACAAGCTTAGTATTTTAAAATGTATAGTGACCCTTTTTATACAACTCATTTGTATTGTTGAGCCTCAAAGCGAAAGGAATCTAAACTTTAAATGACGTTCTTAACTTATTATTTGAACGTTATTTGTTACTGTTGTTCTTTTCACTATTGGTAAATTGTTTGTTGTTTGAGAAGTTCAAGTGTTATAAAAACACTCTAACGAATCACTAAACTCGTTCTTAACTTGGAGTAGTGTTCGTATACATATATATTTTTTTCGACAAAACAAGATCAATTTCCACGCCTTTCCGAATGTACTATTAAACATAAAGATAGTAAATCATATTTCGGCTTCCTGTTTCTAAAGCATTCATAATTATTGTTGCATCAGACGTTTAGCATGTTCAACTTGGAATTAACAACATTTCTTTATACGATTCCTTGCCTCCTTGTAGATATCGGTCTATTTTGACAAACATACTGAAGAACTTGATGTTTTTCTTGAAGAGAATTTTTCAGTTTTTTCTTTTTTTTTTAACTTAAGTTTAGTAAAAGCCTATCTTAAATCTTTCCTTTATAAATAACTAACTGTACCCGCCCACTTCGCCGGTCATAATATTGAGTTTAAAATTTTAATCTAATATCCAATTTCGAACAGCTGATGTTATGTATAACTTACTACTGTATATACTAAATTATTTTGATTTTACCACAATGTTATTAAATGTACTGTATTTTGTTTTTATTTAACAGCTGATAATCAAATAAAAAAAATCAAGTCGGAGAGGAAATCTTTACTTAGTGAGCCTCTAGGGGCCAAGATAAACCTATTTACAAAATGTCAAGTCAATTGGACGTACAGTTTTGGAGAAATCTTGATGAGTAATTTGTTTGTCCTGTTAGATAAAAAAAGCTTCAAAATCTAGACAAATCTATAAGTCTACTTTTCGAGGGCACATTTACTATATTTGACTGTGAATCAGTCAAATAACGTATTTATAGCCATGCCCTAAGCCCTGGCTGTGCATTTGGGAAAATTAAATTGTATTTTTATTTATTGAAATGAGTTTGTTCTCTTAGATACAAAAGTTTCAAAGTCTAGAGAAATCTGTAAGTCTTCTTTTAGAGGGCGCAAAGTACGGTAATTGAACTGAATCAGTGAAATATCGTGTTTCTAGCCACGTCCTACAACCTGGTTATACATGTATTCAGATTAAATTGTATATTTTCCCATTGAACATATTATGTTCTCCTATATAACAAAGTTTCGCAGTCTAGATAAATCTGTAAGTCTACTCTTAGAGGCTGTAAATTAACCTATTTGATTTACATGCACAAATTGAAAATCTAGCTCAACCTAAGGATGAAATGAATAGATGAGATAGATCAAAAAGTCATAGAGACAAGATCGTCTCAAATCAGATACAGAAAATGCAGTTAGTTTTGCTGTAGAACCGTTCATTTAGCCACTACAGTCCAATTAGAGAAACGCCGTTTTTTGCATTTAAAATTGTTTGCATTAAAAAGACTGCCATCCTCGATTTATTAAGAATTTTTCAAAATCCCTTCTTATTGCACATTGCACATCTAAAACATAAGACCTTTGACTCTACCAAATGTCAGCCTCGTAAGCTTAGAACTTTTTTAGTTACAGCGATGAGTGAGTGAGTTAGTAGTATTTGCCTTTTATAGGTATAGATAAAGGAAAGACTTTATAAATAATATCTCCGCTTCTTTAAGAGATAACATTAAATAAGTACATTTTGCAACTTTAATTTTTTAATTTATTTATTTTTTATTTTTATTTATTTATTCATAAGACGCCGATCGTCAAGATATGGGCGAATATGGATTTCGAATGAGTGTGATGAGTGTAGATGAGCGAATGTAGTCATTGTTACAAACTAAGGCCGACTATTCCTTAGAAAGTGTCATTAATTAATAGCCCAATGACAAATGAACAGCCAGTGGTTATCAGCTTATCCTTCTCAAAATGTATTATGACTCTGATTGGGATCGAACTGAGAACCTTTAGCACATGAAGCTGGGATTGAACCAACTACGCTACCTAATAAATGTAATCATAAAAATTCATCCTTATAAACTCAATGTCAAAATTAACAAAATGTTCAGAACACAAGTAGTAGTTTTCAGGGTTCTTCACATTGTCTTTCGACAGCGTTCTACCTTAGTTATATTTTGTTACTACTGTTACTTCCATCTAAGTAATAGATTATCTTATCAATAGTAGGACACATTTTTTTAATTTATTTTATTTTTTTTCGTGTACCATAGTGAACACACGTAGTAATTGAATGTAAAACTAGATCATACACGTATAGTACATGTGTTGGGGGGGGGGGGGGTGAGCATGCGCATTTAGCTGCAGGTAATTTTATTTTTTTATTATTGTTTTAACCACTTAGGTGAAGACAAAACACATAATTCGATGTTACCCAATTAACGTGAAGTAATCTAAATTAATTATATGTAATTAAACCTCGGAAATATACTTATATTCGTAAATAGAGTGGTCTGTTGTCGGGTAGTGCTAGATTATTTTCTAATCATAACTGTTATAAAACAGTGCAGTGTCTTGGTGTAAAAAAGGCAAAAATATAAAAAACATGTATAATTCAATGGGAAAGTATTTTTTTATTGAAACCAACATTATAAAGAATACGTTTTTTTTCAAACCAGATGACGTTTTTTCTAAACCTGCATCTCTTACAGGTGGTTTCTATATTTTTATTTTATTCTGCACTTTCGTACTGTTCCCCCTTCCACCCCAGGTTGTCGACCACATTGCGGGGGAGGAAGGGTATGACAACATGTGTTTTTGTTTACCTAAGTGGTAAAAACAGTGGTAAAAAATAAAAATACCTTCATCTTAAAGTGAATGATCAACCACCCCCAACTACTGACCTATTTATTCCTTTAGATGCCACTTAATAAAGCCCCAGCTAAGGTTAAAACCAGGGTAAATGTTATGAGCTTTTAAAGTGGGGACAACTAAGGAAGTATTTTACGAAAGTGGCCCTGATCTGAACAAATGTCTTTTTCTTTTTTCTGTATTTCAACGAATACTAAAACTGAAGAATGCACATTTACCACTTAGGTGAAAACAAAATACATAATTCGATCTTACACAATCAACGTGAAATTGTGGCATTGACACGATTTGGTTTGATTGTCTAACCTAACCTTAAATTGGATCTTACTTAATTTTGGCTGGATATCCGAAAATGATAAAAATATACTTTTAATGATTGAGTACACGTTTATCAAATATTCAAAGTATTAACTACTATGTAATTGTAATCATTTAATTAAATTTAATTAATGAATATATACTTATTATTAACCTTCATCGCATCAAATTAGTGTCACGTTTTCTTTTTAATTGTTGAGATAGAAAGCTATTTGAAAATAAAAGATAACGACTACAAGACACGCGCTGGTGAAATATATTTCAACTTGACAAGACAGGACACGAGCGACTACGAAGGAATTCCTCTGGCAGTCCAATTGTTATGTGATGATATCGGGTAGCAAATTTGTCGGGGTGGGTTGACTGCCACCCACCTGCGGCCCACCTGCCCCTTCCCGCCAAATCTCTCAACTAAAGTACTGCATGAATGAATATTAATGCCACGACACGTCATTAACTCACTGATGGCATCCATTAGCACTAAACTGTTACGTGAATTTGACCGTGAATATGAAATACACAAAAATTAATTCATGTAAAATGTTTTTATGGTGTTCCCCAAGGGTGTCTTTCTGTATTTATAAGCAAACAAAATGCTTACAAATGTGGATAAATCTACATATTTCTATAATGTACTGAAAGACTATTGGTAACATTAGTAACTCATATATACATATATATTGTAAATAAGCTTAAAAATCATGTTTATAAAAAACCAATTGAATGTTGAATCACAGTAAAGCACGGTTTTTCATATAATACAAATAATCGGAGGATCCTTCCCAGTAATATAGACTACTCCTTCCCCTCAATAATATATAACTAATGAACATAACCTCTTCTAGCTCAAATTTAACCTACATATCGTAAGGTAACTAACTTAATACAACTTACAAATTACTTTTTACAAAATGAAATTAATCGACATAATCAAAGAGAAAAAAGGAACATGTCACTTTCTTATGGCCTCAGCGAACGCCTCATAGACCATCCACACGTAGAACTGGAGCACTACATACTCGGCTCCCCAAGTGTTTATAACTTGACATCAGATGTGAACTCTGTAACTCTCTTCTCTGTGGCCTAATCTACAAAACTTAAACCAACCATTTGATTATATGAATACCAAAACTACTTATTAAATAGAAGTTACACAACCTAGAATCAACTTATTCGACACAACCACGATTAATCAACATAATCTAAAAAAAGAAAACTTGTGTTCAACAGCTTTCAGTGGCTTAGCTTCCAGGCTATACCGATTTAATTCCCGGGGGGGAGGGGGGGGGCTGGTTGACAACACTCGACGACTACTCACGCGGTCCCTACTACAGACCAGACGAACCTACAGGAGTATACATAACTTAATGAAACAATGAGTATCTTTGAGTATTTTATCCTGGCAAAACCACGTAAACAATAATAAAATAACTATTTAATCCGATAATACACTAACAACACAACAAACACAATGTTCTGACGATATTTCAACAGACTTTAGTCAAAATGCAGATTTTAGACTTTTTAGCAAATTGACCATTTTCTTTATTATCTCAACTAAACAATGCTTATATGAACAAAGCTAAAAGTGTAATATAATAATAAGACATACTATATTGTACTTATACAAAAATATAAAAATGAGTGAAAATTGATATGGGAAGAATACTTATATTTTATCCATTTTGGAATGATCCCAAGATGAATCTGATATTGATTTAGGTTAGTTTTTTAAATATGGTTTTAGATAACACTATATGTGTTACTTGATTATGTCCAACATATGTCACTTGCTTAACAAATGCGGGCATAACTTAATCTATTACCTGTAAGGTTTGATTTTTAAGGAATTGTGTGCTGCTAATTAGTGAAATGATGGATACAGTTAAATGACCTCTGCAAGTCCTTACTTTTTATAACTTACTGAATTTTATTAGATTAACATTTTTTGTTTTCCTTTTATTCCTTGTTACTAATTTTGAATATGAGTAGATGTTCTGAATATGAAGAAACTGACACTTCCTCAGACATGATCAGATGAAAATATATCGAGATAATACGAGTATATCTACACAATACTAAATTATGGGTGACCATATTTTTATTTCTTCTACAAATCAATTTTTTGTTAGCCCTAAAATTAGTTTTATATAACTAACTTTTAGAATCTGAGAGTTTTAGACTATATAACGGTTACTTTGTTACGTGAGTGGTAAAAACTGTGACTATTACTGTGTATCATCTGTCCACAGCGATAGTAATATAAATGTTGCTTATCACTCAGTACGAAATTTTAGAAATCTTGCAAATAATGTTTGATAATTTACACAAATGAGGGACAGTTTTAAAAGTTATTCTCTGTTGTCAGAGCACACAATACAAGCTTCTTTTGTCTTATCCACATAAAATCGGTAGATTATTACAATTGCTAGTTCATACATATTTTAGACCGAAGGCTTCGATTGTAGATAAGAGGACTTCCGACGTTAGCTTCAGCTGCCAGATAAGAAGTGGGGGTGGCTATAGTGTGTCCTTTGTGGAATGGTCTTGGTATGTTTTAAGGTAATATTAAACTATGCCAATAATGTTATAGCTTTATTAAAAATGCATAGAATGCTTAATTTAATTTTGTGGCTTCAGACAAAAGTTTGGTGGTTGGTGTAAAACTATTAAAATTACTGATGACATGACTGTTATTTATTTTTTATTAGCTTAATATGATAAAAGCGTGTAAATGTATAATAATTTATATTGTATTATATTGTGTAAGGCTGACTGCAGGGAACTAGTGATGTTTCGTTAATTTTGTTTATCGACTAAAATAAATGATTATTTTGAAATTTAATTTGGAAGTTTAATTGGTAGCCTAATTATGAAAAAATGTTATTTAAAAAATTTCCTGAAATCAATATGTTTTCTTAGTTTCTAAGTGATAGAAAATAAATTATTATTCACTATCCATTATTCAAAGATATAATTAAAACATGTCTTAACGTATTCAGTGGTTGGCCTAGTAGGAACATTCAGATAACCACAAGGCATTCTAGCGTGAAACAGATGAATCATTTAAACTCAATGAAAATTCCCAGCTAACATATAATGGTCTTTAAAAACGTTTTTTGTGTGGTAGCTGCCATAGCTAGAAGATCACAGATACGTAACAGTCCAGGTACCACTTGTAAATCGTTTACAACTACCCAGGGGATAAGTACAGTTTTGAAGATATGCTGTGGACCCAAACACCACCCCCCATTACACAGGATCTCCCTCGTCAGAATTGTAGCTTGAATTTCGAAACCCACCTCTACGTACTGCTTTCCAGTTGATCAGTTCAAATCTCTCACCCAATACTACTTAGGCAATTGCCTGGAACAGTTTTGATGGACGAAATAAGTTCCTTATTAACGATCCGTCAATACTATGCTGTATTTTACTATCTATTTTATCATTTTTTTTTTTTTTTTTTTTTTTTTTGAAATGAACCTCCCTCGTAGGGAATGGACACTGTTGAATCATTTCCGAACTGGCACGTGCACTTGTAACTAGTGGGAGTATAAATAGGGATTGAGATTAGTCAGTTATGTGATTTTGGAGAGTCTGTCCAAACAATTGATCACATAATTACAGAGTGATTCTTGTGTTCTTTTATGGAGGAATTAGCCAGCATACACAGAATCAGTTATGTAGGTCTTAAATAGCTCGATGGATATGAAGTGACAAGGGCTGACTTTATAAAACATGACTTTTGGATATTGATCCAAATATATATATCCGTTTTTTTTCTTCAAAATATTAAATGTTAGCAGACAAAAATACCATACGATATATATCTTTATCAATATATATTTTCATGTAATACGTCACTCATTTAAACGTACCAATGTACACGATTCATTACAATGAATTGACTGTTGTATGTTTTTAGATCCTACGCCATAGCCCCAACCAACCTACAGGATGAGCACACACCCTTGCCGATTATCGACTTAGTTATTTACTTGTTAGCACAATAATATCAAATTATACGTAACAATTTATTAATGTGAGTTCTGTGCTCAGGTTACCACTACTAGAGAAGTCTGGGATATCTATGTTGGTTGGGAGTCAGGGTCATATGTTGTGTAGGGAAGATAACTGAGTATCAGCTTGTTAGGTAGCTGAAAATGAGGCCAAATCTACTAGGTTTAGATTACACAAAAAGCTAAAATAGATCCCTTAGTTAGTTGTCCTGGCTATTGGGCTATTAATAAATAACTCTTCCTAAAGGCTCTGTCACACTGAGCGACTTTACTCGCCGCTACTCGAATAGCGACTACTAATCGCTAGGTGTGACATAGTCATTAGTTGCGACTAATACTCGCCGGCTAGTGAAAATTCGGTAGTGCGAGGAATAGGACGTGTTCAATTTTTGACGCAACTAGTAGTTGCGTCAAAAATTGAAGTTGGTAGCCGACCTTTGGTAATTTGGTACCGAAGTTGGTAAGTTGGTAGCCGACCTTGAATTAAGCAACTCATTGAATTTTGGTAATGATAACCGCATAATATTGAAGTACGACTGAGAGTCTTCACTCGCTAGTTCTTTCATAAGCGTGGCCGAGGCACCAAATTTACCCCTCCTACCTATCCAATCACGAACCCACTTCCGTTTTTTCTTATTTCTTGTGTTAAAAAGCAACTCCACGCAAAGTTCTGAGACACTCATCAACAACAGACGTCGTAAAGCCTTTCGGCTTATTCCCACAGATGACATGACACTGGTTATCGCTCCGCACACCACAGAACCTCAATAGCCACTACTAGTCGCCTAGTGTGATTGCAGGGAAGAATTTATTGGCGAGTGCGATTAGTAGCCGCAACTTGTAGCAGCGAGTAAAGTCGCTCAGTGTGACAAAGCCTTAAGGCTCGTTCACACATGGTGACTTTACTCGCCGCGACTAGAGTAGCGGCTACTACCCGCCTTATGTGAGTAGTAAGTAGCAGCGACTAGCACTCGAAAGTGACTAGAGTAGCGGCTACTATTCGCCTTGTGTGATCTGAAACCATATTGATCCGGCGAGTAGAAGCGGCGACTAAGTCGCCATTTGTAAAAGAGTGACCTTAGTTAGTAACGACTACACTTGTTGCCATTCATCACTCTTGTTCGCCCCTCATATTTCTGTAGTAGATGTCTTAATAATGAATAGTAATAGTAATTTAATCAGCTCAAATCATGACTAATTAACTTATTACTACATGAAAAAAAACAGATATTCTGTATTATTCCTAAAATAACCGCAGATGTCAATCAACAAGATGTGTAGATAGGAGTTTCTTCCTTCTATTGTCTCCTTTCTCCCAGCACTCTAACGGAGGTTTGTCCAAGACATAGTGAAGGTGTTCAAGGCCCTATTCTTTAATGAAATGGGTAAGCTTCCAAAATCAATTTTCCATTCTTGGGTTATTCTTTGGCCAATAAGATAATGACCGATGAGGCTAGGGGAGGATTGGTCTCGCCGAGCTGCCGCATCATTCCCTTTGACGAGCCGCCCCTTGTCTTCCGCTACGCCACTCTTCAGCGTGGGCATGAAAACACCTCAGTCTATATACTCTATGTAGACACTTGTACTATTTAGAAGTAGTACATAAACATACATGCTTATTTATACATTGAATGCGTATATAATGTTTGAAAAATGTATAAAAACTATGCTTCCAGGCCCTAGTACACATGTAACTTTACCGCCAGCGGGCCAAACATGCTGTTCTATTTTAACTGTACGGTTAGTGTTTGTTATTATTTACAATGAATATTCTATGATTATTAAGAGTCATTATATGTGTTTTTATTTAAAATTGTAAAAAATGACATTTACAATTGCTCATAATATTTAACTAAGAAGAATCATAAAAATTCAAAATTTTTTGCCAAAATCAATCTAAGGTCTATAGGAACAAATCTCCAACTATCAAATGACATTTCAAGTGCTATGATACGATCATAATTACAGACTGGATAGTTGAATTAGTAACCCATGTTGTTAGTGTGAAACGGCTTGCTTAAACAATTCGTCCGTTTTTACATCGACGGTACATCGACTTATTACTGTACGTATAAGTTGATGTCAAATTCACATGATACATTGTCATAGAATATGTTGACATTCAAACCTTCCCTAAGGACACAACGTGTTCTATAGGCCTTCCCACCCACTCTATGTAGACACAAAATACAATTCCTTGCAGAATGCTGCAGGTATCACATCACCTCCTGGCTTGCATCTTCTGCTGAATTTGACTGTTGGTATCTGCTCCACTCTGACTATGTAGACGTTGCTTATATTTGTCCAAACCTTGAGGTGGATCTGAATTACCCAGTACCTGCACAAACCAAATAAATTGTTATTAGACGATAATAACTTTAATTAAAAGCAGTTAACTATTTAAAATAATATTACTTTCCAATCTGTTGAGCAGTAAATTTATTCAGCTGTAATAACACAATAGTAATATGTTCTTACGGAATGAAACAATGCTAGGTCCAACACGCGAACGTATGGTATCCGGTGACGTTGTTCCTCAAACACCTCTCCCTGTGGTCGTAAATTATATATAATTCAAACTTAATAAAAAGGCCTTGCAGCCCACAAAATATTGGTAGGGTAGGGTCGGACATGCGAATCAACTACGCCGGCATCTTGAACTCAACAATGGACAAGGCGCATCCAAAAAACGAACGCTAAATTTCTCTGAAAAGTCGTAATTACATGCAAGAGAACATCTGCCTCGGTGTAATGAGCACGCGTGCACGCACGCGCGGCACGCGACCACACTTCCGGAGTACAACAAATAGCTTTTAATTAGTACTTTCTCTCCGGGTTATCCTAGTCCGGTGTAATGTGTGGTGGTCTAGTATTAAACGGAGAATTATTCATGCGACACTCATTATAGTATGGGTTTTAATTACGTTCATAAATATAATCACAATTTATTGTCAGAAAATTATAAACATCCCTATGATAATAAAAATTAGCCTACTATATTTATCTTTATTCAATTAATCTATTTATTAGCAAGCTTACGAAACTATAGAATGATCCAAAATTGTAGTGACTAATAATAACATCTAATGATAGCAAGTGCTCAGCAAGGACAGAGTAACTTATTCTAATAATAACAACTAATGATATCAAGTTATCACCAAGGACAGAGTAACTTATTCTAATAATAACAACTACTATAATGATAGCAAGTGTTCAGCAAGGACAGAGTAACTTATTCTAATAATAACAACTACTATAATGATAGCAAGTGCTCAGCAAGGACAGAGTAACTTATTCTAATAATAACATCTAATGATAGCAAGTGTTCAGCAAGGACAGAGTAACTCATTCTAATAATAACATCTAATGATAGCAAGTGTTCAGCAAGGACAGAGTAACTCATTCTAATAATAACAACTAATGATAGCAAGTGTTCAGCAAGGACAGAGTAACTCATTCTAATAATAACAACTAATGATAGCAAGTGTTCAGCAAGGACAGAGTAACTTATTCTAATAATAACAACTACTATAATGATAGCAAGTGTTCAGCAAGGACAGAGTAACTCATTCTAATAATAACATCTAATGATAGCAAGTGTTCAGCAAGGACAGAGTAACTCATTCTAATAATAACAACTAATGATAGCAAGTGTTCAGCAAGGACAGAGTAACTCATTCTAATAATAACATCTAATGATAGCAAGTGTTCAGCAAGGACAGAGTAACTCATTCTAATAATAACAACTAATGATAGCAAGTGTTCAGCAAGGACAGAGTAACTTATTCTAATAATAACAACTAATGATAGCAAGTGTTCAGCAAGGACAGAGTAACTCATTCTAATAATAACATCTAATGATAGCAAGTGTTCAGCAAGGACAGAGTAACTCATTCTAATAATAACAACTAATGATATCAAGTTATCACCAAGGACAGAGTAACTCATTCTAATAATAACATCTAATGATAGCAAGTGTTCAGCAAGGACAGAGTAACTCATTCTAATAATAACAACTAATGATAGCAAGTGTTCAGCAAGGACAGAGTAACTCATTCTAATAATAACATCTAATGATAGCAAGTGTTCAGCAAGGACAGAGTAACTCATTCTAATAATAACATCTAATGATAGCAAGTGTTCAGCAAGGACAGAGTAACTCATTCTAATAATAACAACTAATGATATCAAGTTATCACCAAGGACAGAGTAACTCATTCTAATAATAACATCTAATGATAGCAAGTGTTCAGCAAGGACAGAGTAACTCATTCTAATAATAACAACTAATGATAGCAAGTGCTCAGCAAGGACAGAGTAACTTATTCTAATAATAACAACTAATGATAGCAAGTGCTCAGCAAGGACAGAGTAACTTATTCTAATAATAACAACTAATGATAGCAAGTGCTCAGCAAGGACACAGTAACTTATTCTAATAATAACAACTAATGATAGCAAGTGCTCAGCAAGGACAGAGTAACTTATTCTAATAATAACAACTAATGATAGCAAGTGCTCAGCAAGGACAGAGTAAATTATTCTAATAATAACAACTAATGATAGCAAGTGTTCAGCAAGGACAGAGTAACTCATTCTAATAATAACATCTAATGATAGCAAGTGTTCAGCAAGGACAGAGTAACTCATTCTAATAATAACATCTAATGATAGCAAGTGTTCAGCAAGGACAGAGTAACTCATTCTAATAATAACATCTAATGATAGCAAGTGTTCAGCAAGGACAGAGTAACTCATTCTAATAATAACATCTAATGATAGCAAGTGTTCAGCAAGGACAGAGTAACTCATTCTAATAATAACAACTAATGATAGCAAGTGCTCAGCAAGGACAGAGTAACTCATTCTAATAATAACATCTAATGATAGCAAGTGTTCAGCAAGGACAGAGTAACTCATTCTAATAATAACAACTAATGATAGCAAGTGCTCAGCAAGGACAGAGTAACTTATTCTAATAATAACAACTAATGATAGCAAGTGCTCAGCAAGGACAGAGTAACTTATTCTAATAATAACATCTAATGATAGCAAGTGTTCAGCAAGGACAGAGTAACTCATTCTAATAATAACAACTAATGATAGCAAGTGCTCAGCAAGGACAGAGTAACTTATTCTAATAATAACAACTAATGATAGCAAGTGCTCAGCAAGGACAGAGTAACTCATTCTAATAATAACAACTAATGATAGCAAGTGCTCAGCAAGGACAGAGTAACTCATTCTAATAATAACAACTAATGATAGCAAGTGCTCAGCAAGGACAGAGTAACTCATTCTAATAATAACAACTAATGATAGCAAGTGCTCAGCAAGGACAGAGTAACTCATTCTAATAATAACAACTAATGATAGCAAGTGCTCAGCAAGGACAGAGTAACTCATTCTAATAATAACAACTAATGATAGAAAGTGCTCAGCAAGGACAGAGTAACTCATTCTAATAATAACAACTAATGATAGCAAGTGCTCAGCAAGGACAGAGTAACTCATTCTAATAATAACAACTAATGATAGCAAGTGCTCAGCAAGGACAGAGTAACTCATTCTAATAATAACAACTAATGATAGCAAGTGCTCAGCAAGGACAGAGTAACTCATTCTAATAATAACAACTAATGATAGAAAGTGCTCAGCAAGGACAGAGTAACTCATTCTAATAATAACAACTAATGATAGCAAGTGCTCAGCAAGGACAGAGTAACTCATTCTAATAATAACAACTAATGATAGCAAGTGCTCAGCAAGGACAGAGTAACTCATTCTAATAATAACAACTAATGATAGCAAGTGCTCAGCAAGGACAGAGTAACTCATTCTAATAATAACAACTAATGATAGCAAGTGCTCAGCAAGGACAGAGTAACTCATTCTTATAATAACAACTAATGATAGCAAGTGCTCAGCAAGGACAGAGTAACTCATTCTAATAATAACAACTAATGATAGCAAGTGCTCAGCAAGGACAGAGTAACTCATTCTAATAATAACAACTAATGATAGAAAGTGCTCAGCAAGGACAGAGTAACTCATTCTAATAATAACAACTAATGATAGCAAGTGCTCAGCAAGGACAGAGTAACTCATTCTAATAATAACAACTAATGATAGCAAGTGCTCAGCAAGGACAGAGTAACTCATTCTAATAATAACAACTAATGATAGCAAGTGCTCAGCAAGGACAGAGTAACTTATTCTAATAATAACAACTAATGATAGCAAGTGCTCAGCAAGGACAGAGTAAATTATTCTAATAATAACAACTAATGATAGCAAGTGCTCAGCAAGGACAGAGTAACTTATTCTAATAATAACAACTAATGATAGCAAGTGTTCAGCAAGGACAGAGTAACTTATTCTAATAATAACAACTAATGATAGCAAGTGCTAACAATCTCATAAAATGATAACAACTAACTAAAACTCATTCTCTTATTCGCAGAATACGCTCTTACAAGATGTTACGGAACAAAATTGTACCATTGATTTCACTAGGAAGCTAGGACATAATGTGATGGTGGCACGAAAGATGCGTACAGCGAAATATACGTACAGAAGGAAATAGTGGTATTTGACGAGGGTAAGTATTCTCCCCGGTGGCATGAAAGATGCGTACAGCGAAATTAGGTTAGCTTAGGTTAGGTTTTCCAATCCCAAGAAACTAAGTGACATTCATATTTATTTTAGAGGTAAACGCATTTATATAATTCAATTGTTGTAAAAGATCCATTTGCCATAAAAGTTGTACGCATTTTTCGCCTATCTAATTGTTGTGACGTCATAGGTTACCCTCGTCATCTGTCAAAACTTGATCCTGTACGCATATTTCGCAAGATTCCTGGTGTACGCATTTTTCGCTGTACGCATTTTTCGTGTATTCAACGTGATGATCAATGTTAACGTGCTATGAGCCTTTGCCCGTCTATTTAACACGGGCATTATTGTTTAGGTATATTTGGAAATAAGGATCCAGCCGGTTTCCATAATTTCTTTTCAACCACGAACACAAATCCATAGAACGTTTTCTGTGGAAATACCGATTTTTCCAAAAGAAGAAAAAAATTTGTTACATAAAAAAATATTTATTTAAAACTAACATTTAGTAGTATTTTTATCCTAAACACGAATATGAGGCCAACTTCTTCAAACGCAAAATAATAACTGAGCTAGTCAACAAAAAAGTGGGTTAGGGTAGATTAAATTAGGTTAGGTTAGTATATGTTGACCTTGAACATATATTTCTAACCTAACTAGACTAACCTTCCTAATTTACCATCCTAACAAACCTAAGATAACCTGCCAACCTCACCTAACTTTGGTAAATAAGTCAGTTTTATTTATCGTATAAAATGGATTTCATATTGGTACTCAGGAGGGGAACTGCTTAATATTAATGCTAAATACATACTTTTTAGTGTAAAACTATTTTTTCTTATTAAAAAAAATCTGCATATCCGTTGAGATTTTCTATGGATTCGGGTTGAGACCCATCCCCCCCCACCAAAGCTGGGAAGCGTGCCAACTGGGGGATGGCTCAAAACGAGTAAAGCGATGGGATCACGGGTGGCAGTTGGAGGGTCCAAAATAAAACTCGGCAGCTGAGCGAAACTAATTTATTACAAGAAACATCATTTAATAAATCAAAACGGCAGAAGGCCACAATATAAAATTTGCACTTAAATAAATAACAAAACACACAAAAGCTACAAGAACAACAAACTCAACGAATACCAAAATTAACAAATTAACAACTACATGGCCTATTTGCAGCCTAGCCTGAGACACCCCAAAACGTAAGAAAAATTTAATAGGCCCCGACTAAAAGTGAAGAAAATTATAAAATTTTTGGTATCACCAATTACACCGGCAATTTGGCCCGCATCCCTTGATTCCACCGGGCCAGGGAGTAAGCCGGAATCCCTGGGCAGCTCCGAATTAAAAGTTAAGCAAAAGCACCATAATCCCCTTTTGGTGAAAGTTTAAAAATTAAATAATTTAAAAGAAAATATAACACGGTACCGTTTTAGTAAAAAGTCACTTCACGACCTCCATAATACAATGAACGAAAAATATAAATAACAATCACTAGGCCTAAACATATAAATAAATAACATAACTTAACCATAGGGACCTAACAACTATAAAATCTAAAAGATATAACAACAAATAAAACTAATTAAATAACTAACAATAAATATAAATAGATATTAACATCAAAAATATTCTTTATGTATTTTTAAAGCTTTTCTTTTTAAGTAAATAAAAAAAATATAAGTCCCCATGGCTGTTTCATCAATCACTGTTCCAGTTTAGGCCTAGGCCACAAATTAAACAGTTCCATAAACATTTGTTTTTTTTCTTCTTTTATATTTCATGATTTTTTCTTTTTATTTCTTTTTTTTCTTTAATATCACCAGAACCCCTCAGCTCAGCCGCCGGGAAAAAAAATGGACAGAACTGACCTGAGGACTGAAGAACTCTACCCAAAGCTGTAGAGAGGGTAGCGGGCGAAACAGGCTCCAGCATGGTCCTCAGGCCAGGCTAGCAGAGCAGATGGTCGACAATCCCCGGACGGCAGGCCGAGGGCTGAACGTCCCACTCGAGGACCCTGGACTGTAGGACAACACCACAGCACATTAAAAGCAGTCCAGCCATCACAACACAAATATTATACATAACCCCTAAACATGACATGGCAACACAAAACGGGCACAGACAAAATTATACAGGATTATCACACTAGAAAAAATAAAAGATCTATTTTTTAGGTCATGAATAATTATGTTGGCAAACTCAGATTTAGGAAAAATTACCATTAACAAATTATAAAAGAATTAATTACGTATATGGACTTAAAAAATGACAAACTGAATACTAGGCCATGGATACATGAGCAATATGTTAAAACATGAAAATCAAAGGGTACAGCTAGGCTAGGTTATTGGCAAAGAACAAAAAATATGATATCGGTAACTACAACTGTAAAAAGGCTCCATAAACATTATACAGAATTACAATTGAAAATAAAGGCAGAAATAAAAAGCATTAACGGTAATTAACGGTAAAGATTAACATGGAAGCACATGGCTTTAACCTAGTCTGAGAAACATCTAGACAAAGAATACAAATTTAACCAAACTCTGAAAACACAAGCAAGAACGATTAATATTATTGAAACAAAAGTATTTTCACCAAAAGGGAGATTAAATATTAGAAATTACAAAATTAACACTTACGTTTTGGAGTCTCTCAGCCGAACATAGTAATCTCAGCAGACAGAGCCAAAGACAAAATGACGGCCAACCTGAAAGACGAAGGCTCCAGAGAAACTAGAACTACTCGAACAATCTAGAAGCCGGTCAACCGGACCGAAGCTGCTGGAACACGGAACGAACGAAACCGGGCCAACGGCTACCAAAGTAAGCGGATCGCCGGGCGTGAGCGAATCTCAGGCCGCCTGGCAGACAACCAAAAAAAAAACGAAACTGTACCGGTCCAAGACCCGGTACAGGGTTCTATGGGGTTAGTACTGACTAGTTTAAAAATCGTGAAATGCGGGGTGAGGCCCATTCTGTATATTCCATATTTACCATGTTTACTTTTACTTTCTACATATGTGAATTTCAGAGGTATATCTAATATGAATTTTGTTCATAGGCAGATCTAAAATTAAATATTTTCCATATAAAGGGATGAGGACATTTTATAGTTTAAATTCTCTTAAATTCTCTTTTCGTTCAAATGTTTAAAAAATTTCAAATTTCAGGCTGTTAGAAAAAATATCTCTCTAGTGATTACTATTTTTAGTTTGTTCCTGTTTTAGTACAACAGTTTGTTCTCAATATTTGTATTTTTTTGTGTGCCTGTTTTTTAAAATTTTTTTAAATTACATATATAGTTTGATCACTCACGCCAATAAAACGTTTTGCAATATTTGTACTCCATTTGTCATGGCGGTATCTAGAATACCAAAATAATATTCCTGCTATTATTAATAATCAAACAAGCAAATTCATGAACAGAAACATGTCTTGTTAGATTTAAGCGATTAACATTTACAGCTAAATTAAGGATAATTCTCAATAGAGCTTTGGTAAGCTGTCTTTTTTTTAATAGAAAACATAAGATAGTAAAATAAAACAAAACAATCCTTAGTAATTAAGGAATAATCATTGATTCTATAAGTACACAGGTAGATTCCCATCCAATGTTAAATGTTGTATCTCAAAATATCAGCTGTTTTTTGTCCATTGTAGAGCGCCAGTGTGGTCTCATGTACATGTATTGCAGATTAAACCAGCTGAGGTAGAAGACCTCACTAACTAATCTAATTACTGGTAAAGATATTCCTGTAAGGTAAAACATAAATGTTTAAGCAATAATATAATCAAGGGCATAATCTATACCAACTTGTTTTAGTTTTACAAGCAATTAAACTTAAAATACTTATATGGTGTTATAAAAATTACACCATATAAGTTGCAGAAGAATCGATGCAATTTCAAAATCTACTACCTTAGTTTTTACTAAAGTAAAAATCCCCAAAAAGAAACATATGTATTTTCCCAAGAGTTTCAATGTAAATTATATTTAAAATTCTCATGTAGGCTTATTGTGAAATTCGAGTTTCAAACAACACAATATTACTGGAAACTATTCTACTGTGGCACCCCAGACTGATGTAGGCCCTACTACAATGTCGAGAAAAACTGAGCTAATGGTATGTTGGTATTAGGTAAACAAAGCCATCGCCTGCTATCCCCACAACACTATACTATCCCCAGTATAGTGCCATGCCACAGCACCTACCACATTTCTTATTAGTATATTTATTCACACTGACCGGGAAAATATCGATGAACATTTATTAAGAAAAATATATTAGTGTTTGTATACATCCTAGACACAAATTCAAATTCAAATTCAAATTCAAAACGTTTATTTGTCAATTAACAATAGTATATTGCATAACAATGGTCAATATAAATACAATAAAACAAAGGTTAAAATTGTGAGGGCTTAAACCTAATTAGAGCTATGTTTATCATACTTAGACATCAAGTATTCACTTACAGAGTAAAATTCCTTTTCAATCAGGAAACATTTTAGTCTTAACCTAAACTTACTAACTACGGTTACTGCTCTCAATTCCAGAGGGAGGCTGTTAAATAATTTAATTACAGAATATTATAACTGGCTCTCAAAAAATGATGTTCGGTGCTTTGGAAAGGGTAGACGGCTGGATTTTCGGAAATTATGTTGTACAGGTGATTCGATGGTAAAAATATGCATGTTTTTTTTAATAAAGGTTAAGGTATCAAGTATGTACAGGCTTGGAAATGTAAGTAAATTGTTTGCACGGAACAGCCCCCTGCATGATTGATTCCTTGCCAATCCCAAAACAATCCTCAGACATTTCTTCTGTAAACGGAAGATGTACAATGTCCTGGTGTTTTCAGAGCCCCAAATTGGAAGTCCATAAGTAAGATGTGGAAATATGCATCCATAATAGCAGGCCAGAAGAACTTCAGTACTGGAAAAACGGGAAAGTCTACGCAGTAAAAAGATACCACTGCACAATTTGCCACAAACTTTGTCCATGTGAAGATGAAAGTTCAACCTTGAGTCCAGAACGACACCCAAGAAGTTTGTACATTGTGACGGGCTAATAACGAAATCACCTAAAAGGAGGGACGAGCTTCCACTAGCACCGTTCATAGGTGCTCGAATTCTAAAGTCGAGAAATGTTGTCTTTGCAGTGTTCACGGTAAGGCGATTTTCTTCCAGCCATTGAAGAAGACAACTACCTTGTACAAAAATATCGCATTCCAGAGTTTCCCTATTTTTATGTGACATATTGATGGATGTGTCGTCAGCAAATAGACATAAATTCCCTCCGTTTACACTTGACGAGATGTCATTAATAAATAACAGAAACAAGACTGGGCCAAGATTAGAGCCTTGGGGTACTCCTGACTTCACTGTTTCTACAGAGGATACTCGATGACTTAAGCAAGCGGAGTCGTCAACAAAGGGAATTTCAACCACCTGGCTACGGCCTTTTAAAAATGAAGAAATCCAGTCGAATTCAGCTCCCCTTATTCCAAGATTATGTAGTTTAAACAATAAGAGCTCATGATTGAGCGAATGCCTTTTGGAGATCCAAGAATACACCAAACGAATGCTGACGTTCATCTAAAGCTAAAGAAACATTTTTGATGAAGTCAAACACGGCATCAGCTGTTGAGAATCCTCGTCTAAAGCCAAATTGTTTTTCGAAAATGATATTATTTTTCGATAGGAATGATAATAAACGAATGAGGAATAGCTTTTCCAAGACAAAGTCATCATTAAAGGTTTTTACGTGTCCGTTAAGCAATTGTTACATAGCTATGAGGGTAGGGAGGTTTTTCTACATTTTCTAAAATAGTCAACTCATCTTTTTCTATAGCTACGGTACTATATAAATAGTACAATTACGGATAACCGGTTGTACAATTAGTGACTGAATATAAGCCATATAACCTGAATAATGTTGTATTGTATGGTTTGAAAGTAATTTACTATCAACGTATTATTTAGTAATGTTTCTCAATACAGCTAATTAGAAAGTTAAGTCATACTTTCTAAGATATTGAAAAGTATGCCATCAAACTGTATTTTATCAAAGGGATTTTAACTGTAAACAATTCCTGAAAGGAAAATAAAACAACCACTGAAGGCAGGAAATTTATTTCCAGAACGGAGCTTTTTTTAAGTAGTAGAGTTATTTATTGCTCGTATCGAAAGGGTTTGAAAAGCGATGTTGATATTTGCTTGTCATCGATGACGAGGCGCGTCAAATGGTTGCTGAGCCAGGCGCTAGTTAGGTTTCAAAGGCACCGCCCATTCATAAGCCTAGACAAAGACGAAGGAGTCAAGTAGAGGAGACGTGGAGAATACAAACACCTGTCCGTGTGTGAAGCTCCGATAAAAATAACAAATGGGTTTCCGATACACTCCACACCGCTGTTGATATGCTACGGAGTACCTCAGGGGTCTGGTCTAGCATCATGAATGTTTTTCTTTTCTTTTTTATGTCACCGGCACCCATGGTATAACGGTTTAAGAGTACCAGTTTACTTTAGAGTATTAGCATTATTTTGTATGAACTGTTTCCTTTACAGTAATAATAAAAAATCATAGTAAAAGCAAAAATAGTATGAAGTAAGAATATTTACGTTTATAATAAATTCATCTATGGTTGGGATTATTATCTATTGGGGAGGAAACTCTTTAAAATGCATAACAGTTGGGTTCATGCACTGTTTTGGATAATATGGCTACATATTTCCTCTGTAGAATCTCGTATAAAACAAATAATGACGGTAACTAAACTTCAAAAATACAATGGTGACGAATAAAATTAATGTTATGTATTTCAAAATCTACTCACTTACTGCCATACTGATTATCTTTCAATGGGATTCCATATTTCCATACCATCCGAATTTGTCATGCATTTAAATACAATAAACATATTCACATAATACCTTACCCCATTAATATAAATCCTCTACTAAACTAACAATGTTGTCAGACTCGAAAGAAATATACTGATATCTTATATACTTAAAAGGACAAACTATTTGTACTAAAAATAGTTAAAACCCCCCAAAAGTATCACTTTTGGGGAATTGGAAAGCCATATATTGTGTTTATATGCCTCAATCATTTAAATATCGAACAGGTACTCAATCAATTAAATTTAAAAAAAAACTATATTCAAATACGTGTTTGATATAACACTTATCTATAACTTATTATAGACCTAAAATAAAATATTATGCTAAGTTAACATTTTTTTTTTTAAGATCAATTTGAAAATACTAGGGAAATCAGCAATTTAAACCTAACAACCATGGAAAGTGTGAAATATAAGAAAATAACATACAAAAAAGAAAAAACTTATTAAAGCAGTGACCCATATTCATAGGGTATGATAGTTTCTTGATGGTTTTCGGAATGGCTTTAGAAAAATATAATAAATGCGTATGAAAATCGAAAATCGTGTTTCGCAAAAAGAAAACTTTGGAAATTGAAATTTCACCACTAGTATTATTATTATTATTATTATTATTATATTAAACATAGAAGTGGCTTGTATGTAGTTTTCTTTATTGTTGTTTAACGCATTAAATGTTGAATCACTTCTGTCAAGGCCTATATTGCTGTATTATTTTTATCAAACCTATAAATTTATTTAAATTATTCCTTGTTGATATTTATGAATCAGAAGCACGTTTTGGAATGAATAATATCTGAATTCACTATCATGTTAATATTTATATGTTTACGCTTTCATTGCTAGATTGTTCATATTTTGTTGAATTGTTACTCCATCTTATCTTTTTTGGCACTCTTATTGAAATAGTTGTTCGTAGAAAAAAGCACCAATCCACTCTGTCAAATTGGACGGGTCTTCTTCTTCCGTTCACATTAAGATCTACTATCAGTTTATTTTATCCCATAACTTTTCTACACCCAAACATTTTATGGACCAATTATGTTGAAGTCCATCGGTCACCTAAAGACACTAACTGCCCTTCACACCTAGGATACTAATGTCCTGCAGGTCGTACCGTAAATATCCCAGGGCCGGCGGCCACATGTCCCTAGGCCAATAAAGGCCTCAGTCCATTAGGGGGGCGGATGACAGGTCCAGTCGGCACGCGCGCGCACGTCCGTGTCTTCTGGCCCGTGACCCCCCTGCCATCAAGACTGATTGGCTACTCTTGTTACACGAATTGAATTAATCGAGAAGGTGAGGAGCCGTGCAGTCAAAACAGCTGTTTGCTGGGTGGCTTACCGGTACAGGCTAGAAACAAGGTAGTGCGATTGTATGTAGTCTCTTCTGCAGAGTACACTTCATTCTCAATTCATTTGATCACTCGGTTTTGTTTTTTTAATCATTCAAAAAGTGTAAGGCTTTCTAATTCAAAGTGGCGAATTAGAAAAGGTTCGCCACTTTGAACAAATTTTCTATAGAAACGGGACGCAAGTGAGTATGTCGTACATAATATATCAAGTAATGAAAAGTATAATCAGTAAGATTACGCAAGTTTAGGATCAGTTGTCGGGAACCTACGCCCTGGACTCACTGATCGTCCGTGTAGGCTAAATACCCTACCTAACCTAACCTAAATGGTGTAACATAACGTAACCTAACTGGTAAATTAACCTATATGCAGTTAGGTTTTTCTATAATTAACATTAATTGCTTCAAAATTGTTTAAGAATAGCGTAGCAATTCTTAAACACAAATTCCTTTTTCGCACACAAGTTCCATACTTTTTACTATCGAGTAGTAATGAATTGAAACGCAAGCATAAACAATGATAATTTACAAAGCTGTCGTGTTCATCATGAACTGCAGACTTCTACGATTTAACATTTGTTAGGACAATCAGGTACACTACTTTATGAATTTAAATAAAAATATTATTGAATCCGAGAAAGATTGACAGTTTGTATCTTTTTAATATGTTTTTACTTTGGCTAATAAGAGGGCAGCTTCTAATCACACAGAATGAAGCAAAAATGTTAAACATTCCTTCCTATATGCCACAAAAAATGCTGGTAGCTTCGTCAGTAAGTACTGAAGGATTTTAAAACCTAGCACAGAGAAGGAATAGATTGCATCCAATAGTGCGCTAAATGTACATAGTTATGTCTCCATATTGCCTCGCGATGGCAGGACCAGCACCTTGTCAGTCGTTACCTTTTTTCCTCATATTCTTAGGGGTAGACATAGTAATTATTACTAAAGATGTACACATAGGTCTAATCTATTTATAACTAACTACCACTTGGCCATTCGCTGCGGCCATAAGAAAGTGACCTCTCTCTTAAGTCTATGTAGAGCTTACTTGGCTCAGTTTTTTTTTTTTTTTTATTTTTATTTTTTTAGTCATGTTCACTATACATTTCTGTAAAATGACTTGCATTTTAGCTATGCAAATATTAATTGACAACCAAGGCTATTGTTAATCAATATACGGTAGAGTCAGTGTTTAAGTACAGACACGAAAATGAAGACCTTATATGATTTACATTTAATGCGTAATGTAATTAAACACAATACAAAAATACTATTAATACTGTAGAAATATTCGTTTGGATGGAAAGTGATATTTTTGTGTTTTAACGATAGTATGGTGTTTCTGAATATTCTTTGATTATTATAATTTTTAATAGTATTATCATTATTGCTGTTCTTTATTTGTCCGTTACATTAACATATAGCTCTACAAAAATAAATTTTCATCTCAACATTTTAAAAATGTATATGCCTATACATTTTAAATTTTGATTTCAATGAAAACTAACGTTGTTTCCTCTTGTGGCACATTTAATACTTTTATATACTTATAGACAATCACCTAACAATACAAAGAGAGGCTCGTGGCTTGGTATTTATTTCCCACGCAACCTGGACATCCAGCGTTAAAGTCTCTCAATCATTCTGAAGTCTGAAGTGTTGTAATGTTGTTGAGAAACTAGTTATACGACCTGTTAACGACCGAGACAACACGAGTACATAATAATGTTTTTTTTTTTTTTTCTTTAAAACTAATACAATTTGTTTTTACTCTTAGTTTTCCTGCATTCATTTAGCTATATCTTACGGCATGACAATAGGGTAGTATTGATTATAACCATTTATCATTCATTCCACAAAGAATCAGTATTACAACCCAACACAGCAGTCAGCCGATAATGAAATAAAATTTGAGATTGAGACTGGATTATTTTATGTTACTAAGGCAACAAACTATTTTCTTAAAACACTATAAGTAATGGGAGAAAATTGTAAGCCTATGGATTATATATTTAAAGGCACCAGTAGGCTTACTGAATACATGTTTATTGCAAAATCTCATTATTGCTGTAAATACAGCGATGAAAATAAATAATTAATTATTCGTTATTAATTAAGCTATCGTTAATTATATATAGGCTAGTAAATAATACAAAAATTAATTCATATACGAGTATTTTACTAATTTTGTATCGTATTTAAATTAACGACAACTGATGTCCAGCAAATATGTTTACTACTACTAAAACACGTACACGTGATTTTTTTTATATAAATATAAGTAAAATAAAGGAAAGTGAATGGCAATTAAATGAAAAATTTACAGTTTAAATACTATTTTTGTATATTTAACACAAAATAACAAAAAACGCCACGTAAGTGCAATCTTAATATGAAACAATGATATTAATATATTAAAAGTAATATATCTACTGCATTACATTATGACAGTTTAACATGTTATTGCAAACTTCAGTAAATTAATATAATACACAATACTCCACTCATATATACATAAATACTACTAGTCATTCAGTCAATTAAAACTTGTGACATTTTGTCCTCTTTATTCTCGGAGGTGGGATAAGAACTCGTCAACATTGTAAAATACTTTTGATACAAAAAGGCGTTTTAGTCGAGCTTAAATTTAAGTTTGATGCTCTCAGGAATCTGATTGGTTAATCCGACTCCAGCTTGAGATGAAAGTTTATGAAACACATTAGTTTTATGAAACTGTGTTCGAGAGTTGTCCCTGCCTCTGGCGTTGTATATATGTACATTACCACCCTGATTCAGTTCACACCTGAGTCGGTAGTACAAAATTACCTCAAGGATATAGAGGCAGGGTAAGTCAGTAAAACAAGCTACCTGAAAGCTTCGCGCCATGACTCTCTACACCCCAATTTCAACAAAATTCTGGCAGTTTTTTCTGTACCATGAAAACTCTTTTAAATCTATATTTGGCACAGTGCTCCTACAGACTTATTCCATCTGTAAAACCAGTAAATTAAAACTATACTAGTAATCATTCCCTAATGAAGGGAAAACAACATTAATATCATACGAAAAAGTATATAATAATATAAAAATAGTAACAATATTGAGTATGAAATATCGTACTTCACCCTTCTGTGTATATTTCTATGAGAAACATACAGAATCTGGTAGGCAAGTTATGATAACTCCCTACAACACAGAGCAATGTTGTAGCATTATATCTGCAGGAGCTGGAGGAACCATAACGAGTAGTCCATAACGATCAACACATGCTGGAGTCGGTTACAGTTCCCCTCCCCCACAGAGTCCAGCAGTAACGCTTCTTGCCGCTCCAGTGCCTCCAGCCCAGGGTTGACTGTCGGACCGGGATGAGAGGGTGGCATCTGGCAACGTGCTTCCGGATCATCGTGGTCACAGCTATCACCGCTTACCGACCCCGCAGGGGTATCTGATATCAAGCTGGGTGTCGACCTGTAGTGGAATCTCTCTGTCCCTTACCGGTTGGTACTAAACGAGATCAATTAAAGGGGTCCTTTAAGGATATTTAAGGTCACAGCAGGAAATACATTAACGTAAGGATTGGCTTACGAATTTAGTTAATTTAAAAATCATTGCTATTTTTAATTATAGCTAATTACAGTAATTAGCTTTAAGGTAATAAATATTGCTTTACGTCTGCGCTAAACTGGTGAACACTGCCTTCGGCTATGCAACGTACGTATGTTTTGTAAGGTTAAGTTGGGTTAGTTTGGCTGTGGGTAACATTTACTTTGTCAAGTTGCGAGTCAGAAATTAGCCCCTGATATTTAGCATAAAATTGTGCAGTCTTACTTTATACGATATCATTTACTGTTGTATATCCTGTAAAATGAATTAGTAAAAAGTACGTATATCATATGCGTTCCCTGTTTCTAAGACTAAGTGTCCTGTTTTACAGATTGTTAAGTACAGTAAACTCCCGATAACCCGCGGGCGGTTTATCCACATTGCGGATTATCCGCGGTGGTAAATCTGAACAAATAGGAAATAAAATATCCACCAAAATAAATGTTAAAAACAACATATATGAAAAATCAAACAATTTGTTATGTTTTTAAGTAATGTACGTTACTAGTTCTACGTGTTTTATTGTAATGTAATTCTAGCGTGGGTGTTGATGGCGGAGCCTTTTGGATCGTAGAGAAAACAAAACCTTTCAAAATGTCATCAAAATGTCACGAGATAGCCTCACGTAACTTTTTATCAGAGTGGCAGTATCTGCGTGAGGCTACAGTACACGTCATGACAACGACGTTGCGGCAATCGCGCTAGTCAATTACGCGGATAATCGGGAGTTTACTGTAGTTGAACTGTTCTACAAAATGCTTTAGACTGCATTTTATATATTTGAAAAAATGTTAATGTCACAAAGGAAGCTTTATAACACATACAATAAAGAATTCATCAACATTTTAAAAGTGGCTGCAGTTAGTTTTAAAAATCGTTTAACATATTTATGGTCATGTAAAACTAGAACACGCATTCAATGTTACGTATTACTAAAATATTCCATTTCAGTACTTATTTAATAAACTAGTAAAACTAAATATAAAAATTAAAACATAAGTACAGAAAAACTAGTTTTTCTTAACTTTCATGATGTTCACCTCAATTTAGGGCCGACAAAGAGATAAGCTTTATCAGATAATGTTTCCGAGGCCAACAGTCGAAGCAGCTGTCCATTTACATAGCGTAGAGCACGAGCGCAACGCCAGATGGCCTGGCTGTTGCTTCTGCAAGGGTGAATAAATACCAAAAGTTCACGAAATGGAGACCCCTGAAAAACTCGACAAATTGTTGGAATCGTTGATGTACTGTAAAAATACTGTCATGAAAAATGTCTAGTAATGTCATATAACGTTTGTTAACATTTCTATATAAAGAAGAACATCAACAACGTTCGAACTGCCCTTCCCTAGAGTACTTCCAATAAATTACTTCCACGAACCTACCCTAATATTGCAACATACAACCAGCAATATAATAATCCAAGAAAATTCTCATTGTTTTGCCTTTGAACTTAATATAAATATTGTTTAAAATCTTTAATTTGGGTTCCATGGTTGATAAGAAGGTGAAAGGTTGTGCAATCTACAATACTACGATATACAGGGCACCAACAGCTGATAATATCTTATATATTATACTTATTGTCATCTGAATCAATAATTTCTTATTAACCAAAAAAACAGTGCTGTGGTGACAGTTTGGCAACAGTGGCATGAGAAATATTCTTAAACTAACAAAAAAGTGGTTGTGAGACCATCAAATAAAAATTATGTTATATTTTTAAGTATCAAGTTTATATAATTTTGCCGAGTAATTACAAATTCTAACTATACAAATATTTTTGCAGCATAAGATATATTACAAAGAAAATATTTTAAGAATAGTGGCCTTTTTATTAAAAGACCCTGTTATAAGAACTAGTAAATTTTGTATTTATACTTTTTCAGTAAGTTATTGTTCAACGACTGCTAGAGAACTGTAACTTTACTCATTTATCACTGAGGTATGCATTCGTATATTTTTCTGTGAATTGTGTACTGAACTCAAAAATTTGTAAAATAAATTGTGAACCGTATATATTGTCCTACAAAGGTTGCATGGATTATGCATGAAGCTAAAGAGACTGAAAGGTATGACAATGTGAAAGGTACTTTTAGCATCAACAATATTTGCATGCTAAAATATGCTACTCGTGGCATAATAAATGCTATGGTATAAACACGTTATATGGCATTAAAATCTTGTATATTTTTCTGGGTTACTTAAGCCATTAACAATAAATTAACGTAACAAGTATTAACGTAATTATAAAGGTATAAAACAAGTATTAACGTAATAATAAAGGTATAAAACAAGTATTAACGTAATAATAAAGGTATAAATCAAGTATTAACGTAATAAAAAAAAGGTATAAATCAAGTATTAACGTAATAATAAAGGTATAAATCAAGTATTAACGTAATTATAAAGGTATAAATCAAGTATTAACGTAATAAAAAAGGTATAAATCAAGTATTAACGTAATAATAAAGGTATAAATCAAGTATTAACGTAATAATAAAGGTATAAATCAAGTATTAACGTAATAATAAAGGTATAAATAAGTACTAACGTAAATTTTATACAGGGTGAGTTTTCTAGTATGCCACCGTCAGGATACTAACTTTGATCCCAATATAAACACACCTTGAAATTGTTAAAATTTAAGTTTCGTAATGAGGTGAAGCAGACTACAAAATCTAGTGTTCGAAAAAGCTAAAACTTGAAAAAATAAAACCTAGTTCAAGCTTCGCAGCTACATTTTCCTTTCGTAATGGTAATACCATTGAAAAATATATGTGTATGTACAGATAGATTTCACATCCAATGTTAAATTGTGTATCTATATTATCAGCTGTTTTGGAGTTCAGTAGTAGTGTATAATTCCATGTAAATGCAATGCAGTTTAAACCAGCTGTAGTAGCTGAACTCACTAAATAATCAAAATACTGACACAAATAATCCTATTAAATAAGATACATAATTTTAATATAATCAAAGCTATTATAGTTACGAAAGGAAGTGTAGCTACGAAGCCTGAACTAGGTTTGTTTTTTAAGTTTTTAGCTTTTTTCCGAAAACTAGATTTTCGTAGTCTTGTTTTGCCTCACTATGAAACTTAAGTTGAAATATTTAGGTGCTTTTCGATAGTTTATTTAATGTAGAGACGTTTCAGTCATTTAAATAGTGCGTATGTAACCCAGTGGCGAGTTAATCTGTCAGCTACTGTGCTGAATCAAAAACATTCTTGTATTGTTCAAGCATCATCTGACCAATCATCTGTTTATGTATGGGCATGAAAGCCTAATTAGTAGACAACATTTCCCCTTCCCCTTTCTGAATGATCCACCCTCGTGCGTGAGCCGCTTTATCACACAGTAATCTAACTATACCAGTAAAATTATGATCGGAGAATGTTTTTAGCTCAGTATTTGGTGGGCAATAACAGTAAATTTGATCTATCGAATTATATTTCGAATTTTTTCTGATCCCGTACTATAGAGATATTCGTTTATGCATTTTTGAATTTATTTTTTCTTAAAATTCTATATATTATGTTTCATATAGTATATTTATGACTTTTTAAAAGTGTTTACATGTGTGTAATATAAATTTTCATAATACCTCCGTTTACTTCTTGTTTTATATATTCAGCAAATATTCATGTTTTATGTACTCTCTGTTTATACGTATACTGTACGAAACATTTTGTATTGTTTTAATGATGATTTTATTTACTGGCCAAAGAAGCTGTGTAATTTACAATTAGAGCAAAGAATATTTCTGTGCAGATATGTTGAATATCTAGATTTCCTTACGGCCAGACCATATATCTATAGAGATGTATCGACCAGATCTGCTAGGGGTATAATTAAATCAAGGGGCCTGTTTCGCTGTACGAAAAACACCAACAGTTTTGGGTTCTATTAGAATTCGTTTCTTAATAATGATCGTATAGTAACACTTGAAATGAAATTACATGTGAGGGTAACTGTTCTAGTTTACAATAAGATAATGTTTTGTAAACATGTAGTATATTTGTATTTTTAAAGTTAAATATGACATTTAAATTTCATTCATAATGATTATAAAGTAAAGAAGTCATGATATCAACTTTTGTTCCACAAGAATGAACATTTAATAACCGGGCAGTGTTCAGTATATCTCACAATATTGATAAACATGAACCGTATTGTTGAAATAGGAAAGTATGTTTTATCGCACTGAGAATAAGATTGTATTCACATTCCAAGATTGTAGCTTATGTCTGTCTATTATAGGGCTATCAACTTTCCAGCGGTGGCTTGGGAGGTTGGGATGACCTCCTATTTCCAGATTAGTAACTAACACGAGGGAAGCGATCAACAATATCTATCCACTATGCGCTGTAGTATAGTCCATACTACAGTTCAAATAAGAGCAATTCGTTTTCTACGCTCTTGGAAATGACGACAAGAACATTTTATACTTCACTCCAATACTCACTGAACTTCAAGGAATGTACTGGAAGCTGTGCCGATAATACGCTACCAACATTCTTGACCGTACGTTATCGAAGTATTCGTCTGGCCTTGGTATTGATTGAATCGTTGCTGGAATCGAGAGTGTTTCCAGGACTGTATCTAGATTCCTGCGACCCAATTCCATGGCGACAAGACAAGACACTGCGACCATCGCGCGGAGTACCACTTGCCAAGGCCGCGTGGATTCCGGCCTCAAACGCGCCGCCGCGACAAAAAACCGCTCGGTTCACACGCGGCCCGTATCAGACTCAATTTGCAAGCATTCCCTGCACTGAATGCCCGTAAATCCTGGCCGGAGCTACCGCAATGCAGTTCTCGGCCCGTTGTCGGTACGGGCACCTTCACAGCCTGAGAACTGCGGGTCAACACTCCTTTCGTCAACGGCCGAGAAAGCACCCTGACGGTATGACCACAATACGGATGGCTGATGGGTATCGACATTACACTTGAAAGTTAATGTTGCACGATGTCAATATTTGATACTTATGATCTATATTGATATCAATTTTAATTTGGAGACAGAACTCGGAGGAAAATACTATACACCTCTAGTTTTGTATTTTGACAAACAAATTTGATAAATGTCACTAGTAGGCCTATATCAAATAATAGTGGCACTTCATTATATTTTTCATTATATTTTTGATGACTAATTCCAAAAAAAGTTCAAACGTCTTTTAGGATATGATGTTTTGGGCACTCGAGAATAATGCACAACATTATCCGTATATCTATTGTTTTACCTCCCCAATCCCACTTTTTGAGACATAACAAAAGTTTAAGGAAATAGTTCCTAAAAAGTTAAAAACATATTCCGAATGAAATAAATTTCTTCCAACTTGCTAAAAATATACATGGGAGGGGGCTTGATAATTTATGGGCACACTGTAATATGATGAGGGTATAAAATTGTCGTCAGTATAAGTTAGCGAAGAACTAATATTATCCGTTTCGTATGAAAAGGAACTGAAAACAGGCCCTAATGCTAGAGTTGACTAATGTTATAGTTGACTAATATTAGAGTTGACTAATGCTAGAGTTGACTAATGCTAGAGTTGACTAATGTTAGAGTTGACTAATGTTAGAGTTGACTAATGTTAGAGTTGACTAATGTTAGAGTTGACTAATGCTAGAGTTGACTAATAATAGAGTTGACTAATGTTAGAGTCGACTAATGCTAGATTTGACTAATTTTAGAGTTGACTAATGTTAGAGTTGACTAGTGCTAGAGTTGACTAATGCTAGAGTTGACTAATGTTAGAGTTGACTAATGTTAGAGTTGACTAATGTTAGAGTTGACTAATGCTAGAGTTGACTAATGTTAGAGTTGACTAATGTTAGAGTTTACTAATGTTAGAGTTTACTAATACTAGAGTTGACTAATGTTGGAGTTGACTAATGCTAGAGTTGACTTATGATTTATATAACATTTTAATGGATATTAGAAAATAAATACTTTCACTTTAACCTGCACTTTTTGGACGTTGGATGCAGTGGTTTATTGAATCCTTTGGAAGAGATCTTTCGCGTTAAACAAAACACTAATCAATTCAGTGCTAAATACCATCAACAACAACTTAAACATTAAAAAAATAATAGTATTTCTATTATATTTCATACAAATAAGTTTAATTTTTGTTTAGGCTCTTCCATTGTTTCATTTCGTTCTTGCTGTAATTGTGATGTTACAAATGTATTCAGCTGACAATTTAATTTCCGACGACTTGTTAACTATATCGAGAACGTTGGGTTATGTTATGATCAAACTGAATACTAATATCTAGTTATACGATTTTTTCATTTCGTGTTGTGGTCCCCCATATATTTGTTAATGAAATGGAAGAAGTTATTTTTCCTACGAGCTATGTTATAAACTTATTAGGATTTTTTTTTTTTTTATTTTGAACATGTTAACATTCAAAAGTATTAAGTACTGATACAATTTTATTTTACCAATAAGTCGTGGTTTATCCATGCCTTATGTCCTTAAGACATAGTTATTCCCAACTATGTCTTAAGACATGCCTTAAGACATAGTTGGGAATCTCGCAGTATAAAGGTTATAGTGTTGGAGTACTTCAGAATATAATGTGCCATATTAAAAAAAAAGAATAATTGGTAAAAATTCAAACTAAGTAAGAGAAAAATTATATTGTTAAGTACAACTTTCCCAGCAAAAGTAACATGATTGCAAGTTTTATAGGTTTTACATAGCCAAGTCGAGTTTTCATTTATTTTTTCCTTCTGACAACATTTAAAATGAGGAGTCATTTAAAGGGCCATTTTGTTTGAAAATGATTATCCAACAATCTCTATTTTTGTGAACAAAAATAATGTCATACCTTACCTTACCTCCTTGGCCATTGAAACCCCAGTTGGTTTTTGGCCTCGCCAACAATGCCTCTCCATTCTGCTCTGTTCTTTGCTGCCTCAGGTGTAGTCCCCAATTTGTAAATATCTTTGAGGACCTGATCTCTCCATCTAAGTCTTGGCCTGCCAAGGGGTCTTCTACCGTCTGGGTTCGATCGTTCAATATAATTAATAATGGAGGTATTTTCTCGCCTCCACACATGTCCAGCCCACCTTAGTCTTCTACTTTTCACTAATGCTACTATATCTGGGTGAGTGTATATTTCTCTTAATTCTCTGTTCTTTCTTATTCTCCAAACATCTCCTTCGCATACTGGACCAAACACCTTTCTTAATACTCTATTTTCAAATACAATAAGCTTCTTCTCATATTCCTTTGTCAGTGTCCATGTTTCAACTCCATATAGTAACACAGGGAGGACTAGTGTATGGTAGATTTTGATCTTAGTTTTCCTAGACAATATTTTGGATTTAAGTAATTTCTCTACTGCCCAATAGGTCCTAGAGGCTAAGACTAGTCTATTTTGAATTTCGTTTTCCTCTTTCATGTTTTGTGCTAGCTTTATGCCAAGGTATTATGTACTCTTCGACTTTTTCAAATTCCCACTTGTCCACTTTAATATTTTGTGTTCTATTCATTCCCTGTCTTCTGGTTATATGCATATATTTTGTCTTATCCTGGTTTATTTCTAATCCCACCTTTCTGATTTCTTGAATGAGCACTTTTGCTAAATTTTCCAGATCTGTTCTACTTTCAGCAAGAAGAGCAACGTCATCCGCAAAAGCTAATACATTTACTTTTGATCCAACATAGATCCCAGCTCTTAAATCTTTTGTCTTCCTGAGTGCATCTTCTAAGACTAGGTTAAAGATTAGAGGGGATATCACATCACCTTGACGAACTCCTGTATTAACTTCAAAGTCCTCTGTATATTCTCCATTTACCTTCACTTTACATCTTGATTTATCAATACATATTTGTGTCAATTTTATAAGCTTATCTGGGATGCCAAACATTTGCATTTTTTCATACATTTTCATCCTATTTATGCTGTCATACGCTTTTTGAAAATCTATAAATAATAGGTGAACATCCTTATTAAACTCCCAGTATTTTGAGAGAGATTGTTTTATGGCAAATATTTGGTCTATAGTAGAGCGACCTTGAACAAATCCTGCTTGGTGGTCTGTAATATTTTCTTCTATGTACTCTTTCAGTCTATTTAAGAGGATTTTTGATAGTACTTTATATGCTGAACTTAGAATAGAAATACCTCTATAATTTTTGCACTCTGTCTTATCACCCTTTTTGAAAATAGGTGTTATTAGTGCTTCGTTCCAATCATTGGGTATTGTTTCTTTTCTCCACACTTCTAATATTAATCTATGCATACAACTTAATAGCTCTCTTCCACCAATTTTGAATATTTCAGCCGGAATGCCATCATTTCCTGGGGCTTTATTGTTGTTTAGTTGTCTTACGCTTTCTTCCACCTCTTTAAGCGATGGTTCATCTACTTTTGGTTGCACATGTTGGAAAATTAATTTATTTTCATCTTCTGCTCCTTCTTCTTTGTCAGGTCTTTTATCAGCATTCAGTAGTTGCTCAAAATATTGTTCCCATATGTTAAGAACATTTTTTCTGTCGCAAGTCAGGTTTCCATTTTTATCTTTGATGCTGTCTGTTTTTGGGATGTATCCCTTCTTAAAAAATCTTATTGATCTGAAAAATTCCCTTGCGTTGTTATGAGTACTGTCCTCCTCTGCTTTTCTCAGTTGGTCTGTGATATATTTACGTTTCTTCGTTCTTAGTTTTCTAACTACCTGTTTGTTGAGTTCTTTGTACTCCTCCCTATTTTCATTACAGTTGTTTTTGAGAACATCATTTTTCTTTTTCTTCCTCAACTCTATTAAATCTTCGCAACTGTTGGTGAACCAAAGTTTGTTCTTCTGTTTCCTTTGTATTGGTTTTAGTTCTTCCTCCGAAACTTCTGTAATGTCGAAAATAATGTCATTTTCAATAAAAGTTCAAGAATAACAAAGCCTTAATATATATAATTTGAAAAAATAATAATAAATAGAAGACCACATTTTGAATTGTTGTACCTGTTCACGAGAAATTTGCAGTATTTAGCATGTGATAACGGTAAAGTTGTATTAAATTAGAAACCGGATTTCGTTCTCACACGCTGTCACTTACGAATCCATCCATTACCATTGCTGAAATAAATTAAACTGTAAATTGGTAATAGTTAAAAAAAAGTAAAATAAATATAAAACAAAGAAAGAGAATTAAAAACCACTTAGGAATCATAAATAACTCGCTGAGGAGCATGCACACAGGAGTACAACGAACTTCTGACAGAAAAGTATTAAAAATGTAGCAGATTCTAGACAAATATTTTGTATAACATTTTAAAATCTAACAAAGTTATATGTAGCAGACTTTTTTGTAATGTTTATTGACACCAAATGGATAACACGATTTTTGTTAAATATAGCAAAGTCAGCTACATATAACAATGTTCTGTAACACTTGTCATTTGTCAGTTTTCTACTTCTAGTATTTTTTTACAACATTTGCTATAGAACAAGTTTTGTTAGAAAGTGTAAACATAGGTCATGTAACACATGTATTTTGTCTTAGATCAAGGATAAGATACACACAGACACACGGTTGGTCAATAAGAGCTCATTGGAATCATTATTGACAATTTAGTTCAATAATTGACCTCGTTTAACAACTAAACGAGATTAAGAGGTCAGACCATGCGGGTGTTTTACATTTGGGGACACGCTATTACATTAATTGTACGTACTAGTATGTTTGTTAATAATAAAAGTGATGTCCTCTAATGACAACTATCCAAAGTCAAAAAGCAATGTTGGTCATATTTAAAAATTCCTCAACATCATACAAGGGGTGGCTCCAGTAACTAACCAAAAGTCGTGTTTTAAATATTTTAACGGGATATTTACTAACCATGAGTTGTAGGATGTCGTACACTTTTAAAGCCATTACGACATGGCTATTTAAAGATTTAGATAGACAGTGATATTTTATTTTAATAAACTATGTGAATTAATATTGAACTTTGGGGAATAAGTGATACTCTTACATGGTGTAAATATTTGCTTATGCGCATTTATAATTAACTTTCTTTTGGATGTTTCAATTGAAAATAGATGACCCTATTGGACCTCAATATTTAATTCTTTTTAAAATAAAGACACAGTAATTTTCAACGCTCTACGAAACTACAGGAAACAGTTCTGAATAAAATGTTTAATAAATGTTTGCTGTTTCAATTACTGACTTTAACAGCCATACAACATGATAAAAGCGTTCCGTGCTAATTGGTTTTCAAAATTTTGAATAGTAGTTCAAGCGACCGCGTTTTTAGCCATCAAGAATGTGCAGCTTACAATTATCCACACTCTCGTTCCTAAAATGCATTATTTATGGGTTCGATACAATTTTTATTAAAAATCATCAATCCACATTATAAAAGGAAGAGGGAGATGAATACTCAGAAAATATAATCACGCTTGGACAAAACAATGGATTTTAAACTAACTATTCTATTACATGCTAGTCGACAGCTCCTTTCTTCGCTACGGGGTGGTTCTCTACGCTTGCTTATTTTTACCCGTGGCTCCCTCTAACCCATTTCATAGAAATAAAGTCTAAGATTGCAACTGTTTTACTACACAAAGCGTTATAGCCCAGAAGTCGGGCGGTGAATAGTGGCGTAATCGTCAGATAAGAATTTACCTTAACAGTTCACAACTGCCTGATTTTATAACACTTCTAATTTCACTCAATAGATTCTGTCAGTCTCTAAATAAAGTAATGAGACAGTGAAGGTGTTTTTCAGAGTGTTGCCAAGTCAAATGAGCCCAAATGAAAAACTAGTTCCACCTAAGAATGAATAAGATCATCAAAAAGTCATTGGACAAAAGTTATGTACCATCTCAAATCTTATGCTGAAATCGGTTGTAATTTTTCATTATAAGAATTCGTTTAGCCGCAACAGCTTAAGAGAAAAACACTGTTTTTGACATTCCAAAATTTCCGCTCTAACCGGCTACCATTTTGGAACTAAGAAGATTTTTTCGAAATCCCTTCTCATTGCACACTTACAACATAAGACCAATCATCGCACATTCCAGCCTCCGATGTTTAGTGGTTTTCAGATACAGCGATCAGTGAGTGAGTGGTATTTGTCATTTATATATTAGACTTTGCGCTTCACATTTTTGCCCGGATACCATTATAAAAGTAAGGTAGGCGCACTAAGAACCAAACGGATATAAAATACCGATAATACGTGTGGAGGTGTGAGGGAATAATGCCTGTTATTATAACCTATCACTGCGATCTGCCAGCGCCCAACACTCCAGCCTTGGGTGGAGCTAGCCAATATGCACCTAGACGTACCGCTAGGTTTGGGTTGGTTTAAAGGTCATTTATACTTTATACAAAACCAGTAACGTCGATAGGTGTGATGACATAGCTGATTTTTACTCATTATGGAAGCTAAGCGACTACGTTTCGGAAACGTTTCAAGGGTCATTGTCAAGTGGTTGAACAACTCTTGTTTGAACGTCATTTATTAGCATTGGATTGTTCATTATATGTAGGTAATATTTAGATATTTCCAATGCTTCGAGTGTTTAGGAAAAAAACACAACGTTTCGTGAGTTATAACAAACTCATGTTTTCTTCAGTTGTACTAAATTAGCTTACACCTAAAACTAATTTTTTTCTTAACACATACTGATTCAAAAAAATACTACATGCTTAGATACTAAAGATTAGTTGAAAGTCAAACGTCCTTTTTTGAATTAGTATGGGTTGTGGGAAAAAAAGTGGTTTTAGATGTAGGCTAAGTTAGTACACCTGAACACAACTTGAGTTTGTTATACCTGTCGAAACGTTGTGTTTGTTTCCTAAACACTCGAAGCATTGGAAATCTCCAAATATTATCTACATATCATTGATGAACAAGTTTAATTAAAGCTTCTACCTTGTATCTAAGGCTGTACCTACTTGAATCTAAGGTTGACATAAAGCGATGATCAGACATTGTTTATAAATGACAACTTATGACCATGTAATAATGTTCTTTGTGTAATAATAATCATTGTAAAAATGTACATGATCGATTAACTTATTACGATGATGTTTTATGGATTTTTAATACTGCTTCCATTTTGGTCTCAAACAAATATTTTGAATACTTTATTTTGTTAGATAATTTCTTTTAGCATACATTAGTAAAAATATTTCCCTTATAAAAAGTTATAGCCACGCTTCGAACATTTCTATTACTGTTCTATTACTGTTTCTATTCGTCTGTACTCGGTTTGCGAAGTGATACAACCGAAAGAAATTTGGGTTTTGGAAAGTAGCCACGTTGTCGTCTCCACCATACGGACACTGCCGTGTATAATATCATACATTTAAACGATTTTAATACCACCTTTCATTACAAAAAAATGCTAAATTACAAAAATAATCTTTTTAAATACGATTGATTTTACAGTACATGGTACATTTTAATGTCATTATATTTAATGCCAACTAAAAATCGATAAACCCAGCACAATCGATAAAACAAAATTATACTGTATATATTTTTAAAACACTGATCGTTAACATGGGTCTACATGGATTGTGAATGTAGTCATTATTACAGACTAAATCTGACTACTCTTTATAAAGTGTCATTAATTAATAGCCCAATGACAAATAAACAGCTGATGTTTATCAGCTGATCAATTTCAACATTTGTTTGAGCTCTGATAGGAGATGAACTTGGACCCATTACCTTAATAACGTGGCCCTTTCTTAACATTCCTTTTATTTCAATACTGCCTTTTACGATATCCATTGTTAAACAAAATGCTGACGACCTTCTACAAACAATACGACCAACGAATGCTCAACAGTAAAATAATCAAATTATTAAAATCTGCTTTACGTTAATCATAGAATATGTAAAGTATAATTTGTTGAAATGTATGAGGAAACCATATTTATAGTTATCCTAACACACAAAACTCTTTAGAAAACAGACAAAGAACTAATATCCAAACGGAAGTGGTAATAAAAACTGGTGACCGGAAACGAGAAAGACACGACAATTTTGGTTCTCTACTTTTAACTAATATTTTATCCCCTTTTTGCCTCCAAATGACAGAGTGGACATAATGACATGACGCGGGCGGTTTCCGGGCAGACGACTCACCTCCTTTGCATGGACATCCTACTGAGGAAGAGGCTATTCAATTAATGGGATGTGGTTGGTTCTAATGATCTGGTTTTAATACATACCTATCGATCAGAGGCCACAAAATACAGTGTATAGTCATATAAAAAGTTTCAAAAATGAAAAAGGCGCAACTTGTACAAATCTCGTATTAAATGCTTGATTCCAGAGTAAAATATCGTTATGACATAACAATGTATACAACAAAAATGTACGAGAAATTATAGCGTTACGTATAAAAAGTTATTTCTTGGGAGGCAGCTAATTATTTTTAAGTTGATGGCGAGTCACTAGCTAAGTCCTTGTTGCGGAGTAAGAAGTTGGGATCCACATGTGAGTTGACGTTCAATACTTGAATCCGTAAGTTTGTCTTAGAACCTGCAGACTCATGCAAATTAGTGAGTGAAGCTTTCCTTTATACAATATGTTTATTGTAATTTTGACCACTATAGTCATATGTCAGGAAGAGGGTATGTAATAAATACATTCATGTCACACAATGTAAAAAGAAATTTAGGTAGACCTATGAAATTTCAGGTTATTCAGGTTGTCTTTATCAAGACAGAAACTAGTTCCCTTTGACAGGATACTTTATTTATTTCAGTATTTTTTTTTTTTTTTTTTAACTGTTTTAATGATGACTGATGTAAAATAAGTCTTCCTGTGTAATTTTTGCAAACCCTCTCAGCAGGAATTAGTAAAAGGTGTCCCACCATATAAACTAAAACTTTTAACTCTATAACCTCTAAACTTTTTAAAACGTGTAACCTCTAAGTTAAACGTCATAAAGCTAACCTCATGGTCTTATGGTGTTTTGGATTCCCAGTGGACTCTTGCTTAAAGTTTAACATTTCCTCGGAGGAGGGTCACAGGTTCAAATACCGGAAGGCCTAAACATATTACACAGAGAGGCTGTGACCATTGTTCTATAGAATCCTTAAGGAATTATAAGGTGTTTAGAAAGTGTATTGGTACTGTACTTGGTATCTTCAATTCCAAAATACGAAAATTTTTAATGCATACTATTTACTAATTTCTAATTATTCAAAATTATAGAGAGAAGTAGCTCACGTTGGTCAGCATGTAAATAATTTACTATGTCATTATTGTATCTAATAAAGATCACTGATAATATGATTTTAGGCTAGAATGTTTCCTTGTGAAAAATATCGTGTCCTTAAGTTGCTATTTTAGAACTGGGCAAGATTTTTAAATTTAATTTCTTATCCTCACCACACTGGGTGATAAATTAAATGCCATACAGTTACGAATGGCGTGTGCTAAAAATGGTTCTTTAACTATACATGAGGTTTTTTCAAATAGTTAAGTCATATAGAACTACAGTTCTTGGGGTTTCGTTTTGTCCACTTTCTATTACAACCACTACACAGTACCATAAAAAAGATGACGCAGATGTGGAATCCAATAATGCACTAAATGTGTGTCGAATTAGTGTGTAGTGTTTTCTCCAGTTTGCCATGTGATGACAGGGCAAACAAATTGTCAGTCACTCCCTTCATCCAAATACACAAGGAAAAATGAAGTAATTATTACTAAAGCTGTATAAAGATGGACATTAGTTCAAATCTATAATTTCCACTTATGCGGTCAAGGAAGCATTGAGAAGTATCTTAACAAATATAGTGAACTTTAAGATTACCATTTCTTAATTTATTGTTCTTACTAATTTTATTTTAAATACTATTATGTTAGAAAATTATTCTCATTAATAATTTTATTTATTTTTTTAAGTATCATAAAATTAAAGTATAACAACAATTGTTAACCTTTATTTGAGCTCTATAACGTGGCCGAATCGCCAGGTAATAGATATAGATAGATTAGTAGTTGTACATACTATTACCAATACAAACACAAAACCAAAACACCATTGCTACAAATATAAATTATGCTTTCAAGCATTTTATATAGTTTGGGTGACTGTGAATGACACTTGTTCCATAATTGCCAGATACTGTCCTTGGCCAGCTACTGTACCCGGCATCCCCCCGGGGAGCAGTCTAGACGCTGCGTGACTCCTGTCTATCGCGTGCCGTAATATTCAATCACCGACACCTCTTGAAACCAACAACTTCCAAATTATACTTTCGATGAACCTAATTTCAATTAAGTACCTGCAATCGATAGCGTTTTTAAATTTCGTGGCTAACTGAATTTCACGAACTGACCTCGCCTTGGGACACTTGGTAATAAGTTGTTCATTTCAACAAATATTTCATCGAAAAAAACAGTGAACTTAAGTACTAACACAACCAATCTTTTCCCGTACAAATTGTTTTGTTTGGTAAATATAGCTAATCAATAATAATAGATAGTTAATAGCTAGTGTTAAATAGCTGGTAGTTGTACAAATTTGTTAAATGTATTCTATATTTTTAATCGAAATTTTAATCACTATAGTAGTAATTTCCCTGTGTAAGACGGGTTCGATAAGAAGTTAACGGGTATTTTATTAATGTAAGATAGGATACACGAACGTTTTACGTGTCTAGGCCTATAAAGTAGAAGAATCGAAGCACAATTACTAGGCCTTTTTGCGTGTAGGGAAGGTTAAAAGCCCACTATCAATTTTTTCATGTCAAAGCAGAGTACTTACTTTCGAGTATGGGTATAGGGTAGGTTAGAAGTCCACCATCAATCTTGTTCGTGAGAAAGAAGAGTGAAAGCAGAGTACTTACTTTCGAGTATGGGTGTAGGGTAGGTTAGAAGTCCGCCATCAATCTTGTTCGTGAGAAAGAAGAGTGAAAGCAGAGTACTTACTTTCGAGTATGGATGTAGGGTAGGTTAGAAGTCCACCATCAATCTTGTTCGTGTGTAAGAGGAGTGAAAGCAGAGTACTTACTTTCGAGTATGGGTGTAGGGTAGGTTAGAAGTCCACCATCAATCTTGTTCGTGTGTAAGAAGAGTGAAAGCAGAGTACTTACTTTCGAGTATGGGAGTAGGGTAGGTTAGAAGTCCACCATCAATCTTGTTCGTGTGTAAGAAGAGTGAAAGCAGAGTACTTACTTTCGAGTATGGGAGTAGGGTAGGTTAGAAGTCCACCATCAATCTTGTTCGTGTGTAAGAAGAGTGAAAGCAGAGTACTTACTTTCGAGTATGGGTGTAGGGTAGGTTAGAAGTCCACCATCAATTTGTGTTCGTGTGAAAGAAGAGTGAAAGCAGAGTACTTACTTTCGAGTATGGGTGTAGGGTAGGTTAGAAGTCCACCATAAATCTTGTTCGTGTGAAAGAAGAGTGAAAGCAGATTATTTACTTTCGAGTATGGGTGTAGGGTAGGTTAGAAGTCCACCATCAATTTGTGTTCGTGTGAAAGAAGAGTGAAAGCAGAGTACTTACTTTCGAGTATGGGAGTAGGGTAGGTTAGAAGTTCACCATAAATCTTGTTCGTGTGTAAGAAGAGTGAAAGCAGAGTAGTTGCTTTCGAGTGTGACTGCAAGGTTAGTTGGAAGATCGTCAATTTTAATTTCAGGTAGGTTTGAGGACCTTCTGTAATCTATATTTATAAAAGAGGATGTTTGTATATATATATATATATATATATATATATATATATATGTTTGAAGTCTATGCGCTGCCAAACCATCCAACCGATCGCCATGAAACTTAGGATGTTGTCCTGTATACTCCCGAGATGGTTTCTGTGAAGTTTGATGCAGATCCGTCCATAGGGTCCCGCCCCACGGGCTCCTAAAGATCCCATGTTATTCAAATGGAGAATCTGAATTGTTTACAAAAAACATATGACTGTGTGGTTTAATGTAGTTTCACATGCCATAAGCAGATTGAAGTTCTCACAACAACAGTACTGTATATGTTCTGATTTATTGTAGTTCTACATTTCACCTTGAGAGTGTAGCATACACTACTTTTACTTGATCAGGTGATCTGTATTTGGTGTTAACCTTTTTTCCTCGGTAATTAAAACTTGTGGTGAAACGTAAAAATAAAAAATAAATAATTATTTGTTTTGCAGTTTACTTTTTATGACATGCCTCCTAAAAAATCTAATATTGGTAGAAGAAGCAAAAATGCTCGAATTCTTTCACCTATTAGGTTCTAAATCAAACTCAATATTATGACCGGCGAAGCAGGTGGGTACAGCTAGTTATGTATATATGAAGCAAATATGCTGGAAATCCTTTGTAGGACATAAGGGAGTAGATGGACCTTCAAACATGATTGCCATGAAGGGTGTATGGGTGATTCATATCAGACGAACATGAATACTAACATTAAAGTCCGTCTGATGCTGGCTATTAGGAGACCCTAATGTAGTCGTGTACTATTAGTAAGAAGGTGAGCCTTCATGGAACATTTAGAGGTAGCAAAAGAGCTTCCAGTGTCAGAAATTACCCATGTTGGTAAAAAATGCATAAGCAAATTTTATTTATTTTTAAAATACCGATCCTCAACATAAAGGTAAATAAATATAGATTGTGAATATAGTCTTTATAATAATGTTACAGACTGTCCGATTACGCATTGCAAATTTTAATAATCAATAATAAAATGACAAATGAACAGCTGATGGTTATAAGCTAAATTTATTTGACTCTGATTGGGTGACCCTGGTTACAGACCAAATTGTTTTAATATCCTATATGTTAAAACAATCGGGTCATTTAGTTCACTCACTTTCTGAACTTATTACTTGGCCGATTTTGATGACATTTTGTTTTATTCAAAAGATAATTTGATTTCTAAGTCGTAACGGAGCTATATTTCTAAAATTTCAGTAGGTTTTTGTCCTACATGGTGACAAAGTTGTAATGTTATTCTTATGGAGATTAATATTAATTGACCAGCTGGCAGCATAAACAAAATGTTAAATGGTCAAAATAATTTGCTAGGTTAACCATACAGAGCAACACAGCATTGCACGGCTAGAATATCAAGTTATCTGCGTAACGTCTTAAAATAATAGGGTTATTTCGTTCACACAAATTGCAAGACAACCACTAGAGTGATATATTTCCATTATTATTTATTTTATACGAAGTTAACTAAGCGTATAAAGAAATAACGGAGCTAGAATTTTAATGTTTAACTAATACACCCAAGTGGGGTATCAAATTAAAGGTATTCTTCTCTTAATTAATAATATACCATCAGATTTGAGAAAAGACTATGTTTATGGGTTTCACTGGCCGAAAAACAAAAATTCATAATCATACGTGTTAAGAATCCTGGCAAGGCCGATCTGCCTCACGAGGCAACTTGCCGAGATTCACAAATGGGACTGTAAGAGAGTGCCATGGTGAGGCCGCAGGCCGTAGGCCGAGTTCCACCAAGGGACCTTTAGCAGAGCGTCTTGGCGAGGCCGAGTTCTACAAAGGGGCTAAAGGACTAATTAAAAATAGTCTATATCTTTGTTTGTGACTTCATGCAGTGTCTCCAGGCGAGGCCGAAGACCGAGCTTCCTTCACGAGCACAACGAGTGACGGGGTTGGTACACCACCCATGCAGGGGTTTCCCCTAATTTTCATTTATTTCAATACTACTTTTCATAAAATCCACTATCAAACAATATATTCATGAGGTTATAAAAACACTATGACCAAGAAATGCTTAACACTAAAGTAATCAAATTATTAAAATCTGCTTTACTTAATTATAGACTATATAACGACCATGTTGTTTTATTATTTTTTTTATATGTTTGACGAAACCTTATTTATTTTTATCTGAACACAAAGTTCATGTAGAATAGGTCTATGGAACTATTAGCTATATATAAATATAAATCCTATCTATACTCTTATTTTGACCACCTATTGGTATCATAGATTGCGCTATTAAAATTGGTTGCCATAGACTTCTGAAACTGTTACTAAACTGCTTAAATATAGTACTTTACAACTGAATTGGGTAGATTCGTAAATTTATTTAATATTTCCAATGCTTCAAGTGATTAAAAAAACCGACGTTTCGACAAGTATAAAACTATTTCCATCTTCAGGTGTTACTAACTACTTTACCCTACATTTAAAATATTTCATCATTCTTTTACGAATTCATAATAATGTAAGAAAAGACATGTAAACATCTACATGCTTCTAGTTAACGCCTGAAGACGACTGGGGTTTTATACATGTTGAAACGTTGAGTTTAAAATATTGCAGTAACGGAAGTCTCCAACGAATTTACCAATCATGAACTATCCAACACCATGAAATAAGTTTCAAACAACAGTTGAAACGTGTTCCTTGTGAGAATATTACATATAGTGTAAAGATCTGGCACTATTTAGAAGTAGGCATTATAATAGGCCTACCTGCCTGACTGTTGTAGGAATACCGAACACCAGAGTACCAGAGTTGATTAAAATTGGTCGGTAGCGTAGTTGGTTTAATCCCAGCTTCATGTGCTAAAGGTTCTCAGTTCGATCCCAATCAGGGTCATAATACATTTTGAGAAGGATCAGCTGATAACCACCGGCTGTTCATTTGTCATTGGACTATTAATTAATGACACTTTCTAAGGAATTGTCGACCTTAGTTTGTAACAATGACTACATTCGCTCATCTACACTCATCACACTCATTCGAAATCCATATTCACCCATATCTTGATGATCGGCGTCTTAGGAATAAACAAATAAATAAATAAAAATAGTAATTAGAATACTCACATTACTGATTCGTTAAGTATTTTCAGTAAACCAGAATATTTAATGGCTGCAGTTAGTAACTCTGACGTAATAAGAATATGGGTCATAGCGTAATATTTTTTCAACTAAACATCGCTAACTATTCACAGGAAAGGTATCCACCATAACGTATACAAACTAACCTTGAAACTTAGATCTCATAGTCTCAGGAAACACTAAGCAATTGAGAGTGATTACTAAGTGGTTTTGTGTCTGGATGGGTTAATGAGGCTACTTCAGATGGATTTAGCTACTGAATCCGGTAAACATATTATTAAAACATACAAAATGATCAAATGAAAACAATGTGTTGTTTCAGGTTTTTTAATGGATATCTTGATTAAAATAGTATGTTATAAGTATATTGTAAATTTAAGGAGACCTGACTTAGTAGCAAGACTAAGACTACACGCAGTAGAGAAGCGTTAGTACATCACTTACTATACTTATGTAGTTTGCCCAATTTTATCCAAAGCTCTCTTCGTCCAATTGTTATGTCTGATGTACTAAACCACTAATGACGAAATGTTGTCATAGAATTTTAAAACAGCGTTGTATTATTTGTTTTGTATTGTTAAATGAATTTCTTGTCTAAAATCTCATTGGAAGATCCAAGGCCTAGAATACGAGTCTCCATTTGTAAATTTACTTAAACTATAAGTTTATGTATTTGCCCTCGGGTGGGCGATGCTTTAGTTAATAAGATTATTTCTATACTTGTATTAGAACATTCTGTTTATACTGACAAAGCTGAATACAGTTAGTTGCTCTCTCACTGATAGTTTTAAGACTATATTATAAAAGAAACAAGCTTAAAAAAAGGAATGGCCGATCTTCTTAAACTTACTCTGCCCATTCCCCATAGTCTATCGATATGTGTGGGGAATACAATCAGACAGATGAAGGGGGAGAACCAGTACAAGGTGAATATTACTGATACATCTTCCAGTCTAGGCCGGATACGAACCAGCGCTACTAACCCAGGCTCAAAGACCTGACACCCTAGACAGATCGGCCACCAGCTCGCACAGCTATAATAGATATAATTTTAAATTTGGTTGGAAATGGGTCTTTGATTCAAACCAACATCATCTTTAATGACAGTACAAGTTGTTGGCGTTAATATAAGGAGAACGGTTTTTCTACGCCATTAGCAATTATTGGAAAGCTTCACTAAACTTGGCACGTTTATTCACAAGCAGGGACCCCACATTTTATTTTGGGTATTGAAGCTTAAACGCTGTGTAACATGGGTAAACAAAATATTTTGTTATATTATGAAATCGTTTAGTTCTGTTTTCGCATACTCGTGTGAGGGGTTTTATCCAAATATATCTGACGGTTTAGGGAAGTGAAATTATCAGAACACCATTCAATAATATTTTAAAACCATTTGTTGTAAAAACAATTAATAATAATTGGGGATAAGAGTAAATTTTACTTACCCAGAATCAGCCAAAAGTTATGGAAATCAATCAATTAATGTTTTATAGATCATTTAATGAAACGCCAGATTAAGGTTAACTCACACATGAACCATTTATGAGGAAGTAGTTAGTAACAGGATCGTGTGAGCCTTAAAACCAATTTGGCTGGATATTTTGTATAAAGCCCTTTTAAAATCTTTGTTAGTAGTTTTTATTTAAGCAGAACTAATTTTTACTAGCACAGAATAGAAAAAAGACTATATTAGCAAAGCAAAATTAGGGGGTTTTTTAAGCTAAATTCAACTTTGTAAAGCTTACTTTACTCTTGTTTTATTTGACGAATGAAGTTGGAGTTTGAAGCTCAGTTGGAGATTCGAACCTTGTAAAATGGACTCCACAGTTCATTCCAGTGGATCCTCCTACCCACCCACTCATGGTGTTATCTACCATGCATATACAGTGGTACTGACCCACCCACTCATACAAGTATTATGATACTGACTATTCAATATGTTTGGGTGGGAGAGTCAATACTACCGTATGTGTATAGACGGGTGATTGGGCCAATACAACTTTAGGTATCTGGATAGTGGGACAATGAGCCACCACCCGGACATTTCATCATCACACTCATTCCAAATCCATATTCGCCCAAGTCTTGACGATCGGCGTCTTACAAATAAATAAATACTTCATTTATTTATTTATTTATATATATATATATATATATATATATATATATATATATATATATATATATATATAAGTTTTTCCCTTGGTGTTATTTTAATATATTTAACCGTTTTCCCGCTAGGAGCACTGAAAGTTTCAGAAATTCTTAGTTTAACAATTTATTGAACAGTCCTAGCGGGAAAACGGTTAAGTGTATGAGTAAAAAGTCTAAGAGTAAAAAGTCTAAGAGTAAAAAGTCTTTAAATCACGATTAAAATCTAAATCCAACATGAAAAATACTGGTTACATTAAGTAATTTCAAAGTTGTCCGCTAATTGGAAAATGGCGACTTTGAATTACGTGTTGTAATATTTTTGTATAAAATATGTATTTGTGAAACTGCGAGAGCTTCTCAACATTCAATTGAATAAAAAATAATGCATTATAAACTAAGCTTTATTTTTGTAAATGGCAAAATACGCCTCTGTAATACATTTTTGAAATAAGATTTCTGAAACTTTCAGCGCTCCTAGCGGCGAAACGGTTAAGTATATCAAAATAATACTAAGAGTTAAACATTCTTAGGATTACTAGTAAAACCTAAATCCATCATAAAAATAGAGGTCCCTCAAGACTTTTCAAAGTTGACCGTCATATTGGAAAATTGCGACCGAATTTTAAAATTTTACTTACGTAATTTTAATGAGCATAAACAATTAGGGTAAGTCCCCCATTTAAAGTTTGCTGTAAAATCATTACTTTTTGAGTTCCCAACTGTGGCCTGTTTTTAAAATTCAGCTTAATATTATTTGTACAATATAATATAATTAGATATGGTTTGGTACTCTGGGGAAATAGTTCAAACATACAAGGTATACTTATTTTGCAAAAAAAAGCTATTAGAGTATTAAAGGGATTACATCCTACTGAGCATTGTAAACCTTATTTTAAAGAACTGGGACTACAAACTGTCATCAACCTATATCTTTTTGATGTTCTCATGTACGTTTTAAACAATCCACATTTACTCAAGCTAAATCATAACATCCATCACTGCAATACTAGAGGTAAAAATGGTACAACCATACCATTTTATCGTCTAAGTAAAACTTTAAGTAGTCATGTTGTTATATCACTGAAGGTTTACAATGTCCTTGTGCCAATGATTAAAAAGTATAGTGTAAAAAATCTTTAAAAATAAGTACTATGACTGGCTGCTCAACCATCCTTTTTATCATATAGATGAATTTTTTAATATGCGTGACATAAAGTTTTAAGACTAAACATGATTATACTCTAATGCTATATATAAGACATATGTATTTAGCCTATTGTGTATTAATTAAGTGATGACTTGGCTGTTTAGCTGCAATGTGACTTTGTCAATAATTTGTAAAATTCTTATGACAAATAAAGAAATTTGATTTGATTTGATTGATTTGATGTTGATTAATATATTTCATATGAAGAGTGGAAAATGGGTTTTTGCATGTTCGAGACCATATGTTTGAAGTGCGAGACTTGTCGAGCACTTCAATTGGTCGAGAACATGCAAAACATTTTCACTTGGGTTTTGAACGATATTTTTCACAACACTACTGAATAAAAAATGTTCCTCTTTTTAATTAGGAACATTTTATAAAATCAGCTCTACTATTTTAAATGCACATTTAAATTAATTGTACAGTTATGATTGTTGGAAATAGATATTCCTTTATTAGGAATTTCATTCAATACATTCAAAATATTGTTCTCTGTTTGGTGACCACCTTCCTCATCTGTTTCCTCAAAAATATCATCAATCTTGAAAAATTCGTAGCTTTTAAAGGTTATTTAGTTGTTGATAGTGGAAAATTTTCGAACGTAAACAATGTTACTTTCGACTGTCAACAATAGACAGCTGTGAGAAATATGACGTTTCGCTACGTTATAAACACTTAACGAAAACAGCTGGTAGTGTTGTGAAAATATATTTAATACTTTTCCGATCATATTAATATATCATAGTATTAATGTACATATACATAATTTAGTGTTGTCAAAATAACTACATTTATACATATAACATTTTTATAGACATGAACATAATTGTCGATAGATTATTTTTTTAAACTGTCACACTAAAGAATAACTAATGAAACAAAACCAATTTTTTACCAACTAGTAAGGATAGTTCTCTTTGGAATTTTTTAAAGTTGAAAAATGCAATTCTAAATTATTGGAAACTACATGAAATACCAAAGGAGAAGAAAGGAACATATGTCATATCCAATAGTGCACTATATGTGTGTCGAGTAGTTATTTCTCTAGTTTGACATGCGGATGGCAGGGCCAGCACCTTGTCAGCCAAATCATAAAGATAATCGTAGTAACTATTACTACAAATGTATAAAGATGTTTATTATTTATTTATAACTGCCTCATAAACATTCGCTGTGGCCATAAGAAAGTGTCCTCTCATTCTTTCTCCTCTGGAAATGCTCATCACAATCGATGGATTGTAACAATTTAAAAAAAGTAATTATATGATAAAGAAAAAAACAGAGGGCGCTTTCTTATGGCAGCAGCAAACGTCTCAGCGGCAGTTACCACTTATGTAAATATAAAATTTTTTAATAATTATTACTTCGTTTATCCTTCAAGATTTTGTGAGGAATAAGGGAATGCTTGACAACGGTGTTGGCCCTAACATCCGCACAGACTTAACTGGAGAACCTACTACTCGACAACCTATTCTGCATACTATTGGATGCAACCTCTGTTTATTTCTTCTCTGTTATGATGATATTAATAAAAATATATGAAATTATGACCTATGTAAAACGTACAAATCAAACAATTTTGTTGTACAAAATCACCACGTTAAAAACAAATGCAGGCCATCTTATTTCAAACAGCATTATGACTGCTTCATTGTAAACAATCAGTCCTCTGAACATTGTGTTTAGAAAAGGATTAAACATATAATACTTTCCAAAGGTATCAACATAAACGATTAATTATTTAAAAAAAATTATAAACAATCTTTAGACTTGTTGCCAAAAATATTTAAACCCCACCCGTCCTCCCTTATACGTACAGTGGTATTTCATCGTCTAGTTACCCGTGACAATATTTTCAGTATTACCTGATTGTGAATACACGTTCAACAGTATTAACCCACCCGCCCTCCTATATACGTACAGTAGTATTGACTCACCCGCCCACCCAAACTACATGTACAGTAGTATTAAACTTTATTAAATTTTAACTTATACTGATACGTAGAGTAAATTTGGTAGGCCTATCGTTTTTTTTTGTTGATATTTTTTTTTCGTGTTATGAACAGATAACGCCTTGAATGAGGATTTAGTAAAAACATACACAAATTCCTAAGGTGTAGTAATTTAATCAAAATATATACAACTTATCACAATTTACAATCAGTCTTTTATATAATTTTTAGAACATAATATTGATGGAGAGTAGCTTACAAAAGTTGAATAGTTAGTGCTAACAAAATAACAAAAATATATATATAAGTGTCAACTGTATTAATTAATTACATAGAGTATACTCTATACTGAATCTATATAATAATAGATTTGATCACCAGAAATGTCCTTGACATATTTGCTTTGATCTGATAAATTTGTTGATAACATATCACAATTTAAATTCTTTTTTAATTTCATTAAAAAAAGTAATAAAAATCTAATTTATTGACAGCGATAAATACTTTGTAGTATAAAGTCATTTTTAAACAGTTTATAAGTACAATGTTTAACGAATTATTAGGTTTGTTCATAATATTAACAAACTAGATTTAGTTATGATATAAAAACTATATTAATATTTTAATTTTAATCACAGGGATTTTAAAATGTATCTAAAAATTATTTATTTCTATAAATAATGAATTAAAAATTTCTAATTTTGCTGTAACATCTGAAAACAATCATTATTATATAACTTTTCATTGAAAAGTTAGATTTGTAATCTTGCATTCTGGATACAGAAAAAATATGCTTTAGAATAATTATTTATGAAAGTAACAATATGATATAACACCTTAACAACGTAGTAACAAATTTGAGTAACACTATAACTAACTAGACATTCTTAGTTTTGATTAAACCTTAAAACATTTATAGGAACTTTACCTTTCTGTACATATATACACCTTTAACATAAACACAGCTGAACTTAATTTTAATTTTGTCTCCTGAAAACAAATAATTCTTGGGCAGTTTAAAGTATATGATACGTACAAGCTATAAAATGTTATAATATACTAAGCAATACATATTTGCTCTTGAGATTCTTTGAGCCATAAACAGTTCTATTTAAAGTATTTTATTCTTAGTATACTCAGAGTGAATAAGTAATTGTGGTTTCAGTTCGAAAACTTACCAAAAACCTAACTAAAAAATAAAGTTTCAGAATAAATCTTCGATTGGATTTTAATTAATATTAATTTTAAATAAGGTAAGTTAGTGTAGCTTGGAAAGTCTAAGTCTGATTTTGAACTTGAACTTAAAGGTTTTAGCAAGATTGATATTTTATTGTTTAAGAAGTTTTAAACAGCTGCGGGAGCATTTTGATGTTTTAAATTAGTTATTTCAGAGGCAGCAAATCAGCTGTTTTATATTTATTTTGTACATATTTATTGTTTTTTCTTATCTCTGCTTTCATCGTGAACTTATATGTTAACTTATATGAAAACATTAGTAAGTACTGTTATAATTTTATTATGTTTATTTTGTGTTGTTAATGTTTATGTTATATTTCTGAGGTCATAATATATTTTCTATTATTTGTTTTATATCGTTTTCTAGAACTATTCGTCTAGTTTTAGTTCTAGTCTCCTTAATGATAACTTCAAGTTTTATGAAAATTTACTGAGACGGAATTTGTCTATTTAAAGTTCTATTGTTTGAACAACGCAAAAAGTAAACATTTTGGCACCAAACGTAAAGTTGTAGATTACATTTCATAAAATTGGAAGTTTTTCATATATTTGTCTTTAATTATTTTATAAAAGATATTTTGTAGAGAGATTGCGACTACTCTGAACATGAAGGACTAGTTCCCGTCCAGTCCCGTGGTCCTCAAGAGCGCATAGGCCGAGCAAGTATGAGACACAGGTGTTATAGGGGTGTCATTTCAAACTTTTAGGAAAGCTTTAAACAGTTATTTAACTATAACTTACTGTCACTTAACCGAATCTCCTTAATTTTTCTAAAATTTATTCACTGAAATGTTGTGCCACAATTTCTAAATAAATAATGAATTTATTTAAATTCCAATATGAAATATCTTACAGTTAATTGCTAAATACAAATTCGTCATTAGTAAATACGCTCCCATAAGCATATGTTACTATACTATGGTTACTAACGTATCCTAGTTATTTATGTATAATATTTATCATCTTTTCAAGCAGAATAGTAACGATGAAAATTAATTTTGAATCGATATATACTCTTTTTACTTCAGCTATAGCGTATAAAATTGGAAATGTTTAGAACGAAAACAAATTAACAAATAATCTGATTTTTTAATGAAATGCCTATACCGTTAAATGGATTGAATAGACTAGTTTCAACTTTATAGAAATTGGATGTTTACGTCAAAACAAAGTTAAGAATTAAAACATGATTAATAATAAATATAATTCTCTATGATACTTGTTTCCTAATTGTTTCTAAAACAATAATGTCTTGGTCATTTGTGAAGTAGTTAGTTCTTAAACATAAACTTAATAAGGTTGACTAAAAATATCTTTATTTCTCAGATTAAATATTGTGTATTGGGTTTTTTAAGTTTTAAACAGTCCTACAATTTACTCAACGAAGGTAAACAAGATTCATATTCTTCAAACAAAATTAAATAAGAAATAAAACAAATTGGTTTTTTTTTGTTTTATTTTTAATATTATTTTACTTTGGTTAGCTTTTATTTTAAAATATAAAACAAGGAAAGTAAAAAATAAGGTGCTACAGATATTTTATTTCTGTAGTCAATGAAAATGTTAGGTCGTCACACAAAATACTGAACTAAATTTAAATGTATTTATTTTCACAGTATTTGGTATTTTATGTAAAAAGGAAAAAAGTTGGAAATGTTTATTATATAGAACTTAATACATAAAGAAATATATCCCTCGAAATCTTAATATCTTTATCTTTACTTAAAACCGGTGATAAAGAATATAGCATACTCAAATTGTTATATAACATGACCTATGAAATAATGGTTTTTGTCGTTATGTCAACAGTTTTAAAAATATTTAAACCCCATGAAAACACTATAGCCTCCATAAAATATCCTTGAAATCAAGATAAATAATTTCACGCATTATAATGATTTTATGTCAAATAGTTTTAATGTTTCTTAGCAATTTAGATACTTTTAATTAATAAACTTGCACTTTAGAAACTATACACGAATGCCATCTACGCGTATGTAAGCTTTACTCTAATCGTTGGAAACTGTCGTTTGTGGTTAGTATTCTTCCTCGGATCGTTTATAGAATTAAAATTTCATTAAGTAAAAAGCATTAATCATTATATAATAGTGTTGTAAAACTGCCTAATCGTTACATTTTTCTGTTACACTAATGTAAAAACATAAAAGTATTTTTGTATGATGTCAATGTATATATTTTGTTAATTGCTGTTTTATTTTTTAATAAATATGGCATATATACATATAAATATTAATTTATAAAAATGCCTGGATATTTATAAATACTAATAAAAACTGATACACAACTGAAAGCATTGATTATTATTTTCATTTCAATTTTAAATCTTGATGAACTGTTTAAATTATGAGTTTAATATATTCTCTACATAAATTCTGAAAACTTCCTCATCCTTTTTTCAATCTTTTACAGCAGATTTTCTGATGATTGACACTAAAATTATTTAACTTTTTCCTTAGAGAAATGCGTCAATCGATACTTAAGTGGGATCTGTGTGACACGTGCATCTCTTTGCTCTACCTGACCCTTTTAAGTATTTTTACGGAATATTAAATGACATAAAATACTCTAAGTTAAATATAACAAACAAATGTCTTTGATGTACCATTATATAAATAATTTGTTTTAAAAATAAAATGTTCTTTAACAGGAATTAGCAAATTAATACGATTTCGAACAAATATAGTATACAACATTATTATTTATGTAAATTTAGAAACGTGCCTAAAATATCAACCTTTTATAAACAATAAATTGAACAATTTTTAAGAAGGCCTTAAAAATATATTGGTATTTCCACTTTATTCAGTAATTAAAAGTATTATGTAATTGAATAAATGATATTTAACTGAAAGATGTTGAATTTTACAGTTAAAATTGTATTTCATATAGCTAGAGTCTTCAAATAAAGCTTAATATAAGTTGTATTTCAAGGAATCTTTACAAATTTGAGTGCGCTTAGAAGCTCGAGACTTACTTGTTCATATGGGCTAATAATTTCAGCTCAACAAGTATTTCAGAACTGCCAATCAACACTGATCAGCATCAGTCAATCCCTCTGCAGCAGTTCGTGCAACGCGGCGATATACGTCTGAGCCATCTGCAAGGTCTCAAACTTGGACAGCTTACGGTCGTTTCCCAGAGAAGGAACGACGTCTCGGAGGCGGTCGAAGGCGTCGTTGAGGCTGTTCATACGACGTCGTTCCCTAGCGTTGGCTGCGAGCCGCCGTCTCCGGAGGACCTCGACATCGGGGTTGGCGCTGGAGGTGGTGGACTCCAGTCTCGTTCTCTCCTTGAAGTTCCATACACCAGGTGCCCTCAGCCCTTCGTAGTACCTATCATAGTGTTGCTGCAAGAACTGATGGTTCACCTTGGCAGTAGTGTCTGGGTACTGTATCACTCCTGGGTGCGGGGGAGGAGGCGGCGTCGTGGTGTATGGCGAGGAGTAGAAGCTATCGGGACTCGACGCCGGGCTGTGGTAGCCATCAGAACAGCCATCTCCGTGGTTAGGTAGGGTGTGGCGTGGAACTATATCAGAATACACCATTTCACTCATTGCACTCAAAATGAGATACACTAAGCAACAAACATAGGCACTCAATCTAAATAAACTTTTATGTGCAAAAAAACATATCAAGTGGTTTATGAATGTCTAATATAGTTAATACATTCATCGTGCAAAGAATGCAGCGTACATTAATATTTTTGAATATATATAAAGTGTTTTTTATCTAACAGTTATTTTTTGTCAGTATCAGGTTAAAAAACCACACAATTTATGAATATAAACAAAAATATTTTTAGCATGTAGATATTTTTTATTATATGAATTTGTTTAAATTTTGAAAAAACTCGGAAAATGAAATAGGTCGACAGTTATCAGTTGCGTGTTTCCTCCGTTGGACGTTGCTCGTGTGATGAGAGCCCGCCGAGATTCAGCCTCGTACTGATCGCTGATCACAGATCCTCTCGCCAGCTACCTGCGGCCTACCGTCGCCATCAGTCACGTGATGGTTCAAAGCTGCCGCCCAATTCTCTGCTTGTTCTCAGCAATCGTTTAGTTGGGTTTTTGTCCCAATAAAATGTGTTGGGAGCTGATGTATGACGGGTCCTCTGTACAGGCATTTACTTTGTCTCGCTAATTGCTGCAAACTCTTCGCGCTTGGTTCTTCTTCAATTGTTTGTTATATATAGAAAATGTTTCTTTGTGCTGACATAAAAAATATAGTTAAGAAACTATCTACTTCAAAGAAGCAATTTATGAACTGGACAAAAAAGTGTAGGCTAGAAGTTATCCATAGTGAATACAAATTAATAAAATTGCAAAGAACACTTTTTTATTATTTCTTGTGCATTTTATAATCTTTTAATTTACACCAAATACCTCCACACATAGGACCAGCCAAAAGAAATTTGAACTAAGATTCCGCATGTCATTAGAATTTGTCATACATTTCCATTTAAACCTTGAACACAATTATTACTTCAGTTCATTATATATCCAAAACTAAGATAATTTAAAGATAGTAAAATCAAACAGATTAACTACAGGCTTTGATTATATTAACTTAAAAATAAATACCCCCATCTAATTGTAATATTTTTGACAAAGGTCTGCAACTACTGCTAGTTTAAACCCACTACTTGACCCCAACAGAGATGATAAGTGATACAAAATTTAGCATCTTTTGAAAAGACACCTATCAATCCTATAGGTCTCAATTTCTTTCCTTTACAATTCCTTTCCTTCCGTGAGGTTTTGTAAGGTAGGGTTATCATCTATCAGGATTTCGTCTGCACAGTACAACAATACTTCTATGGTCTAATGTCACTAAACACACGTATACGCATATACACATAACCACGCCAACCACGTTCAAACCACAAGAAAATTGCATAAGTAGGCATATATGTATACATCTTATGGAAATGATTTTGTTACACAACGAAAGTACGTAAAACATGTACAGTGGTATTGACCCGCCCACCCATACACGTACAGTGATGGGAAGTTGGGTGGGTCAGTACCAACGTGCGTGTGTGGGAAGTTGGATGGGTCAGTACATCCTTACGTAAACCTAGGTATTCGCTAATTATAAATTCCTGAACCCAACCTATCGAAAATATTTTAAACCACCAAACAATCACGCCTTAATATCTGCCACCTCTACGTTGGATAGAAATCTTGTTTGAACCTACCTAGAAATTGCCAGTCTAAATGTATGATGAAAGTTGTTATATTTCATAAACAAACCGGTTATATTTCATTTTATCTTATGGAGTGGGTGTTGAATTCCCCGTTAAGGAATTTAACCCAGAACTATTTCCAGATATCCAAACCCATCGATGGTATCGGGTGGAGGGGGAGGAGAGTAACCGACACTCTATCATTTCTCGCAGATACCATCGTCCTCTCCTGATCGCCAATGCGGCGCGGCGAAAGTCCTCTGTATCTCTCATCTTTTCGCCAACACACTGTGTCTACTTACTTGTCCGAGCGGAGCGAACACATCTCACAGTTAATTTCACTACTAACTTTCAGTCTCTCCTCGTCATCTGCAATCACGAGGTATCACATCCACTCGAATTGCAACTAATTAAATAAGAATATAAAACATGTCATGTTTGTTTAAAAGATGTTGGATATTGATAAATTGCTTGGGAATTACAATTCATCGTTGAATAGGAACTAAGTCTAGTTAAAACATCTAACAGAAAGTCTAAGTGATATATTCACCCCAATTATAAACAAAGACCGAGCAAAATCACAATCATCCATTAGTTTACCGAACCATTAAATAGCATTAACACCATTAAATTAATGCAACTGATGTGAAAAAGTCTGAAAATGCATCCCTATTAATTTCTTACTAGGAATACCAATTCAAATAAGGCAAATAGATTTTAACAGTAGTTATCCGAGTATCATGCATCTGTTAATGATGTAAAAGAGAATTAAATTCCATTCAAAACGTTTATGCATAGATCAAAATATTCATTACAGAGGCTACAAAAATTTAGAATAATGAATATTATCTCAAGTTAGACTATTTATCTGTGTCAAAAGTAATCTTAATTAACAAAACATATGAATAGTTAACAACAATTACTTTCAGCTATTCAAACATTTTACTTCGTTTATTATATAAACTATGACAACAATTCCTTCGTCTAAAATAACTTAACATTATATTTTTAAATGGCAAAAACATGTTTAATTTTATTATTAAAATATTAAATCAATCAGCCTAGAGAGTATTCCAGTTATGGAATAAAAAGAGCCTTAATTACTAACAGTTTAAATTTACTTCATAATTACTTCATAGGAAATGTGGATGGTTAAATTACAAATAGAAAAATCAAAATAACCAAAATAACCAAAATAACAATTCAAAGTCATAGAATTCTAGCTATAACAGTCGTGTGCTGTAGTCACCAAACGTCATATTATATTACACTGTTATTTCTTGTAACACAATTAATTTTGACAAATATTACATTTTAGTTTAGTTTTTAATTAAAATTTAGTTTTGAAAAATACGTTCGAAAATGTAACAAAACTATTTTTACTTTATATATTAATTTGTATTCACAGTTAAAAATATCAAGTTTCCGACTATTTTAGCTGTGTTTTTTTTAACATTTATCAAAAATCCTGAGGTATGTTAAATTAAATTAGTACGATAAAAATAACTTTGTAATATGGCATAACATTTAACACTGTTGCACCTAGCCTTGTTGATGATTTAATATAGCTTAAAGTTCAACATTGTTAGATCTTGGATTGTTGGATAAAAATAACTTTGTAATATGGCATAACATTTAACACTGTTGCACCTAGCCTTGTTGATGATTTAATGTAGCATAAAGTTCTACATTGTTGGATCTTGGATTGTTGGATAAAAATAACTTTGTAATAAGACATAACATTTTACACTGTTGCACCTAGCCTTGTTGATGATTTAATATAGCATTAAGTTCAACATTGTTGGACCTTGGATCGGATGTATAGTGCGCAATCGATATACTGCTGTAAACGCCATCTTTCGGCGAGTATTGCAACTTCTTCAACAACTTGAACAAATAACTCCTAGGTAGCAGCACTCCTTGGTTTAATTGTATACTACAATTAGTTCAAACATTGTTGCATTGAATTTTAATAATATACAGTATATGGTTTGTGATCAAATTGAAGCTAAATAAACAAAATATATTTTTAACATAAGAAATATCATTTTTCAATTATACTGCAGTGTCTACACATAATTAATTATGTTTTATGGATTTAATAGAGTTTGGAAGTCTATTTAGAAAATGCACCCCCATCTGTAAGCTTGAAGCCTATATAGGGAAACTTTGTAGTTTTCCCGGCCTCTGTGGGGTAGTTATGAATGTCACTGCCCTGTGTAAGAACACACCTGAAGCGACAAAATGTCACAGTCTCAAGTATATACATGCAAGGCAGTGTTAAGATATCATAATAGTAAAATTACTCCAATGCATATATTTTAAAACAAACTATAGTGAAACCTTCAGAAACAGTTGGAATCTTCTAAGCAATCACTAATGATAAACAATTTAACGCTATAAAATAACCTACTATAGCAACAAGACAATCAGTTATAAGCCTTAAACCTTAGATTCAAACATGATTTTCCAGTCTATCAACCCCCCCCCTCCCCCTCTTGTGTAGGATATGTACGATTTGACATGATGTGTACCACAATAACTAGAATCGTTACCGTTATGAGTACAGAGTCAAGTTTTTAGGTATTAAAAATATTTGTTTTTATCATTTATATGTAGTATCATTCATATATTTAATCCCATAAGTGAATCAGTTCCCATGAAGTTTATGGGACTGGGAAAAAAAATAAAGTAGCCAGGTTAGATTCATTTTAATGTTTAGGGCCAAGGGCGGTTAGGAAAATATCATACGTGGAAAAAGATTACCTGAGCTCTACCTCACTGACTCAAAAATCCAATAATTTTTTGTCACTACAATATTTTTATTGATACATATAAAGGCTTTTTAAGTTTATAGTGTTTATGCTGGTAAAAACATTACGTATTTTTAGTGTGGGTTAAAAGTCGTCTGATTTTTAGACAACTGTTAAACATAGGCCTGGACAGTCTGGAATTTCAGATATGTATCTGAGGATGACACATCACAGCATGGGCGACACGATTGGTAATGTAAATATTAGAGATAGCACCTTGACGCAGTCGTTACCGGAAGCTTTAGTTTTATGTACTAAAACCGGGTGCTTAAACATATGAAAGATAATACTGAATAATGTTTATTTGTTCTGTTCTTTTGATTAACTATTAATATTTAAGGGAATGTAGATTGTGCATAATAGAGATGTACTAAGAAAGGCTTTTCGAAATTCTATAAGAAATAGCTTTTAAAAGAACTACTTTATCATGTCAGAAAATCAACAGAAGATAATTTCATTAGAACAGAAGATAAGTCATTTTATCAACATAAAATCCCCAATAAACAGAACAATAATTCTAAGTATTTGTTCTGATGCAACTATAGCATATTTCTACGGTAACAATAAATGTTAGCGTATTCACAGACCGAAGCCAAAGGCCGAGGTGTCACGAGCGCAGGGACTGAGACTTCCAACGGGTATTACTGAGGCCGAAGGCCGAGGTGATACGAGCGTAACGACTGATGGGGTTAGCACTCGTGTATGTATATATATATGTGGTGTGTGTGTGTGTGTGTGTGTGTGTGTGTGTGTGTGTGCGCGTGCGTGCGTGCGTGCGTGCGTGCGTGCGTGCGTGCGTGCGTGCGTGCGTGCGTGCGGGCGTGCGGGCGTGCGTGCGTGCGTGCGTGCGTGTGTGTGTGTGTGTGTGTGTGTGTGTGTGTGTGTGTGTGTGTGTGTGTGTGTGTGTGTGTGTGTGTGTGTGTGTGTGTGTGTGTGTGTGTGTGTGTGTGTGTGTGTGTGTGTGTGTGTGTGTGTGTGTGTGTGTGTGTGTGTGTGTGTGTGTGTGTGTGTGTGTGTGTGTGTGTGTGTCCTAGAATATATACATATAATTTTAATACACATTTCAATCTTGCTATGCCAGTGGAGTATATATAACCTCAGGCACCCCCCTCCTCTAATAGTTCGAAATAAATTAATAAATCTACCCACCTGGGCCCCATTAGGTCTAATACTTGATGGGGTCGAGTTTTTGCACAGATTTCATATAACTGTACTAATTTATTAATTGGAGACTGACCACTCATTAGGTTGGGAGGGGTGATAGCAAGGAACTAGCGCGCCGCCCGGTCATTAGATGAACTACTAGGACTTGGTTCCTGCGGTGGCTGAGAGATGGCACGTGGGTCACTCGGGTCAAGCGGGCCACTTTACGATCTGCCGAAGCCTCCGGACACGCCCTTGATTTGTGGCTAAATTTTGAGTCAGCTAATTTAGGGGAGGGTCAAATATTTACAAATCGGCAGTTTTTCTAAAAGCTCAGCCAATTTTGGTCATCATCAGAAATCAGTTCTATTAAAACTGTTTATTAATTATAAACGATGAGAGCTTCAGTTCTAAAACTTGAATGTAATTTTGATTACATTTCTCTTTATAAGTTTATCCAAATAAATCAATTAAAATAACTTAATGTTTTACAGTGTAGGTTGGAAGTGAAGTGGAGTTTCTTCTACATCACCTATATCACTTTGTTTACCATTTTTACTCATGATTTACTTACCTTTTCTCCAAATAAGATAATTTTGTATGCAGACGACACGACACTATTTACTTACAACATCAATTCGGAATTTAATAGTATAATTCTAAAGTTTATGATAGGAAGGTCATATGGTTGGACGCCAACATTAATAAACAGAAGGAATTAATTTTTTTTAGTTTTAAGTTTACTACGAGTTTTAAGTAAAACTACTGCTTCTTGTTATAGAACTGTTAAATTGTTAGAAATACATAAGGCAACCATAGCTGGAGATCTCAAACCAATTATCTCTGTTTTCACCTGTCAAGACATATTTTCGTATATAAAAAAAGTTAAAATTATATAGGGCTGCAAGTTTTTTTGTACTAACCAATGTATATGTTTAGGCTTTTTTCATTCCAATGTCCGTGGACAGATCCGTTCCGACTAGGTCCACACACCTTACAACCAGAGGTGTATTATCGCCTTCTTTCGGAGTACTTCAGGCCCCGTTTGTTGTCAATTTAGTCCACGAAACTACTAAAGATAGAATATATAGTAGACTACAAAAATCATGTGATGGTCGAAAGAGCGCATGTAGTAACTTCCAACATATCGGAATATCGGTTAATACTAAAATTTACGTGTCTAAAATCAGTTCCAACCGTCTTGAATACGATATAAGAGGGAAGGGGTTCAATATTTCAAATATTTCTGGGAAATTTAAAGTAAAAATTAAAACTTAAAATTTGTCAAAGAGATTTGGACCGCTGTTCCTCAACAACAATTGAATACAATGTTAAAAATGCCTCTGACGTAGACAGTAAGAAAAATAAAAACATTATACAAGAATGAAATCTTAAAAGAGTTGAAAATGAAGATCGTTGTAAAAATATGTCAATGGTCTTTAGACTAACACAAAACATTTGTAATAAAAATCACTCACCTTGTAAACTTATGGAAAATTCAATAACACAAGCACAGTAAGTAAATCAAAATACCTCCATGACGCTGAGTCTTCAGTTTTAAACAGAACATTTAATATTAGAAAATCAAGCAAATGCAATAAAGAAAACAGATAATAATAAAAGTGTTAGGTCTATTAGATACTTTCAAACTCACAAACTTAGAAGTTATAAGAATATCCTAACATACATTAGATAACGAAACTAAAATGCAATGGATACATCAAGAGTGTGGAAATCCCCTAGGTTATTAAAGAAAACTTTAGACATTTACGAAAATTGAATAACGGGTCTCAAAAAATAACAATTAAATTTGAATGTTGCTTGCGATAAAAGAAACCCTAAAGCAGAAAGTTTAACAGAGACTGTCATTTTTAACAAGAATTCGTTGTCAAAAGCTTTTTTTATAGGAAATTTAATCAGAATGTAGCAGTAAAAAATGAAACCTTATCTAGTGAAAGAAAGAAAGCTCATTCGAAAAAATGAAAAGAGTCATTATGAGTATAAAGAAATGCCTATAACCAAAAGCGTTGGCTGTACTTCACGTAGTTCAATTGGACTCATTCCTGAAAAATAATTAATAATAATACACTAACGCAATAAGAATAATTTTCTCACTTAGTGATTCAACTGTCAAGAAGTTATGTGGTTGGCTTTCCCAAAGTCAAATAGCCTACAAAACTAGAAATTGTGATAACGTATGATATATTTCAGGTTTATCACCCTGTAGCAACAAGTGTTAAGATACATGTAATATAATTGGAGCACATAGAACTACTATTGATATTGTAAACTGTACATCCGTTTGTTTCAAGTAAGCTTAATTATTCCCATGGCGTACTTTTCAATAACAAAGTATAATTAAATACGCACCTGACACAACTATGTTGGCTGCAACGTTCTAACTTTGACTACACGGTACTAAGGTGGCAAAACTTAAAAAGTGTCTGTACACTGTGGTGGAAGTGAGATAGAGAAATACTGTACCCCTTTTTTGTAATTCCATTTAAAAATCGTCATGGCAATTAGGAAGATGATAGGCAGGTGCTGTTGACGTAAGAGCAAGCCCCGCCCACTACGTCATAACAGCAGCAACCATTGGTTGGTTTGATTAACACTAACGAATCAAGCTTATTGTTTGTTTTATTTTTATTATACTTATACTATTTATAATTATAATTCTGTTTTACATCTTTTTACTTTGTACATCATGAACGTAACACAAGGAAACGGTGCATGGAAACAAAATGTTATTGGAAGTGCGTGGCTTGTTAGTAATTAATTGTGTGTTAGTGCGTTTACTTAGGAAGTTAATAAGTAATAATAGCTAAAAATACTTGTTTTTTCTTTTTAAGTTTTCCAATACTAAATAAATTTGACATTTGGTTACGTTAAGATACGAGTACATACACGTGCAGTGGTATTGGCCCACCACTTATAGTGATATTAAATGCTATTGTTATATAACACGCAGGTAGCTTACTGTCCGGCCCAGTTATAACATGGTGCGTTAAGTAATCGTTACTAGAATGTACTGTTTAATATCATAGTAGAACGATATATAAACCTCGTACAACTACCTTGGCTGAAATGGACTGACTTCTGACCACATTAATATAGTGAAAGAACAAACATGTTGGGTCTAGTAACCGTTACTAAATTGTGCAGTTATATAACAATGTAGAACGAAATGAACATTTAATACAACTATGTTGGCTGCACCTTTCTGACTTTCTGACCACATTAATATGGTGAAAGACCTAACATGATGGGTCTAGTAACCGTTACTAAATTGTGCAGTTATATAACAATGTAGAACGAAATACACATTTGATACAACTATGTTGACTGCACCTTTCTGACTTCTGACCACGGTAATATGGTGAAAGACCTAACATGATGGGTCTAGTAACCGTTACTAAATTGTGCAGTTATATAACAATGTAGAACGAAATACACATTTGATACAACTATGTTGACTGCACCTTTCTGACTTCTGACCACGGTAATATGGTGAAAGACCTAACATGATGGGTCTAGTAACCGTTACTAAATTGTGCAGTTATATAACAATGTAGAACGAAATACACATTTGATACAACTATGTTGACTGCACCTTTCTGACTTCTGACCACATTAATATGGTGAAAGACCTAACATGATGGGTCTAGTAACCGTTACTAAATTGTGCAGTTATATAACATTGTAGAACGAAATACACATTTGATACAACTATGTTGGCTGCACATTTCTGACTTCTGACCACGGTAATATGGTGAAAGACCTAACAGCTACTAATAACCGTTACTACATTCTACAATTTTATAATAATGTAGAACAAATACACTATTTATACAACTATTGTATATGGTGGCGAAACTAATACAATGGGTCAAGTAATCATTTATCTTGAAATGCATTTTAAGCATAACAATTAACAGGAACAATCACTGGAACACTTGATTAGTAGTACTTTGATAGTATTACGCTATCACGCTACTGTCAAACTTAATATAATAGGATGACCAAATTGTTACGTGGAAGGACTTTTCTGTTAAAATAATAGAAAAATTGTTTGACGTTTTAATTTTGCACAAAAAAGTAAGATTCGTGATTGTCTATTATGAGGGGCAATATTATAACTGAAATGATGTCCATAATAAAATATAATTTCCAATATACCATCAACCTCACCTATAACAGCAGTTATCAAAGCAAAGCCTTCAATGTTCTTCATATACTTAACATTGAGAATAGTTCATATTTATTTAATTAGGCCACGAGGCCCTCAATTATTTATTGAGATTAAATTGGAATTTACGTAGACAACCACAATAGAGTTGTGACATTATCCGCAGACTCTTATAAAAAAATACTACTATATGAGTTGTTATACAAACAAATAAATATAAAAACTGTACAAAACTAATAACATTTCATTTTTACAAATAGTTATACAGTTTTCATTTTTTTTAAATTATGTAATTTTGAACAGCAAACACTATTTGCAGTTACATTTAATAAAACTATTTTTAAAATTACAGGAATAAAATAACGCTAAAATGCTGCCATCTACGATTGAATTTGTCAAACTTTTGAGTTAGTTACAACAGTAGCCAGGTGACTGCGTTTGCAGCATCGATTCCGTTGTTCAACAACCTCTACCGTTGTACGTTACAACTCATACGAGAGCACTGCAACTACCAGCATAGAATTCTCATAAAAGGAATAAGAGCGAATAGAACTAAATAAGTGGATTTCACTTGCAACAAAAAATTCCTATTCACAAGGGTATACAATTCTAAAATTTAGGAGATAATCTTGATTTATCCCTCAACACACTTGCTTGTAAACACCTCAATAGTTTCAGAATAATATTCTTGTAACAATAATGATAACATCCATACACAGCATTCGGTTTCATTGAAATGCAATGTAAAATTCATAACTTACAAACAATATTCATACAGAGCAGCGTAACAACTATGAACCTGCTCAGTGTTAATTGTACAAATAGAATATTATGTCTAATATAAATTGACTAAACAATCTTCAAACAATGTAAAAAATCAAAGATAAATACTATGCATACTAAGAGACACTCCAGCACGCTTCCTGTACCAACCCCGGCCTTAATAATGCCGGTTAGTAGATTAGTAAGTTTCGCTCGCTAGTAAATATATAAATTATATTGTATCCAGTAAAACTATAATATGTAAATTCATTTACACAGTAACGCAAGCACTACACTTGTGTTATACTACTACAAACTAGTGCAGGTACTACAATAATTGTGTTATACCACTATTTATTTTTTTATTTATTTTATTTTTTTTTTTTTATTCATAAGACGCCGATCGTCAAGATATGGGTGAATATGGATTTCGAATGAATGTGATGAGTGTAGATGAGCGAATGTAGTCATTGTTACAAACTAAGGCCGACTATTCCTTAGAGTGTCATTAATTAATCGCCCAATGACAAATTAATAACGCAAGCACTACACGTGTGTTATACCACTACACAGTAACTCAAACACTACACTTGTGTTATACCACTACACAGTAACGCAAGCACTACACTTGTGTTATACCACTACACAGTAACTCAAACACTACACTTGTGTTATACCACTACACAGTAATGCAAGCACTACACTTGTGTTTCTACCTATTTATTAATGTTAACGCCCAATTTTATAACGGATTAGTCTAGCCTCTTTCAAAAATTGGAAAACGATAACCCCAGAAAATGTTCTGTATAGAGAATACATGCACATGGTCCCTACGGAAAATCAATGTGTACATATTTTATGTACATGACAGTCAAAGTGCGAAATATAATCTTCTTATTAAATGATGCTGTTTTTAGGATAAACGTTTTAGTTCCAATACAAGCCGTACAGCAGCAACAGCATCAAACTGTGCTGCTACCTATTGCTGTTTCATATGTGGCTAAATAGCGATCTATTTTACTTGCAAATAACTAAATGCACATAAAGTCTGACTGTTCTATATTTTAAGGGTCTGTTTTCCAGGTAAAAAAATAAGAAAAAATAAGAGTATAATATGTGTCCGTTTTTCTATCCGTTCTAAGTCTATGAGTATCTATAGCATTTAAGAATATCATAAACAAGTAAACAATTTTTTAGAGATGCAGTACAAGAATTTTGTTTGTCCTAATAAGTCATAAGTTTGCATGCCTAAGTACATACATGTTAAAGTTGTGGCTGTCTAAATAAGTCTAATTTAAATATTTAAAAACCATTAATTTTACAAAAATAACTTAAGGTACTCTACTTTTTGTAGACCACAAACTTTTTACCAATTATTTTATGACCATAATTCCAATTATATATCTATTTAAAAGATTGAGAGAGTGATAAATAACAAAAAAACTCAAATGTTATGACCAAAAATGGCTATCCCAAATAATCCTCACACACAACTTCCGGATTGCCATTGCTTCAGATATTTAACCTTGTATTTTACTTTATTCAAAAACCACCATTTTATACTTGTAGAAGATTGGTAAGTTTTAGCTTAAGCCAAGTGCCGACGTTTGCGGTGGGGACATGTCATAAGAGAGGAGAAGGAAGCCCTGATTAAGTTTGGAAGGTAATCCTCCTGGACACACAAATAAAATGGGTAGATGAAAGGGGAACACGAATTGATGATAATTAAGTTGTATGACCTAGTTTTATCTCTTGTGATCTCTAGTGGCAGAAGGACTAAACTTCAACTTTCTGGTTACAATGGATTACAGTTGATGGAAAGGAAATAGTTCATCTTTTCGCCTCTAGAGGTCACCTTGTTTTCTTTCCCTTGGCCACTAAGTGCACACTTTACTTAATGTTATTGACCAGGCTATTTTTAATTTTTAATAGTCTGCTTTATATTAAAAATAAATTAAATATATTTTTTCACTCTAGATCATTATTATTAAGAATAATCAAACTAAAATATTTACTAAAATTGATTTAATATTCAAATTATTCCTATCGTTGTTAAATTATCAAGCAAGTAATTGTTGATACAAACGTATGATATATATAAATAGGATGACGGTCAAGAAGGATGGTGCAGAAGATATAAGGAAGTGGCTGAATGTGTGTCGTAGCAATTTCTCAAGTTTACCATATTTTGGCAGGGCCAGCACCTTGTCAGTCCTCAGGGATAAACGTAGTAATTATTACTCCAGATGTACAGAGATGTACAGTACATTAGTTGTAATATATCTATAACTGCAATTGAGGCGTTCACTGCGACCATAAGAAAGCGATTTCTGTTTCTTTTTTATCTGTGGAATAAATTTGTAAGCAATAACAAGAACTAAAATAAATAACTCTTACTTTAATTATTGGAAGTAAATTCTAATACATCTTAGAGGAAATGCATGTAATATATCTAAATGTATGAACTTGTCTGACCACCAACCTAAGTACACAAACTAACAGGTACTTTTGGTTGTTTTCGAGAATATTATTTAAATGTTCAAACCATAACTGTCTATACATATTCAGTAACATGTATCTTGTCTGACCACCAACCTTAGTACACAAACTAACAGGTACTTTTGGTTGTCTTCGAGAATATTATTTAAATGTTCAAACCATAACTTTCTATACATATTCAGTAACATGTATGTTGTCTGACCACCAACCTTAGTACACAAACTAACAGGTACTTTTGGTTGTCTTCGAGAATATTTTTTAAATCTTCAAACCATAACTTTCTATACATATTCAGTAACATGCATGTTGTCTGACCACCAACCTTAGTGCACAAACTAACAGGTACCTTTGGTTAATTTCGAGAATATTATTTAAAAGTTCAAACCATAACTTTCTATACATATTTAGTAACATGCATGTTGTCTGACCACCAACCTTAGTAAACAAACTAACAGGTACTAATGGTTAATTTCGAGAATATTATTTAAAGGTTCAAACCATAACTTTCTATAAATATTCAGTAACATGCATGTTGTCTGACCACCAACCTTAGTACACAAACTAACAGGTACTTTTGGTTGTCTTCGAGAATATTTTTTAAATCTTCAAACCATAACTTTCTATACATATTCAGTAACATGCATGTTGTCTGACCACCAACCTTAGTAAACAAACTAACAGGTACTTTTGGTTGTTTTCGAGAATATTATTTAAATCTTCAAACCATAACTTTCTATACATATTCAGTAACATGTATGTTGTCTGACCACCAACCTTAGTACACAAACTAACAGGTACTTTTAGTTGTTTTCGAGAATATTATTTAAATCTTCAAACCATAACTTTCTATACATATTCAGTAGCATGCATGTTGTCTGACTACCAACCTTAGTACACAAACTAACAGGTGCTTTTGGTTGTTTTCGAGAATATTATTTAAATCTTCAAACCATAACTTTCTAAACATATTCAGTAACATGTATGTTGTCTGACCACCAACCTTAGTACACAAACTAACAGGTACCTTTTGGTTGTCTTCGAGAATATTATTTAAATGTTCAAACTATAAACTGTCTATACATATTCAGTAACATGCATGTTGTCTGACCACCAACCTTAGTGCACAAACTAACAGGTACCTTTAGTTAATTTCGAGAATATTATTTAAAAGTTCAAACCATAACTTTCTATACATATTCAGTAACATGCATGTTGTCTGACCACCAACCTTAGTAAACAAACTAACAGGTACTAATGGTTAATTTCGAGAATATTATTTAAAGGTTCAAACCATAACTTTCTATAAATATTCAGTAACATGCATGTTGTCTGACCACCAACCTTAGTACACAAACTAACAGGTACTTTTGGTTGTCTTCGAGAATATTTTTTAAATCTTCAAACCATAACTTTCTATACATATTCAGTAACATGCATGTTGTCTGACCACCAACCTTAGTACACAAACTAACAGGTACTTTTCGTTGTTTTCGAGAATATTATTTAAATCTTCAAACCATAACTTTCTATACATATTCAGTAACATGCATGTTGTCTGACCACCAACCTTAGTACACAAACTAACAGGTACTTTTGGTTGTTTTCGAGAATATTATTTAAATGTTCAAACCATAACTGTCTATACATATTCAGTAACATGCATGTTGTCTGACCACCAACCTTAGTACACAAACTAACAGGTACTTTTGGTTGTCGTCGAGAATATTATTTAAATCTTCAAACCATAACTTTCTATACATATTCAGTAACATGTATCTTGTCTGACCACCAACCTTAGTACACAAACTAACAGGTACTTTTGGTTGTCTTCGAGAATATTATTTAAATGTTCAAACCATAACTGTCAATACATATTCAGTAACATGCATGTTGTCTGACCACCAACCTTAGTACACAAACTAACAGGTACTTTTGGTTGTTTTCGAGAATATTATTTAAATCTTCAAACCATAACTTTCTATACATATTCAGTAGCATGCATGTTGTCTGATCACCAACCTTAGTACACAAACTAACAGGTACTTTTGGTTGTTTTCGAGAATATTATTTAAATCTTCAAACCATAACTTTCTATACATATTCAGTAACATGTATGTTGTCTGACCACCAACCTAAGTACACAAACTAACAGGTACTTTTGGTTGTCTTCGAGAATATTTTTTAAATCTTCAAACCATAACTTTCTATACATATTCAGTAACATGCATGTTGTCTGACCACCAACCTTAGTACACAAACTAACAGGTACTTTTGGTTGTCTTCGAGAATATTTTTTAAATCTTCAAACCATAACTTTCTATACATATTCAGTAACATGCATGTTGTCTGATCACCAACCTTAGTACACAAACTAACAGGTACTTTTGGTTGTTTTCGAGAATATTATTTAAATCTTCAAACCATAACTTTCTATACATATTCAGTAACATGCATGTTGTCTGATCACCAACCTTAGTACACAAACTAACAGGTACTTTTGGTTGTCTTCGAGAATATTTTTTAAATCTTCAAACCATAACTTTCTATACATATTCAGTAACATGCATGTTGTCTGATTACCAACCTTAGTACACAAACTAACAGGTACTTTTGGTAGTTTTCGAGAATATTATTTAAATGTTCAAACCATAACTTTCTATACATATTCAGTAACATGCATGTTGTCTGACCACCAACCTTAGTACACAAACTAACAGGTACTTTTGGTAGTTTTCGAGAATATTATTTAAATGTTCAAACCATAACTGTCTATACATATTCAGTAACATGCATGTTGTCTGACCACCAACCTTAGTACACAAACTAACAGGTACTTTTGGTTGTTTTCGAGAATATTATTTAAATGTTCAAACCATAACTTTCTGTACACATTCAGTAACATGCATGTTGTCTGATCCTCCCAACTATAAAAATTAATCAGACTCAGCTGCAACTTGGACCTGCCCAACCAATCTGTTACCTTCTATACAAATATAACACCAAATGGCGTCTTACCTGCTTTAATAGCGTATATAACATGTAACGTCCTGCTAATAACTTCATTCATTCAAAAAAAAACCATTTACTAGATATTGGTGCACCTCACTTAAGTTAAATGAGACAAAGTGGAGAATTAAAGATTTAAAGTTCGATAACTTGCTGGTTACAATGGATTACAGTACAGTTGATGAAAAGGGAATAGACAGGGTACAATAAACAGAGGAAAGAGCAACACAGGTTGATGGTAATCTTGTACGACCTAGTTTTATTTACTGGGATCCCGAGTGGCAGAATCAATGTAAACTTCAACTTGCTGGTTACAGTGGATTAACGTTGATGGGAAGGAAATAGGCAGTGGACAAAGTGAGGAAGAATAGGGAATCTAAGTTGGTGATAATCTTAATGTTCAACCTAGCTTTATCTCCTGTGATCCCGGGTGGAAGAAGGATTAAACCTCAACTTGCTGGTTATAATGGATTAAAGTTGATGGAAAGGAAACAGTTCACCTTCTCACCACAAGAGGTGGACTTGTTTTTTCCCCTTGGCCTCATGAACATATACTTGTCTCATTTGATAGACTATTTTCATTTTTTTAAAGTATTTTTTTATATTTATATATTTTCATTCTAGCTTATTAATAATGGAATTAGTAAAGTAACATTTTCATTAAAATTGGCCAAGAAAATCAAATAATTCCTCTCGTTGTTTACAATGTTATCAAGCAAGTAATTTTAGACACAAATTTGTAAGAAGATAATAGTCACAATTATATTATAAAAAAATATTAACAATATTGTAATTTTCTATAATAAAACATTGTAGCCAAATCAAATCAATTTATAATAGATATAAACAACACTTAATATTGTTATAAATGTACAAAAATCACACATGACGTGTGACAAATTCTACAATATAGTAAAATGTAGAAATACTACAGTTCATAAATACATGTAATTGATCCAAATTTGTATAATTGAATAAAGATTTATATCCTTGTTGGAAACAAATGTAAGGCTTTACAACAGTATGGAAATAACAACTATAAGTTTGACAACTGTTAAAATATTACCATAAATGTAGGAATAATGTTTTAACCATTAACGGCATCCCTAAAAAGTTTTATCACATTTATAATTGTAAAATTATTTTGGCTATATTTATTTTTAAAAAGAGATACGTATAGAGTGGTAAATGTACCGTGTTATTTGGGTGTCTAAGGGAGGTTGGGTGTATCGTAACTATATATAGGTGAATGATACGATAAGTGTTATTAACCTCAATTCTTATACATAGTAGGAGAAATAATCGAATACATCGACCCCTCATCACACTCATTCGAAATCCATATTCGCCATATCTTGCCGATCGGTGTCTTAAGAATAAATAACAAATAAATAATCTATAACGGATGCCTGGTTACTCGTTGAGATTTCCGAAGACCTTAGTTATGTTTCAATAAAAAAATTAAATAAATTAATGAGTGGTGTACTTATTATGAGTAGTTGATAGATAACAGAGTCGATTGGTTAAAACAAATTAGGTACTTTCAAACTAATTGCTTACACTCTTACACATGAGATGCCGACACAACTTTTTGCGTATTCTAAGGTGAATATGAATGATATGAGTGTAAAATAAGTATGGATGAAGTGTAATGTGGTTACTCAGAAAGGGCCATTAATTAATAGCCCAATAGCCAAGCCAACTACGGGACCTACAGCTTTACCACGTAGTATTGTTCTGCTTTTCAGCTAACCTGACACTCAGTTCTCCCCCCTACAGTCTGTATACGGTAGGGTGGCGCACGGACCCGCCAGCTACCTGTGTCGGTCCTTTCCTCCCCCGGCGCTCGCGGCTGTTTCCTTAATGAGTCACCAACTAGCCCCTCTAATAGAATTATTAACTTTTTTACTTTCTCATAATATATCAATTTTAATAGAACATTTGTAAAGTACTAACAAAACTAAGAAAAGTGATATAAAACACGATGTGCTTTGATTATAAATAATGGTCGAAAGTTATTTTTTAGCCGGAATACTGTATGATTTGTTGCGATAAATTGTATGATGAATATTTGCGAAAAATTCGGGAAATTGACTATAAAAAAGTTATTTTTCTGGATGAAACATGGATCAACGCCAACACTTCGAAAGACTCAGGATGGACAAATGACAGTGTAAAGTGTTCTGTAAATGCCCCTTTAGGAAAAGGAAAACGTTTAATAATTTGCCATGCAGGAGGCTATAACGGCTGGATCAAGTCGCCACCTCTGATATTCCAGTCAAAAAAAACGGTCGAATATCACGAGGAAATGAATTCCGAAGTCTTTGAGGGTTGGTTTTTTGAGGTTCTCCTGAAGTCTATTCCAGCTGTTTCGACAATAGTAATGGACAACGCACCTTACCACTCTCAAGTAGCCAACAAAGCGCCAACATCTGGCTCACGAAAGTGTGAAATGGAGGAATGGCTGAAAACTCGCGGCATTTCATATTCACCAGACATGCGGAAGCCAGAACTATACAGTCTTGTAAAGCTGCATAAGGAACAAAGAAAATCTTACGTAATAGATAAAGAAGCCTGTAAGCGTGGGTTTAAAGTAATCAGACTGCCACCGTACCACTGTAATTACAATCCAATTGAGCTGGTTTGGTCAACTTTGAAGCGGTATGTAGCAGCAAGGAATACTACATTTAAATTGAACGATGTTCAGGATTTGTTTATGGAAGCTGTAAACTCCTTCACCTCAGAAGATTGGCGCAAATGCGTTGAACACGTCAAGAAAGAAGTCGAGGCAGACTGGACAAACGAAGGACTTGATGACGTCAGTGTCCAAGAACTAGTCATTAATCTGGCCCCTGGTGAATCGGATGACAGTGACTGGGATACCAGCGATGACGATGACGATCTGGGAGTGTCGAGTAATCAGGTAAAATAAAAAATAAAATCTATTTACCTAGAAAATTTTATTGGACGTAATATATATGATTACAAAAAGGGTATAAAAATATGATAATAGTATACAGTAAAACAAAATAATTATCTTCAAATTTACAGAGACTTTAAACTTTTTTTTAATATAAGTAGAGTATAATAAGATATTACTACTTCTTTATTAGTCATGACAATAAGGTTGCGATGATTGATGAATAGCGGGTACTGTAACATTTCAATGTATGCTTTAAAACATTTTAATGTCATTAGAACTAGTAATAAAATATAACGAATGGTAAAAAATTAACTGCAATCTTAAAATATTGGTTTTAGCGCGATTTTGTTTTATTTCAGTGTCACATGGAAACAACATGGAAGATAAATGGAAAATGCTCAACTTCTGGACACTAAATACTTTGGCTTGAAGAAGATTACTGGGAGTAATATAAAATAATGTTGATTTATTAATCAAATAAACTGTAAAGTATGTAGTGTTGCCTATTTAATGATATTTTGGCTGATTAAATAGTATGCGATAATATAGTTTTAAATTATTCTACCTTTTTTCAAAGAACTCTTAAAATAATATTGTATCAAGATTAGGGAATTATGAGAAATATAAAACATTTAACAAATCATACAGTATTCCGGCTAAAAAATAACTTTCGACCATTTCCTTATTTATAATCAAAGCACATCGTGTTTTATATCACTTTTCTTAGTTTTGTTAGTACTTTACAAATATTCTATTAAAATTGAGATATTATGAGAAAGTAAAAAAAGTTAATAATTCTATTAGAGGCGCTAGTTGGTGACTCATTATGGAAACAGCCGCGAGCGCCGGGGGAGGAAAGGACAGACACAGGTAGCTGGCGGGTCCGTGCGCCACCCTACCGTATACAGACTGTAAACAACATCCGGACAGTGACTACCATCCAACATGGACCCTTCAGACTTCTCTGGTAGTGTCCACGCCGATGACAACACCATATAGAACATATCGCCTACAATATCCACAACAATCTTCACATCCCTAATCAGCTGAGTCACACTGCCACCAGTGCCGACTGTATATTATATAAAATGTTAATAAAAATATCGATTCAGGATTTTTATTAGCTGCCTTATTGCATTCTACAATAGTTCAAGTGTATACGTCGACTAATGAAATGTATGACTTAAATAACATACTAATAAAATATAGAAACACCATATTTTGGTTATAGTTCTAGTCCTAGGAAATTTGTTATTCAAAATTCTCCATAAGAATAATTAATTTATTGTATATTCCATTATCTTCTATAAATTGGTTTGTTTGATATGCTTAAAAAATGCACGTGAAACCTGACCGACTTACGTAATGGTAGACCTAAAATTAGTTTTTCAAGTACATTTTTTATTAGACTGACATTTAATTTATAAAAATCCGAGATTATCTTGTAAAATGTGTATTAACTATAAAAGTTGGTAAACCATAAAACTGAGCAGTGTTAAAAATGTTATTTTCTTATGTTTAGAATCCTAACATCTATTTACTTTGTCATGATATTTATATAGGGTAATACATCCAACATATTTATAGCACTTTAGCCTGTAAGATAATAAGTAAAAACGAGTTCAAAAGCTAAATATACCAATTGAATAAACTGACAACAAGCACAACTGAATTTCTATTTAAAAAAACTACAAGATCGAAAAACCTGAAATAAGGCGTGTAAATGTAAAATTATATGCGTACAGAAAGATATGCTCAAACCCCGTTATTTCTCCATTAGTTTTTTTGAGTTCTTTATTTTTATAAGTTTTTCTTTCCAGTATCATTAAAATCCAGTTTGATGAACAGTCACGTCTAACCAAACACTAAAGGTGCAGTTAGTATTTAGGCCAATAGTGGTATATTTATGAACTGGCTTGTTATATATTTTGATATAGTTAATCAAGCATGAATAAACCTATTTCAAAAGAGATATCTTTATTCGATGTTTAGCTCTCTACTGCGATATAATTCGATGTTGTACATTAATTATATGCAGCAGTTATTTATATATTAACCGAGATCTCACTGTTCCAGTTTCCTTTTTATATTAAATCAAATGTTTGATGGCCACTCCAAACAGGTTGTATTACCTGGGGAGTGACCTAATTATTCCATATATATCAAGATTCATTTTGTAATTGCATTAAATTTATTTTATTTACTAATTTCAATTTTATGTTATCGTTTATATTATTTTAGAGGTTAAGAGATTTGCTTATCTAACCTGTACATATATGTGTAATCAATGTATATGGAATAAAGTTTTTTTTTTAATTTAAATAAACTGTTTGATCATTTAATATACTAATTAAAGCAAGTTAATTGAATAAATAAGTGAAACTATATAAAAAGTCAACCTTTTTATGCTTCTTACACAATATCAAAGCAAGTACAATAAATTATGAGATGACATTTTTTTTAATTTAATCTAAAATATGATAATTAAAAGAAAAGAAATACTCGAAATGTTGGGTGTTTTCTCACAGTTAGCCCATTGTAAAACTTATATTTTGTATACATTTATTCACAAACCATAACATATGTTTTATTGCTTCTATTTTTGTTTACTATAGATAAAATAGGTCTAAATATCCTCTGAAAAGAGTTAAACCATTTTCAAGCTCTTACAATTTTAACATATTTTTTATAAACAAGATGAAGTAGAAATAAATTAGATTGTTAAAACATGGTTAATTTAAAATTAAAGATTTCTTGATGAATAAAGTGTGATATATTCGTATTATTATTTATTTAGATATTGAACGCCAACAAAACGTCGTGCGTATTTTAAGGCGAATATGAATGATTATATGAGTTTAGTATGAGTATGAATGACCTGTGTAGTCTTGTAACTAACTAAAGTTCCTTTTAAAGATCCATTTATTAATAGCTCAATGGTAAGAGAAACTAAGGAACCTACAGCTTTACGTGGAATCCTAACCACGAAGTGTAGGTCTAATTTTCAGCTAACGTCAAGCCTGATTGTCTGTTCTCTCCTCTACATAACATCCAGAGATTGACTACCATCCAGCATGGACACCCCAGACTTCTCTAGTATTGTCCACGTCGATGGCAACCATTGAGACGGACATAGATGAGACCCAACATGCTTTTCAATGCAAAAATAATGTTACGGTGCAAGCGTTTAATAAGCTTAATAATTACAAAAAGAAACAACAACTGCTTTTCATTAGAGTAGGCTGTAGAATTACATGTAATCCACAACACGGGTTTAATCACAAAAGTGCTTATATTTAACAGATACCACCATTTATTTGAATCAGAACATTGTTAACGCAGAAACAATGGTGCAAACTTGAGTAAATTAATACGGCTGGCCACCCACAGTGATACATATGTGTGCCGTAACCCTTGCATGGTTAACCGGCTTACAGTGATATCGGCCTGAATTAAGCCCGCATTATCTACATAAACATTTATAGGGACGTCGCTTTGTTTTTACAAATACATAAATAATAAACTCGCACCGCATTTAAAATGATTATACCAATAAGTGTAAAAATGGTGGCGCGGATTGTCACCTGTTTGGCAGACAATCGGGGATTACGTGTGACGGATTGTGGGAGCTTTGTCACACCCGATGGAGGGGGTCGAAATGTTATGTGTGTGTCACACGATGGGATCAGAGCTGTCCTCCCCTCAACCTCCCCCTTTCCCCATAGCCACACTAGGGCCTGGAGCAGTCAATGTGAACTGATCGCCACTGCTCTCTATTCGCAGCTTATATGCACTTTGGATACGACAATTTCATGTTTGACGCTATACAAAGCAACAAGTTTGAGCGTACAATCTAACTGTTATTTATTAAATTACATTGAAAAATTGGGGTACACTGTAAAAATTTGACTCCACAATGTGTTGATGGTGTGTAAGGAATCGACTTTCAAATTAAATACAGGCGAAACAAATCATTTAACGTGAAAGCTTTAAATATTGTGCCTATAGATATAGTTAAAATAAATGTGTACACAAGCTTTGATTCTTTGTTTTAACAAATTAAATGCTAGCTCTTAAATTAATATAGTTCCATAAATATGGTGTTCTTTGAAAGTTATTTGTTGGCATTGGACTGTTCATGAATAGTACATTTTTGGTGATTTCCATCGCTTTAGGTGTTTTAAGAAACAAAACTACGTGAGTTACTAATTAAATCTAAATTGAACACATTTTTCAATGAACCCGTATTAGTGTAGGAAAGACCTTCAAACTGCTTGTTTATAGATTACAGTTGACCTTTTAAAATGCCCATCTTCTAATGAACTATCACATAATTATGAAAAAATATACAACATATGAACACAATATGGAATACTAAAGAAATGTGTTCTTTCTTTTCTAACAACGAAAATGTATAAGCACAAAAGGTTAGGTTTATAAAACAAATAATTTCTTGAGCATTTCATATTTCACTTTCTTAACAGTCAACCTTAATCCGTGAGCATGTGGGTTTACAAGGTTTGGTTTACATTAATACGGATTAGTTGAAAAAAGAGGGAACCCCGTTTTTAATTCTGGTTAAGATCGTAAGTAACAACTAAAGATGAAGTTTGTATGCCTGTCGAAACATTAAAGACCCAAAATAAATTACCTACCACATACACATTTAAGTATATATACGTATATGAAAATAAGACTCAGATTTAAATCAAATTATTTTTAGATAATTGTTTTTGAACATTAATTTAGAGAAAAGTTAAATTAGTTTGAAATAACACCAATCGCTAAGTAAAATTCTTACTATGAAATTTCACACAACCACATTCGCGTATGTTAATGTTGAGTTAAACATACGCGAATGTGGTTGTTGGAAATTTCATATGAAGTTTTTTTAAACTTAAAATTGACATCGGAAGTTTAATACATCCGGCATACCAACATTACCATTTAATAATGATAAAGGAATATATTTCTGGTTCTGTTTAGAGACATTTTTTTGTTTTGAGGATGAATTCAAGAGTGTAATTTAATATTACTAATTACAATCAAAGGATCATATCCAGTAACATCAAGTTCTAATCTTGATTTACGCACAATCAGGTTTGTTGTGGTATACCGTATATTCTCTTCTTAGAGGTTAATCTATTTAAATTAAAACTGAGCAAAACCCCAGCCTATCATAAAATTAGTCAGAGGATTGTTTCAACATTTGTTAAGAATAACTTTTTTTAAATATGACAGATAATTTCCTTTGTAAATTTTACATATCCTTTCTATGTTTTGGTTGTAAATGTTGTGCTAACCTTGTAGGAGGTTTGAACAAATTTGGAAACACGCAATTTTTAATAAATTGCTAGTGAAATGTTGCAAAACCCCTTTACGTGTTTATATTTCTACTATTATCCCTCAATATTATATACCTATATGATTTTGTCTTCGAGATCTTAATGAATGCTTTGTACCTTTAACTAACTAACGTGCCAAACGTACTAATAACTTTAAAATACATGTTAGCTATAAAGTTTTTCAATGCCCAAAAATATGTAATATTTCTTGTCAAATCGAAGACTAAAAATATAAAACACAAATAAATATCTATGAATAATCACTTATAATATACTACATAAAGGACTAAAATTTATATTGTTGTTTTTAACAACTTTTTCTTAATTTTATTATTAACTGGTCTTCAATTTGCATGTCAACTACACTTTATCCAGTTCAGTTGGTACGCCTGGTATATAACCACTGCTACGTCACACGTAAATCGGAATTAGAGTGGATTTAATGGCAAATGCGATGTTATATGCAGATTGGACGACCACACGTACTATTGCAACCTGTTTGCATGACAAGCCGTGTTAACATTTAAATAGGATCGACAAGGCTGCCCGGTGCTCATGTGATCTGTTGCTATTTTAATTGTAAACAACGCCCTTTGACACGCGGTCCGATTTCCAGTCGATTGGGTTCGTTCCTGTAGAGGTGTTTATTTATTGTATGTTTTGTCCTGCAAACAAAACACGCGATAAATTATCTGATTATTCCCCTTCAATTTACAATAGTCAATACTAACACTTTATGTAGTCAGGAAAATTACATTTAATTTTTATTAGCGATCTTCTTTCCTCGTAAACTGAAGCAAAAAGCTTTTAGTATCGATGAATAATTAGTTTTTATAGTAATAATAGGATGATTGTCTTACAATACTTGTGTACCATATTATTTTACAAAGTGGGTAAACTGCAATCACTACACTACAAATAAAACTTCGCCGTATGATTTTTCTTTGGCTCTGGAGACTCAGTAATACTTATAGTTACATTTTATAAATTACTATCCGACAGCATTTGCTTCGGTTCTCTACGCCTGTTTACCCTTCCCACCGTGGTTATCTCTAAACCATTACATCAATACAAAAGCTCAGCACACCACCTTTCTTCTAGACAGTAAAGTTTTTTTTTTTACTGTAGAACACCCTATAAGTCTGGGATGTAAAATAGTGCAATTATGTCTGAGTTAGAAGAAATTACCTAATGCATTTTACAATGAAAATTAAATCAGCCAAGCTTTTGTGTTATATTTGTGTTTTTGGATATTGTTTGAAATATATTATTTTAATAGGATAGATGGTACACATGTTACTTACAAGGGTTGAATGTGTGCTTGAAGTGTGCGTAATCATCTCCTGTCATCTTAAGGACGTTCGTCCGAGCGCCCAGTTTAAAGGAATTTAGTTCTAGATTTTATCGCAACTGTCGCTAAGAGTAGTAAAGATCCTGACTCACTAACGAACAAGCAATGTATTTCCCTCCACTCTCTCCCCCTCATAGCCCACGCCTGCCCGCCCCATAAATTCGACAGATAGGCATAACTCCCTCATTTATAGTAAACTCCATAAATGAGTTTTATATATATTATTAATTTAATTTTTTAGCCAAAGATTATTGTAAAAATGAAAACTCAAAATTTGAGTAAATATTATTTATAGAAAAACAGTTGGTAACACTTAAAAAAATATATGTTTTTAGATTTACTTCATACTAGGTTGGCTAGTACCTTTTGTCCACTATATTTTCCAAATATTAATAAAATATATCACCCGGTGTGTTCATGAGGTATGCACCAAAAAGGCCAAATTAGTTACTTTGGGCAGTCATATCTCCATAAATAATGTTTTTAGAATTTTTTCCCATAACACATTTAACTGTTACGGGAAAATATTCCTAGTCTGTACATCCTAGAAGTGTCGTACATTTTTAAACAAAACATCCAACTTCACGCGCATAAAACAGATTCTAATTATACATTGAGAAATTTCAACAAAATACCAACTCCAAAACACTGTACTACATTTTTTGAAAAACAAATTTCTGCATCTGTGGTAAAAATATTTAATAACCTTCCATTACGTCTTAGGGCTCAGTCCTCACTAAAAATTTTTAGAAAAATATTAAAGGACTTTCTGTTAACTAAGGAGTATTACTGTACTCTATAAGTGCCTTCCTAGCTGATAAGGAAAAATTGTAGATTATATATGACTGTTTGTAATTATTGAAACATTATATTATTTTTGACTGTTGTCATGTAATGTTACATTGTTAATTGACAGTAAATATTTTGATTTGATTTATTACTAACATCGATACTAACAATTTTATTCAAAAAATGTCAAACATAGTTTTCGATCGAACGCCCTTAAAAGGAGTTCCTCATGGGTCTGTTCTTGGCCCAATCCTTTTCCTCCTCTATATAAATGACCTCCCTAGAGTTGTGGATTGCCGATGACGCCTCGATTTCTGTCTCTGCTCCTGCCGGGAGGATGTCGAGATGCTCGTGTGTGAGGAGTTAGTTGTGTGCTGTTATCAACTGGTTCAAGAAAAACAGCTTAGTTATTAATACAAAAACGCAAATTATCGATTTTAAACTTTCACAGTCTAAATCTAAATATTATTTAACATTCTTGGATGGTAATGAGGAGATAACGATTTGCAATTTCACAAAATTTCTTGGCATTAATATTGTTAAAAATTCAAATTTCAGTGGACAAATAGATGATGTTAGCAAGAGGATAAGTAAATGAATCTTTGCATTGAAATGTTTAGTTACCTTTTCTATGTTAGATATTTTAATCTCTGCATACTATGGTGTCATATATTCCTATTTCACTTATGCAGTTTAAATTTGGGGCCACGATTGCACCAGATCCAAGTCCAAAAGCTTCAAATGCGAGCTATTTAAGCTATATAAAGTCACGCCGTTTTTCCTGTAGATCTTTTTTTAAGCAACATAATATTTTAACATTCGTTTCAATATACATTCTTTACACTGTCAAATACGTCCACAAGAACTTGTCATTATTTAATTTTTCCCCAACTTCTAATTGATACAATCTTAGAGTAAGAAGTAACATTGTCGTTTCTAAACACATAACAAGCTTTTTTGAAAACCATTTGTAGTTTTATGAAATCAGACTCTAATGCCTGAGCGTCTGAAATGCGAAGCTGATATTGGGATCTTCAGCAATAAGGTTCATTACGGCGTTGGAGAGTTTTTGTCATGTACAGGGAATACCTGAGTTTTAATGATTATTTAAATGAAAATTTAAAAAAAGGTTTCTTAATATTTATATTATTAATTAAATGCAAAATGAATGTACTCTAATTATTTATACTAATTAGTTTATTATCATGTATAGTAATATATATTTGATTGTACATTTGTTTCATTTCGATTTATATGTTTAAAATTTGAGGCAAATATACATTGTACAAATACTGTCAGTGGATAAAGATTTCTGATTAACGAAACAGATGTTATTAATTTACTCAAATAAACCCAATGTTATCGTTCAGGAACAATCTATTAGGGGTGGTTTCTGTCCCTTAGGAGTATTTTATCAAGATGTAAATCCTTCAGTTGTCCTATTTAAGGCCTAAATAAATATTATAGAAAATGTCAGCTCTCTAGCTACATGGGTAGTTGGATAACTAGTAATGAGTCAGCCAGGGCTTAGATATAGATGATAAGGTTGTTGCTGTGACACAAGTAAAACCTCACACTTTTGTAATTAAAAATTAAATATTTTTCAATTCAACATACATAAATCGACTGTTTTGAATGAATAAATGCTAAAACACTATCGAAACTAAATTTTAAATGAAGTATTGAACAAGTTGTACGTGTTTCTAACTGTTTAAAAATTGGAGAACTAAAGTTTTTTACGATACGAAAAATAATTCATTTATTTAAGTACCATTACCTGAATAAACACTTTTTTTAATCAACATAAAATAAAAAGTAAATAATTTCATAGAGTTTAACATAACATTATATGATGAACTGAGAACGTAACACATGAGAGTAATTGCACCATGTCCTGTATAGAGTAGGACTGGTGAACGATGAACTATGGAATTGATTATACTTAACTATACTAAATTTTACTTGACATACTTTGAAACTAACAACATATATTTTCCACTTTTTATTTCATAGTATGGACAAACTGTAAAGATCCATTCCATAAACTCACTAGCACTCTGTATTGTGCAATGTTTGCTTAGTTTAGAAATCACTATCATTATAGATATCCACGGATACTAAAACTATTGTATGGATTAAGTGGTTATGAAATTTGCTACCACACCCAAAAAGGCCCCAAATCTTCACTCACTATCGTAAGGTCCCTGTAGATGGTAGGAATTGTACAGTGGTTGATGTATGTAGAACACTGCATTTGGCCTCATGTAATTTTAAATATTTAAGGACTCGTTTCACCCTCCCACCTAGCTATATTGTAATAGTTTCAGAAAATACTGTCAAGAAAATATTTAACCATGACAGCAACATTTAAATGGAGTAGTGTTCATAACATTTCACAAGTCACCTTCTGTTATTGCACAGTGAAACTTTATTTTAGAGAAGTCTGTGTGAGATAATTTGGAAGGAGCGGAAATTCAAAAATATCACACCCGGCATCGCTTTGTTGTAGCTTAGTCTAATATTAACTATTATTTGTTACATTGGGATCTAGTTGTTAGAAAAGTAAAGGTTAACTATTAACTATTAAATAAAGTAACTGACAGTTGTTTTATAAATGAACAATTCCACGGTAAATGCCTTATTCCCGTTTACAATCTTAGGAACTAAATATTTATACTCTTGTACATGTTGTGTAAAAGTTACTAGTGAGTCCATATACTACTTTTCAAGTTTTTTGTCACAAACAAACGGAAGTGTGATATATATTATTAATTTAATTACAACCTCCAAACATGATTATGTTTACAATTTAACTGTAACAATGAACTGTAAAAAATAAACTGCAGCTAAATAATATTTTACGATATTTTATTGAGTTGTTTCAATTATGTTTAGTTACCAACGTTCTCCAATACATGAAACCCTTAGAAATAAATTATAGGTGCAAAGTAAGGAAAGTAAATTAAAGGAAATGTGAAATGTTAAAAGGCGACAGACTGAAGATGTAAAGAAAACAGCTGACCCCATCGAGTAAATGAAGTATCCACTCTGTGTTTCCCTTTCATCAACTTTAATCCTTTGGAAGACAACTTGTCCGAGGCTAATCCAAATGTTACTCAGGAAGTGTGGTTGGATCCAGGACAAACTTCAGACCCAATCTTTGTAGAGCAATTAGTTACTTTGAATATAATATTTTGGAAGTGATTGGGATTTCAAAAATTATCAATCTATTCTCCAATTAGTGGTCTTTTTAATAATTTGATAATTAAAGATTTTCAATTCGAATATATTTCGGTTCTAAAATATTCATAACGAATTATATATTACAAACGTCAAACATTTATTTGGTTAAATGTTATCACAAATGTCACAATTTAAAAATTATTGTAATTTATAAAGTCCTACTTTAATATATCTCATAACACATTTCTCTGCGAATGGTTACTATGGTTCAAACTAATAGGGGACATACCATATTTATTGTATGACACTACAATGAATTATTATATGTTGAAATATTAATGTATTATTGCAACCTTATTTAGTACTGTATCTACAATACAATATTTACGTAGTAAATTTACAATATTTATTGCGTATATTAAGTTTTTAGAGCATATTTTTTCCGCAAGGGTTACAAATCATGTTGTATGTTCTTTGTAACTTGGTCATAAACTTTTTGAACACTATTACAGTATGGCCTTAAGCACCATTCTCCACACAATCCTTCAATATTAATACAACTAACTAAACAATGATGTTAAAAAAATCTCTTTACTGCGAAAATTCATTTTAATCCATCCGATAGTGACCTTGTCACAGATGTACTGAAACTCAGAACGAAACAAGTCTTTTTTTCAAAATAAAATTATAAAGCTGTACAGTTAGACCTCGGACTTCTTAGTATATAAATTTTGTATAAAATATAGAGTGGCAATTTACTGTCAAGTATCAAAAAAATGAATTAGTGGAATTTTAAACTGATACAAAAACAGTGTTATAATGATCTCCCGACACAGAGTAAAGTCCAACCCAAGCAGCCACTCAATGACACATCTACAATTTAATGAAGACCACCTGATACCCCTGGAGAGAACGAGTGGACAAGAATTAACTAATTGATTTTCTTATACTTTGAGTTTGATACCAATCGCATGAATAATCATTTGCCATTTCACACTCAGCATAGTATTTTTCCAAACTTGTGTGAAATTGACTCATCATAATTCATTTTTTGGTAGTAAAGTTCATTCTACCTATAACAGATCATTCCAACAAGTACTGACCATACATTCCGTCTGTTAAACATTCATTAAGTTTAAGCCCAGATTATTTATGGTGAGAAGTTATTGGAAATTGATTTGGAAGTTGTAGGAAGAGGTGGTTTTCTAGTTTTAACACAACAGCTTAATTTCATATTACTTGCAAGATGGGAATATTTAAAAAATTTAGATCATTTTAAAATTTATATGAAGAATCTGAATCCACAATTTCATGAAGATTGGCAATGAAATAGTCACTGGATATGATAAAAGAAACGTGTTCTGATCAGTACGTATGGGCGAGAGGACAATGCCCAGCTGAGAAGGATATTGAGGGCTATCAGCAAGTCTTATTGAAACTCCTCTACCTTCGAGTGCTGTGTGAACTAGTTCCTCCAGAAATCAACGCAAATGCTCTCTACTTCGGGAGTTTAAAAATAACTTATCTACTCTAAATATTCCCACCGTGCAAGATATCCCACAACGTGATGGAATGATTGAAAGTTTAAAATCTCCCTCTTTAACTTCCCAGTTGGTTTCGATTGAACTGGTATAATTACTGGTACATTATTTACATTGTAACTGGTCTATACACTTAATAAGTGGAACAATTCCTCCCTACTTTGAATATTCATGGATAAACTAACTAAATATTTATGCTCGTTTTGATGCTAAACAAGGCTTCTATTAGTTTGTGGACTGTCCGCTTTGCAGCGCTTCGAGCGTTTGTGGACTAAGAGTGGTTGTCAGATCATACGCAGTTCAATACGTAGAAAGTAAAACTGCTGTCAAATGGTGCTCTCTCTCTCTGATACTTCATATTCATTATGGTTATGCCATATACACGGACATGCATGGAGATCACTTATTCCAGTGGAACAACGGGCAATTTCCCCTACACCATGAGAATATGTGCACAGTTAGTTATCTATGATTAAACTAAATAACGTTATAATTTAAACCTTATAAATTAATTTAAATTGACAGTTCAGTTGGGTTTCCTGTCTTCAAACGACATCCTAACAACAATTAAAACACAAGCCATACACTTAAATCTCGTTGTGAAGCCTAACAATAGTCCGCCGTGGTAAACCTCTCTGTTGATCGACCGAGGTATTTTCTTTGACCGACGCAACACAATGGCTACGTGTTTCACCCAAACAATTGTCTGTCCAAGTCAACAGAACCGTGTTGATGTGAGGAGACACAAACAAAACTGACACGATATCAATGAATTCCACCCTCCCACCTGTGTGTTGCTTGTAAACCGGTGCGAAACAATATAGTTTCAAAGAAAAGTAATTTATTTTATTTTACTAACAGTAGCATAGATTTTTTAAAATAACTATATATACTATTATAATTTTAATTGTGATTAGTTACTGCTTCATAAATCAAACTGTTTGAAATATAATAATCTAGATGCCGAGTAGAACGCCTCTTCCTCCAGGGAATGTGATCGCAGATTCGATTCCTGGGATGGGGAGTCAAATATACACCTCTAGCCCCTCGGTGTTGACCTTAATGTAAGATAATTGAGAAGCTAATTTTTTATCTTTAATTTTTTTGGCAAATAAATTATTGGAAATAACGTAGAGCAATGCCTTTGAACTTTTGAAAAATTTTCTTTCCTAAAAAAATTGTTAATCCAAGATGCTTTCCGAAATATAAATTAGGCCTATTCATCTCGTTAAGGTTTTAGCTTAAATTTGACGGATAACTCAACTCATTAATTATACAATATTTAAAATGTGCTCATTGTAAAGATATTTAACACTCATAAATGTATCCTGATAGTTTTACTAACATATAAATGGTGTTAATCCTGGCTATCACGTCACCCTTATTGTATTGTGGGTCTCACATGTAAGCCTTATGGTATAATGTGAAACCATCCATATTTACTCCATTTCATGGAATTGTTTTGTTTCAATAAAGTCTTCCTTTACGTGCCATACCTATAACGTTATATTTGTTGATTGTATTTATTCATTTATTGTTATATTGTTGAACTAACACATGTTTCTACACTACATTATAGTTATTCTGTAAGAATTGTTAGCATGATCCTCTCCAGATGCACAGATTTAAGCTTCGAACAGGAGGCAGTGGCGATCAGTTCACATTGACTGCTCCAGGCCCTAGTGTGGCTATGGGGAAAGGGGGAGGTTGAGGGGAGGACAGCTCTGATCCCATCGTGTGACACACACATAACCTTTCGACCCCCTCCATCGGGTGTGACAAAGCTCCCACAATCCGTCACACGTAATCCCCGATTGTCTGCCGAACAGGTGACAATCCGCGCCACCATTTTTACACTTATTGGTATAATCATTTTAAATGCGGTGCGAGTTTATTATTTATGTATTTGTAAAAACAAAGCGACGCCCCTATAAATGTTTATGTAGATAATGCGGGCTTAATTCAGGCCGATATCACTGTAAGCCGGTTAACCATGCAAGGGTTACGGCACACATATGTATCACTGTGGGTGGCCAGCCGTATTAATTTACTCAAGTTTGCACCATTGTTTCTGCGTTAACAATGTTCTGACCAAGTGAATGGCGATATCTGGTTAATGAATGTATTTGTTTGATTAAATTCGTGGTGGATTCATTGAATTGTAAATATTTAAGTACAATTTTACTTATTACTATTTTTCAATATATACATAAAAATTTTAAAGTAGTTAAATATTTTTAAAATGTGCAATTATAGTTAAATTTATAGTTAATTAATGAGAAACTAACAAAAATTTAATAGTTAAAAATAATGTTACATGATACATTTTCTAATAATTTGTTTGGTTTTTTTCTATAAATTCAAATCCACATTTACTAAAATCAAAATAAAGTAAATTTGAATTTATAACGGCTTCTAATACAATTAATTTGTGGAGTGAATTCATTTTAAAACATTTATAGTCACGTAATTTGTTAAAATTGTTTATAATTATGATATTACTTTGGATTGCTTTCATATATAATTATTTTTGTCGTAACACAAAAGGTAATATTTAAACTACATTAGTGTAAAGTAATATGCTTTTGATTAAGTATTTAAAATATATTAAAACTGATCAAAAATAAACCACAAAACTCCATTAAACTGCACTATTAACTTAAAGTGGTAACCATTTTAAGTGTCGAGAAAAAGTTACATCATAAAATTGATAACAGATTTTTTTTGATACTTATACATTATTCATCTCTAAGACGCCGATCGTAGAGATATGGGCAAATATGAGGAGTGAATGAGTGTGATGAGTGTAGATGAACGAGTGTAGTCATTGTTGCTATCTGAGCTCGACTTAGCTCCGAAAGGACTATTTATTAACAGCCCAATAGCCAGGGCAACTATGGGACCTACAGCTTTACGTGGAATCCGAACCACGTAGTATTGGTCTGATTTTCAGCTAACTGACAAGTCTGACACTCAGTTATCTCCCCTACACAACATCCGAACATTGACTACCATTCAACACGGACACTCCAGACTTCTCTAGTAGTGTCTACGTTGATGGCAACCATTGAGCGGACGCCGTGTCGGTATTAAGAGAATCGAGCATGGAACCTATCGCCTACAATCTCCCTAACACTTTATCCCCAAGTAGCTGGGTTACAGCACTGCGCCACCAGAGCCGACTTATATTGTGTATATATATATATATATATATATATATATATATATATATATATATATATATATATATATATATATATATAAGAGTATAAGATAGACGATACAAAACTCTTATATTGTGTATCTAGCGTTTTAATTGGTGTATTTATATGTCATTAGTGTTGCAAATATATCTGGCCATTTGTTTTATAGCAATGAATTGTTTTGTGTCTCGTAAATCGAAAAATGGTATATTTTTATCAATCCAAACACGATTTTAAAAATGTCAATAGAAAAATGTACACACATAGTTTCAGGAATAAATTTGTGTGTTATTTTGATTTTTATTCTTTTTAAACTTCACCCACCAGTTTATATGAATCTGCTGCCGGCCTGTGCGTGAACTTCATTCAACTAGTAAAGTAACGATCATTATTAGATCAGTGAGGTTCTAACCTTGCTTGGCCCTTGCCCACCACAGTCCGAAGCCTAGGAACTAAGCCACCACCGGCAATGGGTTACAATACAGATTATGTCTAAACTCGATTGATTGGCTATTCTTTTTGGTCCGACAGTAGTCAATTCAACTTACTCGAGTGTGGTATTTATTGTACATAAATAATGGATGTTTAAACAACACTCAAGGGTAAATAGTTCGACAAAAAATTGTTTTTACGCTGTTAAGGACAAAAGTAGCCTACATATGGTGACGTTAGGAAAGAAGAAAATAACTTCTTCTTGAGTACACGATATAATCTAAAGTTCCTATTTGCCTGAAATTATAAAATCAGTGAAATCCCCTTGGGGAGAAATCGAAACCTATTCCTTGTATAGTTAACATACACTCTTTGTAACAAAGCCTAGGAGAACTGAAGAAATAGTTAGCCAACTCTGAGGAAGTAGGATATAAAAATATCAATAAAAGCTACTTATCAAAACTTAATCATTCAGCACTACCACGTGAACGAGAAAGGGATCCCCTGCCAAAGGTGGCGAGGTGACTGAGACAAAGTTAGTGTCAAAGCCCTCTCTTGGTCGGTCGACTAATTAATTAGCTTTAAAGTTGTGCACAAGTTCGGTAGAGTGCGCAGTGGTTGTAAGGGGGAGGATGGGGTTGCGCATATCATCAACTAAGCTGCATGTGTGCGTTCCCAGCCTTAGCTCTCAGCTCTGACTTACGACACCAATTTGTAACCCCTACGCCCTTCCACCCTTCACTGCTACCCTACACTGCCTGCTCGCACACCCACATTGTCTTCTTCTGACCAAGGGTAACTACTTGACCTGACGTTTACAGCTCACAATTAACCGGGATCGGTATTGTACATTTGACTAGAATGTTAAATGGCGTTCTAGATAATCAATTTTTGGCATATCTATACGGAAATTATGTCTTGAATGATACATTTTTTCTTGAGTCTTTGACCTAAAACTAAGTTAGTTTACGAAATAAACGTTTAATACAATTCAATAATACCTGGTAATTAAAATAATTCAAGGAAAAGTAAATAGCAAGATATCATTTTAAGTTTTCTTCAAATGACATGTATTATAGTACTGTCATGGATCACGGCAATGAACAGGAACGCCATTTCACCACACCTCCCTGCATTTGGGCCAATCCAGTTGCTCGTAGATGGTGCTATAATGTCAACAAATTACCTGATGGTGAAGCCAGAACCCTCCCGATTAGCTCCTTAGAAGATTTTATGGTAGATTACCCTTATCGACCATATCTACAGAACATTCTAAATTTTTTCAGACATAATTTATGATTGATGAATATAAAGATATAATATGGAATCTCTACGGACACATTCCTCTTTTGATAAACTACCTAATTATCAAAAATGCGATAAAGGATGATGTTAATACATCTGACAATTTCATAAGGAACTGTTAATATTGTTAAAAAAAGGAGGATCAAGATAAAGGAATGAAAAGCAACTTGGTAAAATCTTACAATGTGTTTACAAATTTATAGAATTGTGAAACCTATGAGTGTTCAACAGTTTTGATTTTTATATTTGAACTAGCTCTACCGCCCGCTTCGCCGGTCATAATATTGCGTTTGATTATATAATCAAAATGTGCAGCAAGCTTTCAATTTACACTGTATCCAATTTATATACAATTTAGAACAGCTGATGTTATGTATAATTTACTACTGTACTTAACTATTTTTATTTTTTTTAATTTAGCCTACCACAATTTTATTGAATTTGTTTTTATTTAACAGCTATTAATCAAATACAACAATCAATTAACATAAAAGAGTACCATGGGAATTTCGGAGGCCAGTGGGACTGATTCCTGAGGTCGGAGAGGAAAATTCTTTCATAGTGAGTCTCTAGGGGCCAAGATAAACCTACGTACAACATTTCAAGTCAACCGGGTGTTTAGTTTTGGAGAAATAGTGATGGGTTGTAAATGGCTTATATAAACATATATTATATAGACTAGGGGAAACACCTGCAAGCTTCGCGTGCCAACCTCGTCACTCGCTACGCTCGTGAAGTAAGCTCGGCCTTCGGTCTTACCAAGACACTCTATTACAGTCCCATTAGTGCTTATTGCTTATTAGTGGATCTCGGCATTTCGTCTAGTGAAAAAGATCGACTTCACCAGGATTCTTAAGTAGTATGACCATGAATTTTGGTTTTTGGGACAGTGGAGCCCCTTAACAGAGTTTTCTAAAATGTGATGGTAAATTAGTATCTAAGAGTAGAATACCTTCAATTTGATACCCCACTTGGGTTTATTAGTTTTAAATTACCCAATTTTGCGTGTTCTGTTTGGCCCAGCCGCCCATGTTTTTCTTATGGGAAATTTTTGACTTTCAACCCATAAAATCAACCCCTATTGATCGAGGGGGCTACCCAAATTGACCACAAGAGCTACCCAAATTGATACCGGGGGCTACCCAATTTAATCACGAGGGCTGCCAAAGTTGATTACGGGTGCTACCCAAGTTAATCACGAGGGGCTACCCAAATTAATCCTGGGGGATTGCCACAAAATATGATCAGATGGGACTGCACTAGACGCTCAACAAGTTTATAACGGTCAGATACCAAATTTAACCACAAGGGCTATTCAATTTGATCACGGGACTACCCAAGTTTTGTTGGCTGCAAGGGGCCAGTCAAATTGATCATGGAATCTACCCAAGTTAATCACGAGGGCGACCCTAGTTGATCATGGAAGCTACTCAAGTTGATCACGAGGACTACCCAAGTTGTTCACGGGTAGGTAGATAAGTTATTTACGAGTTGATAGCTAGAAAAATCTGGGGTGTCCATGTGGGATGGTAGTCAACACCAGATGTTGAGTAGGGAAGAAAACTGAGTGTCAGTCTAGTTAGTTAGCTGAAAATTAGACCAATACTATGTGGTTCATATTTCACGTAAAGGTCCCTTAGTTGCCTGGAAGTTTTGGCTATTAATAATAATAAGACTTTCTGAGGAACAGCCGACCTTAGTTAGTAACAAAAGCTGCACTCCTTCATCTATACTCATCACACTCATTCGCCCCTCATTTTCGCCCATAGTTTGACGATCGGTGTATTATGAATGAATAATGAATAAGTTGGTCACAGGTGGCTACTCAAGTTGATTATTGGAGCTAACCAAGTTGATAACAGGAAGCTATAGCCACCTAAGTATCATGGGGGCTACCCAAATCGATCATAAGGGCTACTACAGTCAATCACAGACGACAACATAATATGCTAACAAGGGGCTATCAAAGTTTATATGTGTCCTACCAAGGCAATATGTAGCTTTAAAAGAAGGTCGACACTTGGCTTCTTAAATGTCTAAATATAGATAAGTTGTTCTTTTACAAAACTACGTACCATGTCAACGTTAATTTTTGTTACTTGGTCGCGTACAATACAGTCTGAAAGTCGTCCTATCTGTGGGATAGCAAAGGCCTGACAGCTTTTTTCTCTTGTTACCGCCACCTTCTGTCAGCCGCTTGAGGATGTATACTGTTATATCGCTTTCATAAAACACTATGTGGACAACACTATTACGATGAAAACTTTAGAGAAGCCAATAATTTATATTAAAACTGTTATCATAGAAACCAATTTTTTGTAAGCCTAAAAATTGGAAAATATAAAATAGTTGAACAAATCTTGAAAATTAGTTATATTTTATACACAAAAACATTATTTATAAGAAAACTGTAATAGATAGAAGCTAACATTAAATTTGAAAGTTGTGGAGAATTATTTTTTTCTATAAAACTATAACCTCAGAAAAAGAATGTTGCCTGCCCAATAATTAAAAAATATAAAATTGTTGAATAACTCGTTAAATTTACTTATATTTTATACAAAAAAACTGATTTTATAAAAAAAAAACCGAAATAGATAGAAACTAACATTAAATTTGAAAGTTGTATTGAACTAATTCATCTTAAGACTATTTTCTTTAGAATACGAATTCATTAAGAGTGTAATGTTAAAACTTAAAAATACTCTCTCTACCTCAAGTGTTGATATTCAAAGTTTTAACTTTTAAGCCCTACTGTAAAAAAACCACAATACTGAAGAGACTGCTGGTCGATTAACTAATTATTTTTTTAATTACGAAACTTTTTTATGCTGGTCGAACTTTCCTAACTAAAACATAAAAATGTCTTCGCTACTCGAAAATTTCATGTTACGAGTAGCGATTTTTTAAATTAATTAAAATCAAGCTTTCATATAAATGGTTATGTATATCGTTTCCACACCAATGTATTACATTGATACCGTTATAATCTACGTTTCTTCCTTTAAAAAACGATATGCTATATGTGTACCTTAAAATTAGATTTACGGGTTGAATGGCCGTTGAAAAGAAACCGTGTTCTGTTTGGCCGAGCCGCCCATGTTATTCTTATGGGAAAATATCGACTTTCAAACCTAAAATTCAACCCTTATTTACTGAAAAATTTACAATTTTCAGATTTTTCCTGGTGATTACACTGTTAGGTCTATATATAGTCCAAATTTAAAGTTTCTAGCACTTCTAGAAGTACCTTAGAATTTGTATACCCTATCAGTGAGTGTCAGTTACACATCGGTCTGTAATAATATTAAGATATCTAAAAGACCCTTGGTTTCAAAGTTTAGACAAATCTGTAAGTGTACTTTTAGAGGGCACAAATTACTGTAGTTGACTCTGAATCAGTGAAATATCGGGTTTTTCGCTATATTTAGCCATGTCCTGTGAATAGGCTATACATTTGGTCAAATTAAATTATAAATGTTTCGATTAAAATCAGTTTGTTCTCTTAGATAAAAAGGTTTCAAAGTCTAGAGAAATCTGTAAGTCTACTTTTAGAGGGCACAAAGTACTATATTTGACTCTGAATCAATAAAATATTGTGTTTCTCGCCATGTTTAGCCATGTCCTATAGCCTGGCTATACATGTGTTCAGATGAAATTGAATATTTACCCATTAGATATAGTATGTTCTCCTAGATAATAAAGTTTCACTGCCTAAAAAAATCTGTAAGCCTACTCTTAGAGGCCGTAAATTAACAAATTTGATTTACACGCACAAATTGAAAATCTAGCTCTACCTAAGGATGAAAGTTGAGATAGAGTAAAATGTCATAGAGCCAAAGTTGTAGATCGTCAAAAATTCACAAATCAGACACAGAAAATGATTAGTTAGTTTTGCTGTAGAACCGTTCATTTAGCCGCTACAGTCCAATTAGAGAAACGCTGTTTTTGGCATTTAAAATGTTTGGTACTGAAAAGGCTGCCATCTTCGATTTACTAAATTTGTTTTTTAAATCCCTTCTTATTGCACATCTACAATATAAGACCTTTGACTCTACAAAATGTCAGCCTCGTAGGCTTAGTACTTTTTTAGTTACAGCGATGAGTGAGTGTGACTCAGTGGTATTTGCCTTTTATAGGTATAGATGTTAATAATAATGATAAGGATGGGAGTCTTCATCAGTACATTCAAATCTTGATACGGAAGGACTGCACTGATAAACCAGTGAGAACAGAACGGAACTGTAACTGTACAGAAAACAAAACAATCAGTCTTCAAGATAATGCAATCAAGCTTTGAGCCTGGAGACGGTGCAAGTCCAAAAGGATGCTTTTAGACCTACCACTTCATTCATGCTACGTTTGATAGAATCAAAGGGAATTATGACAGAAAATACACTTTATCAAACTTGTAATAAAATTCCTACCTACAACTTGGTTCCTTCTATATCTAAGAGTAACTTTTGTAGGTTCAACAATCATTCAATGGGGAATGATTTCGTTGTATGAAAGGAAAACAGTATATTTCTCTAAAAGGAAATCCTAAACCTAACGATAAAAAACAAAACCAAATATTAGGAACTCAACTTTCAGGCATATTTTCTACCTCACTTTCTGCGATACTTAGATTAGATTAGATTAGATTGAAAGGGGATGTACAGTTGGTCCAGCCAACCCTTGCAACGAAGCCTGAGGCTCTTTGTGCCAATCCCGGTGCCTAATCGTCGTAAAGCTGGCAATCCTTGACCAGGTCAAGGAGCTTCTTCACTAGATTAGTAATTTCCGACTGTCCCAGAGGTGAGCCTTCAAAAAGTACTCTTCTCCTGGCACCAAGAGCCTCACACTCCAGGACAATGTGTTCTGCCGACTCTTCGTCCTCCCCACAGAGGCGACAGATGGGATCCTCCGTAAAGAGTCCCACTGTTCTTAGATGCCTCCGGAATTTGCCGTGACCGGTGATGAGTCCCACCACCAGCTTGACGTGTAATTTACTCAACCCAAGAAGTGGCTTTGTTAACTTCTGGGAAGGACTTCTGCGATACTTAAGTTCACAAGTAAAATAACTACAAATGAATAGGCATTCACAAAAATCATTCTAACAAGACAGTTTAATTTTGAGGTGGTAAAAGTTAATTAAAAATATATAGTCTTGTTTTTTTAAGAAAACCCCAATGAACCTTTTTAACGATCTGTCTTTGGATTGGATATCAATGGCTACTAAGTCCGGAATGTGTTGGTTTTGAATAATGACAACTTATTGACAGTGAGGTGTAGTAAGTAACGGACCGTGGAAAGCTCAAGTATAAATTAGAAAAAGCGAAAATTTAAAAAAATAAAATTGTTTTCTACTAAGCAAGGACAAAAATGTTATTCATTTTTCTTGATTCCTTTCCCATTCTAGAATAGATTATAAAGTAGTAAGAAATCAAAGTTATAGGAAAGTGTAGTGTGAAGCCTGAGGTGAACTTAACTAGTTTTCGCTTATACCGTTAGTGATAACCAGTGACATTGCTATTGTTCAACTGTCAAAAATTTCAATATCAAAACTGAGAAACTGCAACATGAAATGTGTTGAAATGTAGTGGTCTCACAATCTGTGAAAATGGCAAAGAAAAATACGATTTAAACTTGAAGAGCTTCTTTAATGTTGCAAAGAAATAAAATCTGACATTAAAATACCATCTTATAATACTGAACTATAAAACTGCTTCAAATACCTAATCTCAGACCAGTTGTTAAACTTGACTTGAAACTCACATGTTGTTTCAGGAAATGTGTCTGAACAATGCCATGCTTTATGAATGTTTTAGCTCACTTCACACACTTCTAACCTAAATGTTCTATAACATGACTCTTTATCTTGACAATTATTATTTTCCACTCCCAGCAGCTTCAATTAAAGCTTTGAAAGTCTGAAAAGATATGTAGCATCATCCCTAAATGGTATCATCATTAATGACGATATTGTTAATCAGCGGGTGTAATTACTAAAACCTGACGCTTCTAAGAAAACTGTCACTACAACGCCTTCTCATAATGGTCACACTGTACTATTTTTCCAAAGGCGTTTTCACAATCAGTACATTACACTGAAAACGAGGGTCAAGCGAAGCGATTATGGAAGGCCTAGGAAAGTAAAGGCACTGTCTAATAGGGGGCACCTTCTCATTGAATACTTATCCAATGTATGTCCGTATGTTAAGTGAAGAGAGGACCTACTGTCCTAACTTTGCCTCATTAAATAAAGCTTTTTTATTTAATTTCCGTGTTCTGCGTTTGTTATGAGTCCAGGTTATAACTATACTACAAAATTGATTATATATTCGTGTCCAGTTTAAAAATAAAAAAAAAATACATTAAATTGTATTTTTTTTTTAATTATAGTTAGTTATCTCTTTGAAATTATCTCCACGGAACAAAAAAAATCTCCACTTATGATGTAGCCCATATTTAAAAACATTTCTAAAAATGGATTTTTAGAAGTGAGTAGAAAAGGTATAATTAACAGTTGGGTTAGGCTATGCAAGGTTATGTTAGTTTACTGATTAATGAACGAACATGACATTTGTTTTTGGTAATTGATTTTGTACTTTCTAGATGCCTCTGAAAATACGATTTATTGCTAAAAAAAATTGGTAAAGTTTGAGTTTATAATTCTTGAAGAGGTCGATTTTAGCCGAGGAAAATTCGTTTTTTTACTGAAAAATCAAAAACCTATGTTTTATGTTATGGTTAAAAACCCAACTTTTTAAAAATTGCAATTTTCAACAAATTGTTTTTTCGTTTGTTAGCCCACCGTCACTCCAGCTAAATACGTGTGAATTTGTTTTGGGAAGCTATTTATAGCTCCTAATTAACATTGTGCATATACAGTATTCACAATAAGTGATTTGCTGCAAACGTAGTTTTTCCGCGATATCTCGATAAATAAACGATCGGCGTCTTAACAATAGTAAAATAAAATAAATAAAAATTAAATAGACTAAAATAGTTACCAAATTCGTGTTCAGCAAAAAAAATTGAAAAAATCACGAAAAATAAAGGAGATAAATAGAAAAATGACATTTTCAAACATTTAGAATTTTCAAAAAATATCCAGTTATTTCTGTGGAATAAAAAGTGTATTCTCATAAAATATAGACCTGATCCTACCCAATCGTGATAAAAAAGTCAAGATTGACGATTGACGAAGACTAGAAAGCGCCTAAGTACCTTCTTTTTTTAAATTTCCTTATCAAAAACTTCTTTCTTGTCCATTGTTCTGCGTTCTTTGAAACCTGACCATTTATGGGGGCTTGGTGAACAACAAGTTGAAAAGGTGAGACATTTTAAACAATATAATTTTCATAATTCCAAGATTCTAAAGATGTTTGTGCTAAAATTAATTACGGTTACTACTCAGTGTACAAGGAACCATTCAATAAAATATATCATTAAATTCTTAAAAACCTAAATTGAAATAATAAAGGAAACACGAGGAAGTCTTTTAAAATAACTGTTTGTAGGTTATGTTTAATTTATAGTCCTTTATGTTATATTAGAGAATAAGCACTTTCTTGACCACAACTTCTTTCATTCCTAGAAGTAGAGCTTGTAACTATTCAGCCTAGAAACATTTTCTGGAATCCATTCCCCAGTTAATTTTCCTACTGACAAAATTCCAATTCGTACTCGGTGAACCAATGCGTTCGTTAGTTTATTTACCCAATCAGCTGTTATTTGCATCAACATTGGATTCCATTAGTTCGCCAGGTCCGCTTTGAACTCACTGCTGCCATTTTATGTAAATATTATTGCTTCGCATGAAGAGATTACACAATCTAAAATGTTTTGATTGTCGCCTTTGTTGTAATGGCTGCATTTCAAATCCCTTTGCTGGACCCGAGGTATTTTTACATTCAAATAAGAGTATGCACAGGATTATGTTTGCCGATATTTGAGATTGTTTTTGTCAAACGGTTGGAAATCTGAACCGATCGTTCCGATTCTGTTTCCAACAAGACATATTGTTACAGTTCAACGATCCAGTGCAAAATATTAAAATAATAACGTTTAATTTGTGTTTCAATTCATTAATATTGATTATTGTTCAACATTTATGGTCATCGTTATAGTTGTTTATTTATCCTTTTGGAATGATGATCGATAAAGTGGACAACAGTTTACCTATTTATCCTTTTGGAATGAAATGTGATCAGGAAATGGTACGATGAATCGATAAAGTGGAAAACAGTTTACCTATTTTAATAATGATTATTATTGTGGTAAGTTATTTGTTACTGTAGTCATATCCTTATTATTATTATATTATGATTTATACTTATTATATCTTTATGTTGTTATTATATTATTGCCATATTTTTATTATTATTATATATATTTCAATTTGTTATTATCTTAACTAACAGTAATCTAAACGCAGTGGCATTTATTAGTTGTTGTTATAGTATTGGTTATATTTACTGATATTACAATACTTGTATTTTTGTTCTTGATCGATGTTATTTTGTCAACTTAAGTCTTGTGGTTACTATAGTCTAGCTGTACGCTCATGTTACCGTAAATAAGTAAAAAAATAATTGTTGTTTTGTGATGTTAATTATTAAAACTATTTATATAAATTTAAATAAAAAATTTCCCACTTTAGATGCATTTAAAAAAATAATCGATTATTTAGTATATTTTACAATAAACGTCTTACTATAAGATTTTTTTTACTAACACAGTTAATATTTAGGGGTCTGTAGATAATTTCAATCATGTACATCTGTCAGTAGGAAATTGAGAAACTGGTAGTTTAGTTTGGAAAATTCGAGGATTTATTCTCCGAAACTGTCTATTTTTCATGGTTTCTTTTATGAATATAGTGTGAGGAAATCTAGTTTACACAATCAATGTGACAGTCCCCAGAGTGACGTAGTCAGAGTTAGTGGCAGTGTGAGTCTTCAGCCTGGAGTGGAGGTAACAGTATCTTAACATGAATGTTCGTGAACCTCGTGTGCGTTAAGTGAAATTAATTATTGTAAAGAGTGGTTTGATTTAAAGTGGTAAAATAGTTTCTAGTAATTTATATTTGTAAACATCTTGTTGTGTAATTTAGTTATTTAGTGAGTGCAAATAAAAGAAACAGCCAGTAGCATTAGAGTAGAATCGCCCTATTAATTTAGACCCGTTTGGACCGTAAGAGTATCTATATTTCTTATTTTCATTTATTTTATTATTTTGATTTTAAATTTATTCAACCATATGATTATCTTATTCTTTCTGTTTTTTCAACGCAGTTAGTTACGAAATCGTTACAAGCTCAAATGATTTTGATCTTATTGTCTTGAGATTTTTTAACCTATGTTGATTTAGCCTTTTCTTGTTTATTAGCTTTGGGTAATTTGTCAAACTACTAATCTCCACCTATGGAATTTACAAAAATTATCACACTGTAGTCATGCAAAAATTATTATTATTATTTTAGTTTCTTAAATTTGTTTGATTTATTGAAATACATTATTATTATGAATCAAATATTTTTCCAGTAACAAATATATAGTTACTTTTATTTGTTATTTTTTTAATTTACGTGTTTGTAGCTATATTTATTTACATACAGTTTTTGTAATGTCAATATTTTTTGTAGACGAATAAGTTCATAATTTTGTATATGTACTGTCTCTAGACATCTGGATTGCAAGGAAATACTTACATTATTCTATTCCTAAAAAAAAGACTCAATTAGTTGCCAATTTTAATATTATTTATTTTCAGTGCCGTTTGTAAGACAAATTAACAATGTGTAAAAACATATTTTAAAGAAACACTATCCAACATTTTGTACATAAAATGCAATTTTTAATTAGAGTGAATTATGAACTGGATCTAAATTAACTTATAGACTTGATTGTTCCTTGCAGCGCACTTTCAGATATCCGTCTTTCTCACGATACCCGCCCTACGCACGTTTAGTTTGTATTTATGTTTACAAAAACGTGGCCTGCAGAAATCGATTCAAATAACTGCACTTTCTTGTACTTATCTTATATCAAATTTGAACTGTTTGAAGTTTCACTTGTTTGGAATTATTTTACATAACAATGAAATGTTATATCAAAATTATGTGCCAAATAAAACTGCGTGTATTATAAGGTTAGCTATTAACTCGCCACAGTCGACAGTAAACACGGAAAATAGTTTATTTCGGATTAAACCCAACTATGTAATGGGTGGTCTCCCCCCGCATTACACTCCGAGAGGCTTAACGTAAAACCTGCATAAACATGTTATTGAAATTATGTCTCCATAAAATATTTTAATTCAACCTTTTCCACTTCACTGTCAGCAAATCACATCAAAGTCCCCGATACTAAGCCACAAAGTAGAGTATTGCTGTTGGTGAATTTATCCAGCTCCAGAGGAACATTTTGCGGTCTTGGGGGGGTTGGAGGGAGGTCGCGATCAAAGGACAACACATCGGCTTACTTCGCTCGGATCTCCACCGATAGAGAGCTTAGTGCCTCACCAATACCCCCCTCCCCTCACCATCACCATTCAACTATACTGATGTAGGTATTACATACTCGTTTTGTTTAAAAAAAAGATCCCAAGTAATTTCACTGTTCATTTAATTAGTTTTAAGATATTTTTTAATTTAAATTACACGAGTGTCTAAAATTTATAGTAGAAAAGATATTCATTTTAATTACAATTTTAAATTTAATTTTACTATGTTGTCCACAAATACCTTTAAAAAAAGATTTACTATCGATCTTACAACTATATATGAAATCAATGACAACCAACCCATTTAAGTAGAGGTGGAGAAGAAACAAATTTAGTTGTATGTAGGAGAAGACGTACCAAATATTATTCCAAATATAATATTTCTAAATATAAAGACAATGGTATTTATTTATTTCGACGGAAACCCAGTGTATCATATATACAATTCATTTACATTTGATGGCAGTAACTACAGATAAGAACGTGAAATTATGACAGCATACAACTAACTAATACAATAACAATCATGATAGACTATATAGAAGCAAACTGTACTAAGTTAACAATGGCATTACAATCAATTACATATAATACTACATCTAATAGCCATTACTACAAATAAAAAACGAAAATTCACATAACAGAAGACAAATTAATACTAGTTAACATTAACATTAAATAAACTACATAGAATCAATCATAACAGCACTGATAACTATAACGATCTAACAATAATAACATATGTTAAAGATGTGAATATTATAACAAATTAAATTTCATATCAGAGCATAAAGAGCCTTATTTTTAACTTTCGTAGCACTATCTGAAAAGAAGTTCACATAAGGAGACACAATATTCCCAAGACGCTGAAGTCTTACAATATTGTGTTCGCTTCATAGTTCGATTTCACATGTCGTCGACCAAATAAATCAATGGACCTAGTTCTCATGGGGCAGCGGAAAGAAACACACGCAGGATCTCAGGACAGTCTATGGCACTAGTAACAAGTTTGAACAGGAACATAATTCCCTGCATACTCCGTCTCGTCTCCAGAGTGAAGTCCTGCCATCCCCTCGAGCGCCGTCAGTGGAACATCATTGTAAGCATAATCCAGCCTACAACCAAGTAGACGAAGGAATTTGTCTTGCACAGCCTGGACTTGCCGCACCAAAGTGACTTGATGAGGGAACGACATGATACAGTTATACTCAAGAAGAGAACGAACAAGTGAGCAATATAGTGAGATAATCGTAAAGGGGTTGTTGAAGTTTCTGGAGAAACGAGTAAGTCTCTGGTATCTTCATTATAACTAGGGGAACAATTCAAAAACGCCTTCAAGACGTTTGGGAAAATCAATTTGGTGAATCAAGTACTAAATGTAATATCTCTAACTTCCATAGTTGATTATATCCGTGTGTAATCAATAATGAACTGTTCAATTAGTACTTTTTTAAATTACCTTTTAAAGTATATTAAAATTAATTTTAATTTCAACAAACATTAGTTTTTTAGTACCTATCTTTGTTCTTAACAAATTTCAAATGTATAAAGATGCATCTCAATAAATATGTTATTAATATTATCAAGATACAGCGTTTTATGCTTTTTACGTTATTTTGCTATTTTGTTTTTATATTTGTTTTATTTTCCTTTTTTAAACCATCATACACATTTTCGGAGCTCTACTAGCGCCTTCATTTTACTTGTTCTCTACTACACATACAATTGTGCTGAATGCTGCTTATGTATAAAATAATGAAGGCACTAAAATTTGATAACCTTCTAAGAATAACTAGTAACTATAAGAACATTGATTATGTACGGACGTAATTATATGAACTGAAAATTTTATACATAATAAGCGTCAATGCCGACGTCACCATGCTAACAATGTCTAGGGTAATTTTATTAAACTCATAATTCATTACAATTATTTAATTTAGTATAATTAATGTTTCCATTGTATTAGTTCATTTTAATAGGGTTTTATGTTGGCTTGTTTTAAATGTATTATTAATGTGTTATAAATTCAATTGTTAAAATATAAATTATGTTTATTCTAGCCTTCAACGATTACTACACACAAATTACATTACTCTTACTATCAACTCTGGTCGCTTTTTATGCTAGTGAATATGAATTAAATGTAAATTTACATTTAAATTATCTCAAATATGCAAATTTCTTGCCATAAAAAGTGTGTATAGGGTTAACTTAGTATATAACTATCAAGGAAAAATTCACAGAACTGTTATAATTTTAAATGTCTAACAAAACTTAAAAGTTACACCATGAGGACGCGGGTGACAATTCACTACTCAAGTATTTATTTATAGTCTTATGAATGTATCTCAAAATAAAAAATCTCAAGTATTATCTATTCTTTTCTTTTGGATAATTACCAGTATTATATTTATGATAATGAATATATTACCAGATATATGTAACTATTGTAACTTAATATTACACTAATTATTATTTACTTACTAAAAGACACCCCTGCACGCTTCGCGTGCTAACCCCGTCACTCACTGCACTCGATACACCTCGGCCTGTACTACAACAATTAGTACCCCCAATTAAAATTACGATATTAAATTTATTTACAATAGTACTTGACTCACATTACTTGCGTTGATACCTATTTATTTATATAAACACTCTATGATATTGCTTATCCTATTTAAAACGTGTTCATTACATTTGTTTTTGTTTAATAGCTGAAGATTAATTAAATAAATAAAATAACTGCATTTGATGACCATTGAAGCTTTAAGTTCAGTAAAGTGGAACCCTACAAATTAATTGAATATGATAAAAACATGCTTAAACCCTACCCTGTTTTTACATTATGAGAGATCTAACCTCCTAAATATTACAAATACAATTTTTTACATTCCAACAGCTGTTAACACTTTTTTGAAACCAATATTTACATTTGAACCGCTGTTACTTTATTTGCATTATGGCCGTGTTTTTCATATGGCCGAAAATGAACTTAGAGGTATACCCATACTCTTCATGGCGACAACATTGAACAATTTAAACCTTATTGCATAACTACTAACATAGTACAAATGTTTGACACCTCGACCGTATAAATTGGTCAAGAAGTAAGAGAGAAGTTCACTTTACGTATTTCTGAACTTGGTAAAGTGGGACGATCGTGTATTATTTGTAATACAGTTTTAGTCATATATGACTAAAATTGTATTTAAAAAAAGAAAAAACTCAAATTATATTTTTCGGGCTTAAGAATACCCTCGAGAGGGATTTCAATCATTCAAAAAGTAACAGCTGTTCAAATATAATTAATGATGTTTATGATATTTGAACATTGAAATCTAAATAATGGTTTTTATTACATTGAAAAGCTTATAGATCTTTCTTAACGTTTTAGAGAGAGTAAGTTTAATTAATTCAGTAGAAGTTTGATCTATTGATATAATAAATATTGTATGTCTGTCTGAGTCACTTCTCTGAGTCCGTAATACAGTACATTACCGGCGTGTGACATGAGAACCGAATGTGTATTCATCCAATCGTCTTGAGACTTTGGGAAGTTATGTATTTATCCCAGAAAAGGTGTTATTCGCATCCATATGTAGGGCTCTGCCCTTGGTCTTTAAAATGTCAGTGATAATCTAATGGAATCATATTATTAATTTAATTGATCATCAGCTGCTAAATAAAATAAATGAAAACTCTTGAATTAGGTCAAGTGATAATGTGGGTGTTTATATTTGAAATGTGTATAGGGTGCAAGTTAATTTCAGTGAGTTAGCCATCGTAAATTAATTTAGCCTAATATTATGATTTTAATACAGTTTAAACACTAATAAACTGAGGCCGAAGGCTAAGGTGTCTACGAGCACAGCGAGTTATAGGGTTGGCATGTGGAGCATGCAGTGGTGTCCCCTAGTATTAAATTAAAACCATAGGTGTTTAAATCTTCACTCTAAGAATCTTCTAAAAACTTAAATTAATACTGGTTAACATCATTAAATGTACCATTTAAAATATTTACTTTATTCAAGATAAGAATTTTAATAAGTGCACAATATGAAAGGATTGTGTATTGCTTAAATGAAGTAAGTTATAATGACGTGTTTTATTTCATTTATCAATTAGTTTTTTACTACTTTAAAATTGTACGAATAATACATATTTTTTATGCTCACATATTTCTTCCACAAAGCTCTCTTAATTAAATTTTAAAACAAAAAAATCGTAATTGGTAAACCTGGTCGGTGAATGTGAGACCCGCGGAGTATACGACAAACACACTATTTGGTAATTAAATCTTTCACCAATTGTAGTGGCAAAAAACGATTCACACCAATGATAAATCCGGAGAGAGGAGTAGGTTGTATTGTTGAAACGAAAAAGTGGAAAAAAAAAACTACCAAGTGAAAGGTAGGTGTGCTGATGATGGAAACAAAGAGAGGTAGAACCAGGTGGAGGGTCTCACGCCGCCGCTGGCGCTCCTGGTGGCGGTCTAATCAATTAATGAGCGGTCGGACAAGCCACACGGCACGGCAAAAACAAGTCTCTACCACTTCTGAACCTTAATAAATAATCAGCGACCTCATCAAACTTTACTTGTTACATCTCCGCTACGTCTGGAGGCGTACATTTTATAGTTACTTCTCCATGTTTCAGTTACTAAAGTTGAACACCACTCCATGTTGTCAGGAATGTTTGGTGAATTAACTACAAATAGTATTGTTTGTGAAAAGTTTAGTGTTACTAATCTCTCCTTTCAAAGGTCGCTAAGAAAGATGAAACATAGTGAATCAAGACTTGGGTTGTGATTTTTTATATAAATTAGCGAGACACGAGTTTGACCCCTGACTTGGTACACAGTGCATGCATGTATTTAAGTATTTGCATAGTAAATGTTGCGTCTTTTACTGTAACATTGTGGAAAGCTTACTCCTAGGATTAATAATAATTTTTAAAAACTCATCTTGAGTGATATTTTGCTTAAACAAAAATTGTTTGGACGAAATTAAACAAAAACGTTACTTAAGACAATAATAAGTAAATTACAAGAACGTATACCATCTTAATCCTGTGTAATGTAGTTGCATCATGGAATATGGCCTTTTCTCCTTTAAGGGTTAAAGGATTAAAACAAAAATAAAAGCTCTATATTACTACCACATAAAACGCTGTAAAAGTATATTAAATAAGATTAAATAGTTTCAATATAGACTAAAATCGTATCGTTATATGAAGTCTGGTTAAGAAAATAACGCTAGTGTTGTCATTTTAGCAACACAGTCACAATAGAACATGTAGTGAGGAGGTCGGCGCCTTTTGTCTGCTTAAGGGTTGTAGGACGGGGTTAGTCATGACAAGACATGCTTCTACTCTGAACCCAGGAACAATTTGTAGTATAGTATGAGCCAGCGGTCTTGACCGGAGGGTTCGGACGTTGTCGCAAGATAACGGAGACAAGCAACTTCGAGCGTGGCTATTCCTTAGACGGGTGACCGTCTGAGCGATCCCGTCCTTGCATGCAGCCCGCCTGCCAGGTCACTGATGGTGGTTCGGAAGTCACCCTTATACCGTTAGTCCCCAGATTAAGTGTTAGAGAGGGCTTCTTAGCCCTAACTTCATCTGGTAAAATAAAATAGTCTTTTTTAGTATTGACTTATGCGTGTGAGATAATGTAAGCTATGAGATTTTAATGTTTCACAAGATTTTAATGTTTCACAAGATTTTAAAGGTATTCACCATACACTTATGTTAAATAGTGCTTACAACTGTCGTTTTCAAAATGCTATATACTCAAATTTCAACCTCTAAAGTAAATTTAAGATGAATTCAATTTATAAAAAAAATTATATACAAATATTCAGCTCTTTCAATTTTACATCCCTCCATATAATTTATTAATTTTGAATTTAATATAATATTTTTTTAGTTTGGTTTGAAAAAATTCAAAAATTTTTAGTTTTATTGAAACGAGGTACAACTTTAAAATGTTGAACAAAAAATACTATTAACTTACTTAGTTGATATATGGATGGCTTGGATTTATAGATGTAAGGCTCATGAGTTAATCAGACTCTTGTTAGAAAGAACATAGCAGAAATTACAACTGACGAAGAGAGGATGTTATGTCTGGCATTAACCAAATGTTCAATGTAGTTAGTTTTGAATAGGTTCCAGGTTTAAGAACTTCCAAGATCACTTCAACAATTGAAGTGCAGCCAGTTTGGTTGGAGACTTTTAGCCGTGAATTGGATATGCCTTTGCACTCCGTACAAACATTTTTAGTTTGTGTTAAAAACTCCAGTCCATGTTAGAAAAGTACTAATGAAAAACTCCAAGCATATTTTGAAAATTTTGTAAGGGGTTCATAACAAAAATCATAGTTTAGTTATTTTATAACTTAGAACTATGATTTATGTTTTGTTTTATTTGTTATAACATTCTACATGTAAATAAAAATAAAAGATAAAAATAATATATATATATATATATATATTTACTTTATTAAAACGTGTATATAAAACTTTTTATAAAATTTAATTTTTTTATAACTCAAAAATATTTTATTGACCTATTATAAGCCATTGTTATTATTATATTTCTTATATAATTACAAACTTGAATGCAAGATTTCGAGCACATAACTTCATAAATAAATCCATATTTAATGAAATCTTGACAAATTTGAAATTTAGCATATATACTGTATACAGTATATTATGTATTCTGATCAACTTTGTTTCTAAAGCACCAGTCACTTTATTTAATTTCTGCAAATGATGAATAAGTAATGATAAATGTAAAAAATGCAGATATATATTTATTTATAAAACTTTTATGAGTAAAAGTCACCAGGTCAAAAGTCGTAAAAAAATGAAAACTAGGGGACACCCCTGCATGCTACGCGTGCCAACACCGTCATTTGCTGCATCCGTTACACCTCTGCCTTCGGCTTCGGCCTCGGCCTGTGAATTTTTAGTACAAATAATAATATATTAACTGTATCACGTAAAATGACAATATTAAATTTATTTACAGTATCTTACTCACATTACTTAAACCCATTCATTAGTATAAACACTCAGTGATATTACTTAGCCTATTTGAAACGTTTTAATTTCATTTGGTTTTGTTTAACAGCTGAAGATTAATTAAATACATATCCATTAGATTACCATTGAAATCTTCAAGTTCAGTAGAGCGGAGCCTTACAACCTAATGTGAATAAAACCGCGCCTACAACCTTCCCTGTTTTAACATTATGACAGATCTAACCTCCTCAATATTACAAACACAATTGTTTGCATTCCAACAGCTGATAAGACTTTTTGGAAATCGTTATTTACATTTGAACAGCTGTTACTTTATTTTCATTAAAATCTCTCTCCGTGTTTTTCTTATGGCTGAAAATGAAATTTGAGGGCTTCCCATACACTTTAGTGTAAAGATATTTAAGAATTAAGACCTTATTGCACAACTACGAACAGAGGCAAATTTTTGACACCTCAACTGTCAACAAATAAATGACGAGTTGCGTTGACAAAAAACGGCTTCACGTATTATAAACAAGGATTGTTAAACAGCTGATAAAATTAAATGTTATAGAAACTTGAAAAAATATAAATTGCATAAAAAACAGATCAAACATAAAATACGCCTACAAACAAAAACAAAATATCATAAGAATAACGTAAACAACTGACGCTCCCGTGCAAACACCATGTGACAGTGTGAGTCATTCGCGCGCCAAAACAGCTGTAAAAAACTACTTCTGATAAAAAAAACATTGTCTGCGTCGGACCAGACGGGGGAAGTTATACCGTAGACCTTCTATTATCTATATATATATATATAAAATCCAATGTATGTTTGTTTGTCTGTCTATCCTTTATGCGCTACCAAACCGTCCAGCCGATCACCATGAAACTTGGGGAAGTTGTTCTATATATCCCAGGGAAGGTTTCTGTCCTATTCCCGTTTCTTTCTCAGAACCCACACACCCCTCAGGGCTCCATCCCTTGGACTTCTAAAGTTTCAATGTTAATCAAATAGCAGGATGCATGAAGGTATAATAAGTCAAATATAAAAAGAATATCAGCTGTGTGTTTTAAATATGTCAAAATTATACTGTTTATATTTTTATGTTTTGATTTCTTGTGAAGCTATATTAATTGATTGATTTATTTGATTAACAGCTGTTAAATAAAAAAAACAATCGATTAATCGATAGTTCTTAAAAATTTGTTCTTAATTTTCAGCGTGACGCGGTTTCTCGACCAACATCCCATCCCAAAGTGTCTAACGGGCGCAAAGAAGTATAACTTTAAAAACATTCGATAGAGTAGACTATAAAGTACTACTACGCTGAACTATATCTAAGTTTATTGTATCGTAATTTGTGCGCATTGGAAAGTTTATAAAGCCATCAAGAAGTATCTTGTGAACGTCTGAAATATCGAACGTCGGAGTTTTTGGTATAAACTCGAAGGTCCGATTTTCGGAACGAAAATTGAGATGAAGTCCTACAGTCATGTTATCGTTCAAAATGTGAAAGCATTAATAAGTTTAAGCCTCTTGATCAACCTCAACATGTCCATGCCCAACAATATTGCAGCGTAGAGCTAACCTATGACATTTATAAATTAGTGATCTTTAGCTCAAGAATTCTAAAGATTAAAAATAATAAGACTAACTTTTTAAACAATTAAAATATGAAGTGTTTGGTTATTCTTCACGATAAGTTTCAGTATAAATATAGGCCTACCATTACCAGATGAATTGTAAAAAAAAGTTATTTTCTCTTAGATAGTTGGAGAATAATTTTAAAGTAATATAAATATGAAATGACATAAAAGGGAAAAGGAATACAAAATATATAAGTATTGGAACTCCGTTTATCCGAACTCTAACTATCCGAATCGCTGATTATCCGACTTGCTTTCAGAATATCATAAAATAAATCTTACAATCTTCAGTTTTTTTTAATTATGTTCTGGGGAAAAAACTAAAACCATACAACAACAAAGAGTAGTGTTTTTAATCCTTAGGGAGATAAATCATACATATATGTATCACAGTAAATAACACATAATATGCCTCAATAAATACTGTAAAATGTAACACCGTCTTAAAATAACAAATCCAAATTCAGCCAGGAAACATAATGCGATAGGTATAATGTATTGTCTACTCACGCTATTGTACTTACCTCTGTCAGGAGGATGCACGACCTGCTGCCCAAAAACGGAGAAGACAGTCAAACATATAAGATGTTTGGCAAGCAATAACATTCGTTTACAGGTTGGTACGTAAATATACATAATAGTACACTAGTTTGTAATAAACTGTAATTAATTATAATAAATTACTTTTCTCATTCAAAATATTGTTTTATATCCCATTTCAACACACATGCATTTGATTACATGCAGTAATTAAATAAAATTAACTGCTTTTAGACAAAAAGCTGATTATCCGAATATTTGATTATCCGAATTGGGTCTGGTCTCAATTGATTCGGATAATTGGAGTTCTACTGTACAGTTCTGCCATGCCAAACATGTATGTTATGTTTAGCATTACACAACTATTTATTTATACTTTGTTTATTTTCCTTTTTATGTTTTATCGTACCGGTTTTTTACTCTACAACCATAGAAAAGATTTTTTTTGTTATAAACACCTAAAAATGGTATATCCGAACTGAAACTTGTCGTGGAGAAATTAACAAAAACTTCATATTTCAAACGTTAATTTAGTCCTACCATAATTAGTTGAATAGTACAACAATAATTTTCTGTTGTTTAGTTTAAGAGTAAATTGAAAATTATATTAATATAAGATAGCATAAAAAGGAAAAGAAAGAAAGTGTGAATGGATATGGTCATGTTGTACTAAATGTGTTGTTTAGTATAACATATCTATGCTTGTTTATTCTTTGTTTCTTTTTCTTGTTATATTACGTTCTATGTATATATTTTAAATTTACCCTACATTTGTCTAAAAGAAAATAACTTTTTTACAATTTACGGGTTAATTTTATTATTTATTTAAGACATTTGACAGGCAGTATTAGTGTGACAGTTTATGTATTATTGTAGTGTAGTAGGAATAGAGTGACAGTGTCACTGTGCTGGTTGTGTGAATTTCCGTACTCGTCTTTTAACTGACAAGTTCAAGGTATGCGGATGAAGAATTTTCTGCAATTGAATTCAACTCAATATGTGACAAAACATAGGCCGACACTCATGCCTACAAGAATGTGACGCTATTCCCGTCAATATGAAACGCCAATTCATCGACTACTACACAATGGAGTCATCCTTGAGTGTTGCACCCTCCATGGAAGCAATGTGACGAAATGGCTGAATGGTGTAAAAAGCGTTGTCCAGTTGGCCTCAGATATTAGTTATATAAAGAATGGATATTATACTTTCTTTACATGTCTCGGCAAGTTATTTTTACGGCCTCCTTAAAAAAATGTAAGAGTTTTGATTTTAGTTTAATTAAATTCTACACATATTACCGATCGAAGTCTTCAAAAATCGTGACCACGGTGACATTATAAAAAGTATATAACAAAATAAACCCAATGTTTACCCATTTCACTTGGTTCTTATTGAGTTGTCTTGGTTAACTTAATTGAATTTTAAATCAATTATTTTTACGTAGGCTTGAAAACTATTACAGAAAAAGGTGATTCAATGATTATGAAGAATCACCCCCACGGAACTTTGTGGTATGAAAGAATATTGACTTTGGGTTACACACATAGGTTAAATGGATTTTTGGAGAGAGTTGCATTTGTTAAATATAGTTATTAATTTCAATTATTTATTTAAGCTCTCAGTTGAACAGTTATATGTCCAATTGTGTTAGGAATAACTTAAAAACACTTAATAATAACAGCGTTTATATTTAATCTAAACCTACACTTAATACGGTAAGTCCATTCTGTCTGAAAAAAATTTATTCGTTTATCAATCGTCGATATGCCAAGGATTAACATAAGTGAACCCGGGATCAATCTCAAGTGGCAAAACGTTCCGGTGGAAGGGGAGGCGTTGATCCGCACGCGTGAGGGTAGTCCCTCGCACGCACACGGGCCACTCAATATGTTGCGCCTTGTTTGCACGCGGACAATAGGAGCAATGAAAACAAGGGTCATGCCCCCCCCCTCATCTTTACTTTTGTGACGTCCTTCTGTTGTCAGGTTGCCACGTCGAGTCGATGTCTTGCAGTTGGCGGTCCTTTCACACGATTTGATCCGATATCTTAGATATATCGTTCGATTTATTTACAGTTACACCTTTCTCAGTGGTGAGTTTGCCGGGTAATCGAATCAAACGGTAAATGATATTAAAAAATAAAATAAATTTGGATTATAGCATTTGTTGTCTTATTTTATAAAATAGTAACTACTCTCAAAATATTTTCTTAGCAATTTATGGTATTTTTTACCCATTTTTCTTTTCGTAACATACGGAACCTATAAAACAGTTACAAAATCAATGAAAAACGTACACCCTCCAACCCACACATACACGTACAGTTATAGTGACCCTCACGCCCACCTACTCATACACCTACTGTGGTAATGACCCCCCCCCCACACACACACGTACTGTGGTAGTGTGAATGGGGCTGTCCTGCATGGTGAACATATAGGTTAAATTAGTATAGGTTTGGTTATGTTACATTAAGGTTAAAAGTCGTTGGCATCCGACAACTGATCCTAAACGTATGTAAGCTTACTATTCATTTTGTACTGTCCGATGTATAATATGAATATATAAGAATGTATTCTATTGGTAAGAGGTCATAATACAATTTTTACTTAGCTTAGTACCTTACTTCATAATCAATTAATGTAAATCCACAGGACAACATTGAGCTGAAAATCTTACATGTAATGTAAAATCAACTGAAAATCACTTCCAACATTTTTATTTCAAATTCTGATTATGTACATGTTTTTAGTTTGTATTCGTGATCAAAAACATCACTCATTGCAAGTTTACACGTTAAAACCTGTCTACATTCACTGCAGGAACAATTATTTTCAAAAATTACTTTTTTATTCCAGCCGGAAATGGCGGGTCTTAGCTGGGAAATATTTATTCCAACACAAGTGCAGTGAGGTGGGAGGCTTAGTGGCCGTGAACGGCTGTAATCCGGCCGTGTCAGCGGGCTGAGAGGTTATGTAGGTCTAATCCGCTCGGTGACCACTTGATCACGGTGTGTTTGCGCGGGAAACAGCTTCCCCCACCACGCCACGGCCTTTGGTCAGTACAATAACAATGCGATATTCTTTATTAAGAATTGATTTTTAAAACAAATCTAATATGATCTGGTGATTCACAATGGTGGACAGCTCAATCATACAAAGTATTTATTTATTTCCAATAATAAACCACCTAAGTTTAATATACAGTCTGTGACATGAAAAATTAAACTGGAATACAGGCAACAATGCTAAACTAACAAAACAAATAAATATGAAAATAGAGTAAGAGTAATATAAAATAGATGTTATAAGAGTAATAAGTATAACCCGTAAATAATACAACAAACAATCTCGACAAACATAAGGCTAGTAATAGATAATAACAATAATAAATAGAGTGTACAGTAATATAAAATCAACAATATGATAAAAATAACAACAGAGATTAATAATATTGTAATGCAAATAAAAGTAGCCTAATTACAAACAAATTAGGGCAGATAATAACCTCCCGCAAACCATAATTAATTGTAAAAACTTAATTGTATGTAGATGAAAATAAATAAAGTATGACTTATGTGTGCAGAAAAAGTTCAAACTGAATATATTTTGAGATTAAGTCTAAAATTGAGCCATCGTGCAAGGACACAATATGTAATCCTGAGGGCACTAAGATAATGAGTTCCTATAGGGGTTTGAACAAGCATAGATGAGAAAATGAAATAGAATTGGTTTTAAAGAAACTCAATTCTTCAGATTTAAAAAGGAAGTTCTATATGACTTTGAATTTTAATAAAAGTCACACAACACAAATTTATTACAATATAAGCACAAAATGCACAAATATATTACAATACAAGTACAAAATGCACAAATACTATGGTGATCGATTTCGTTGAACCACGCCCACCTTCCTCAGACCAGAGGAATTCACAAAAGAATCCTCACGATACCAATGTACGTGTGAGGGTGGGTCGATACCAGTGTACGTATGTGGGTGGGTGGGTGGTTCGATACCAATGTACGTGTATGGGCGGGTGGGTGTATCGATATCAGTGTACGTGTGTGGGTGGGCGGGTGGTTCGATACCAGTGTACATGTGTGGGCGGGCGAGTGGGTCATTACCACTGTACGTGTATGGGTGGGCGGGTGAATCAATACCACTTTACGTGTATGGGTGGGCGGGTGGGACATTATCACTGTACGTGTATGAGTGGGCGGGTGGGTCAATACCACTGTACGAGTATGGGAGCGCGGGTGGGTCAATATCACTGTGCGTGTATGGGTGGGTTGGTGGATCAATATCACTGTGCGTGTATGGGTGGGTAGGTGGCTCAATATCACTGTGCGTGTATGGGTGGGCGGGTGGGACACTTGCTGCACTACAATGTCTGTTACTTAAAAATTACACTTGAATTGTGTCAAGTGTTTCATTGTTTGAAAACTGCACAATAAAAACTATCAAAAACAACAAAACCATAAAAATGTATTACATGAAATTAGTTAACAGAAATAGTTGATAGACTGAAAGTTTATAGGTTAGTAATTGTTTATATTCCAGCAATAGCACGATGTGGTAATGGGGTTTACTAGCCCAGGCTTATTTGTGTTAACTACACCATGTGCGCTATGTTACTCGTAGGCGGCTGGGTATATGAAACAATACCCAAAAAACTATATTTACTGTCCGAATGTACAATTAACAACCCGAATGTACAATTAATAAAACGTTTGGTAACGTTGCTGTGAGTGCATTTAATACATTTACTGAGTATAAGCTAGACAATTCGTATCAATAAACGAAGTCAGGTGTACTCCCACCCACCCTACACATTATGTTAAGGTAACCCTCACTTGTCTTACATAACTTTACCCATATTTCAATTATCAGATGGTTTAACCTATTATTTCAATATGCTATCAAATATATGTTAAAAATTCTCAAGAAGAATAAACCATGTTGCAAAGATAGAATGTTTAACATTTATTCAAAATTTAGTAAAACTTTACTTCAGAATAGTTCGATTCTACAAATTCATAAGTTAACAACGAAGAGTGACTATCTTCGTATTTCTTGAAGATGTTTTAGTGAAATACAATTTTTCCAAGACTGTAGATGAAAAAAAGTTCTTACTCCAAAGTTACTTAGGTCAGCTTGGACAACTCAAGAAGTTTCATTTGAAATTGGGAAGAACTGAGCGTATTGTCTTATCTGCTTTCATTATAATTAATATATATTTGGTCAATATTTTCAAAACTTTAAGTATTGTTTCGTAAGGTTTAGGCAATTACATTTCATAAATAACTTAAAGGAGGAGACAACTCTGAGCCTCAATATGCGAATGCTTTTTTCCCATGCAGCCTATTTTCTTACAGTAGACCCGTTCTTTTTATCATTTAATGTTTAACTACTGCCAATTTCATTACGAAACGAAAAAGCGTACTTTAAGGGAATATTTTTCATTTTAGCAGTACCATTTAAAAATCTTCTTTTAGTAAACCTCTATGATACAAAATCTGCATTTTAAGTCAGATTGGGTTATAATTGTTGAAACCATGTTATACGTCAGTGGCTGAATGGTATTTCGCTAGTGTAGGATACTCCTGCACGTTTCACACGAGAACCCTCCCACTTGATACAGTCTTGTCACCTCACTCATGTAATTATTTTGTTTTTCTCCACATTGAAAGGTAACGTTGCTAAAAAATGTCTTATGTCAAGTTATACGTCCATAAGCTCTCTTATTCGCATGGTGAATGGTCGGTAGCGTAGTTGGTGAAATCCAGATTCATAAGTTAAAGGTTCTCAGTTCGATCCCAATCAGAGTAAAAAACATTTTGAGAAGGATCAGCCGATAACCACCGGCTGTTGATTAGTCATTGGGATGTTAATTAATGACACTTTCTAAGGAATAGTCGGCCTTAGTTTGTAGCAAAGAATACATTCACTATACAACACTCATAACACACATTCGTAATTCATATTTGCCCATATCTTAACGATCAGCATCTATACAACTAACAAAGGCTCTGGATGACTGCTATTGAGATAGTTACTAACAATCTTATTTTAGCTCTTTTAGAGAAAATGTTTAAAAATCTTTTCTTACTACAACTAAAGCCTACAATTTATTTATTTCCAATGGCATCCACCAATTCAAACGAAGAATAACAAATGCAACAACAAAATATATAATGAAAAGATAATACACAAAAAGTTATATATAGAACTAACTAACAAATAACATAAATAGGATTGACAAACAAGTAAAATAATAAAAAAGTTATAAAAACAATGAATACTAACATTAGCTTTATCAATTGACCGTTTACAGCAATAATTAAATTCGGATGGAAACATTGAACTGAAAGTACATAAGTTATTATAATGAGACTAGAATGATAACGCCAATAAAAATAAATTTTAAGGAAAATAAATATATGAACATAGAGGCAATTGACCTTAACAAGAATGAGGTACAAAAAAACTTATGACTAAGTTTGACTGACTAAGGCCTTTTTAATTTTAAGTTCAAAAGAAGATATTGCAATAGCAAAGAAGTGAACTTGCTTCTAGTCAGAAGAAGTTAGGTGATACCAAGTTTTAAAGTAGTTGGTCGACATAAATATGCGTTGAAAAACTGTCCTTGATCGTGTCCCCCTAGCAACTGTGAAGTCCACACAAGATAACAGAGGAGGACAGTCCAGTGTCCCATTGACGAGCTTGAAGAGAAATAATATATTGTAAAGCTCAAACTTTTATCTGAAAGTTATTTATTAGCATTGGATTGTTCATGATATGTAGATAATATTTGGAGATTTCAAATGCTTTGTCATTGCTTGATTTTTTTCATATTTTGCATTTATTGTTGTATGTCATTAAGTATTTTGCCTATTTAATAACTTGCTCTGTGTTTTGTTAACTGATTTCATAGTTTGCATTTCTTTTGTATATTTCATATTGTGTATTTTTTATTAAATCTTTTATAATTATGTTATATGTGATAGTTTTTTTAAGAACTTTTGACTTTCAACAGTAATCTTTAGTATCTAGCATGTAGTATTAAGTCTTTTCTGATTTAGTATGGGTTAAGGTTAAAATTTTAAAAAAATTTTGAAATGTTTTATATGTAGGCTAAGTTAGTAAGTACACCTAAAGACGGCAGGAGTTTGTTATATCTGTCGAAACGTTGTGTTTGTTTCTTAAACACTCAAAGCATTGGAAATCTCCAAATATTAAAATATTATCTACATATCAAGCTCAAACTTGTTATAATGAATATTTGTAATATGTTTCATGGCGGAGAGAAGTTGTCTTATAGTTTGTGAGAAATTGTGATCAGTCAGTAATGGTACCTGTCTTTTATAGTCATAGATTACTTCTAAGGAAAAAATTAAGATGTCTAAGTTTTAATGGTAGTCAAAATAGGCCTAGTAGGTGTTGTTTATAAGATAAATCTTCTTGTTCTTCTTTTTCTCTCTTTTTCTCTTATTTTCTGCTCTACGCAGGTCTAACGTACAGCCTCTTCTAACTCTCTCTATTATTCCATGCTCTATTCTTGTTATCACGTTCCAGTCATAGCCTCCCTCTTTCTTCAGTGCTAATCATAAGGGAAAAAATCATACGTTCAATGTGTTCATAGTTTCTCAGCACAACTTCACACGGAAATTCCACTAAAAACCTTGCGTAAGATAAACGTATACATCGTAATAAAACAAGTCACGGCTCCCCTCCCCACCCCTTTCCAACTTAGATAAGAGCGATGACTTGTCAGGATAAGTTAACTGAGAGGCTGTCGACACGAACACTATCATGCCGCTGGAGAATAAATCAATGTTTTCACAATACACGTAGAGGCGAGATGAACGTTTTGAGTGAGGGTAGTAGCGTGATCTCTCTGCACGCAGCCTCCAAGTCATGGCTCGACCACGCGATAGGTAGGGGTGGGTGGGAAGCGCCAGGTGTGTCCCCGTGGTGCGGAGAAATCAAAAGCCCAAGGGTAGCTAACTTAATTACACCTAGGGGCCGTAATAGCACTCATACGGGCCTGTTTGTTTTAGTTTTTACTTAACATCTGTTATGATTTGCATATTAAATGCTCCTTCTTTTTTCGTAATGTAAGACAAACATCCATTAGCCCGCGGAAATCCAACTGTAACCTCCTGCTGCTGAAGCAGCCCACTTGTGACGATCGGGCAATATTACGAGAGACTTTTTTTAATTCCCCGTAATTGTTGTTTGATAAGAGGAATCAATTAAGTGATTCTATTGATATTAAAATTATATTCTTGTAAGGGTAAATATATCATTAAGTCATAAATAATTCTACATAATTTAAATTGTTACCTAAAACTGACCATAAATGCTTCGGCTATAAATGATTTAGTTGGTGACGACATTCTCTTATAAAGTATTGAAATAGTTTTCGATATGTCAGGTGTTTTCTTTTTCAACAATTTATCAAGTTGTAAGAAATGTAATGGCTTTATTTTTCTAAATATCATTTATTTGAATAATAATTAAGTAAAATAAGCAATTGGAAATGTAATAAAAACACAAAACATCTATTTGCGAACAGTCATTATTTTAAAAATATTTGTTTTAAAACTAATTAAATGTCTGAAGTACCACTGTATGTGTAGGAGTGGGTGGGCGGGTCAATACCACTACACGTGTAGGGGTAGGCTATCCAAAGTTTACAATTATTTTCCTGTTGCAGGTGTTAATTTATTTTATACTTTATTGTGGAAGCCACAGATAGCCCGGTGTTTATAGATGGTACATTTTAGTGTCCTCACATACACTGGGTTTATATAAGCCTAGGCCTATTAAAGAAACGCCACATTCAGGAAGATATAAGTTATTTATTTATTTTACGAGATCAAATAGTTATTTAACAACAATAAATTAAATGTTTTGACAGACAGCTCCTGGTATAAGGACTAATGTCGGTATTGGCCTAAACGGCGAAGGTTACACAAACACATAGCGATGAACCAACGTGACGCTGGAATAGTTGGGAAACTCCAACAAAATTTCACAAGAGGTGAATTTTCATATTGACTCGAACCCGCGTGAAACCAAACGCAGTCCTTGTTTAGTTACTCACCAAATGGGCAAAAATTACATTTTTAAGAACATTTCAAATGCGGTGAACCCGTCAGAATTGAACAGGTTGATCAGACTTTATCTTGAATGAATTTTGGTTTTAGCAACATTTTAAAATAACAACAAGGTTTATTGCACGTGTTAATTTATTTCTAATAAGCTAATAAACAGTGAATTTTATATGAGAACATGTTTGGTGGTAAACTAAATATTAATTAAAGAGCTACTTACAATTCACGGGTGAAGCCTTGGGAAGCGGAACATAAAAGACGCAAATCACTCAACCGCTACGGACAATGTTAGCGCTGAAGGCGCTAGAGAGTAAAATAGAGTAACGCGAAAAACAAAATGTTCCACTGGCGTATGATTTGATATATGGGTATAATATAATATTTGTAATTACTATTAAAATTTATATTTTCAAAAACCTAAATTTGATGTGTGCGTTACTATATAAATGTAGTGTATATAATATAGATTTAAAACACAAGTGTTAGAAAATGATTTTACTATAAACATATTTTGTTTAATTATTCACATCCTCTTTCCTGTTGAGTAAAAATGTTTAAATAGATTTACAGTTACTTATAAAACGTCCAGACGTACTACCAGCTTGTAACGTCCAGACGTACTACCAGCTTGTAACGTCCAGACGTACTACCAGCTTGTAACGTCCAGACGTACTACCAGCTTGTAACGTCCAGACGTACTACCAGCTTGTAACGTCCAGACGTACTACCAGCTTGTAACGTCCAGACGTACTACCAGCTTGTAACGTCCAGACGTACTACCAGCTTGTAACGTCCAGACGTACTACCAGCTTGTAACGTCCAGACGTACTACCAGCTTGTAACGTCCAGACGTACTACCAGCTTGTAACGTCCAGACGTACTACCAGCTTGACACTTAAACATGGCTGAGAACTAAGCAATAAGTAACATTTCAGTATTTTAGAATTTGGCTTCAGTGTCTTAGGGGAGTTGTACGCACAATGTAAACTTATAACATTTTAAAACTAAAAATAAGAAAATAAAATGAAACCCTTCCTATAGCACATATTGAAAATGGACTAAATTGATTAACATTATTTCTTAGCTTTATATAGAATTTATTAAAAAATATATGGATTCCTAATCGTGAAATCTTGTGTTAGTTGATTTTAATATCAACTAAATACTTGAAAAATTAATTCGATAGTTCGATCAAGAAAATTTCTTTGCACCATATTTCCAGTAAAATTTTAAAAACTATTTGTTTTAATTTTGGATCTTTATTTTTATTATATTCATTAGACTATATTTCTCACATTATAGACAAATATAAATTGGTGCATAGTTATATCTGTATTAAGTAATGATCAAATATTTCGTATTTTCAATGTGTAAATTGCTAAATCAAAGAATTATTTGTACTTTTATCGTCCAATATTAATGTTTTCCAGTTCTGTGTCTGTTAAATATTATATATACTGTGTATACATATTTCATAGGATGTTATCACAAACCCTATTTATTTAAGTAAACCAGCTGTTTAAATAAGCAAAATAATTCTGTAACGAATTATATACAAACACATTTTCACTACAGTACTATGAGTTCAGCTGTTTTCGTTATGTGTTTACAACCTGCGAAACATCATATTTTCAACAGCTGTCTATCGTTTACTACCGAAAGTAACATTGTTTACAACCGAAAATTTTCCACAGTCAACAACACCTGTTTTTATTCCGTAGTGTAGGGAAAAGTATCGTTCAAAACTCGAGTGAAAGTGTTTTGTATGTCCTCGACCATTCGAAGTGCTCGACAAGTCTCGCACTTCAAACATATAGTCTCGAACATGCAAAACCCCACTTTCCACTCTTGTTATGAAATATACTATTTTAGCACTGTACCGATATCTATTGGAACGAAATCGTGATCAAAACAATGAAACATTTCTTACAGAGGAAGAAACAAATATTTGTTATTGCCGCTGTTTAAATAAATTGTTTTTTTATTATTTTTATCTGACTTACGATTTTTCTCAAATAGCCATAGGTCAGAGGAACAAATAGAAAAACTACTTGTAGAATATTTTATGTATAAATAATTGAGAAGAATTTAAATTATTATAATTATTACACAAAGACAGTCTTAAACATTTTCTTCACAATTTTGCAATAATTAGAGTTGTTTTTACTATTAATAGGTATGTGAATAAATCTCTTAGAGATTGAAAGGCCTATACAAAATCAAATAGTTTACTTTTTTGTGAAACTTTCTAACCTAATTGAGTATCAAATTACAGCATTATTTTTAGTAAGTAATTTTAGTTGTATTTACTTAATTTTTTATTGTTTGCACAAAAAATTATATATCATCTACAATTTCATGCTATGACTATAATTTGTCCCTCTTCAATAATTCTATCTGATCTGTAACATTTATTAATATTATTTGTGTGTAGTTAAAATAATGTTAATTATTTTGTTAGGTCTAGTAATACGTTATGTATTTTGATAAAATTAACTTGACAGTTGCAATAATAGGAATACTAAGACGAAACACAAATTTAAGCTTTAATAACTATAATATATTATTCATAATAATATCAAACTCAGGAGTAATGTTATTATAAAAGTAAAATAATTATCCAATAAACTTATCAGTTGGATTGCTTATATTGCAATGCATAATCACAACTAATGTCACAAGATGTCAGTATGGGAACCACATTGAACCCAGAATATTTAAAGTGGGAGTAAAACAGTTAATCAGACTTTATACCAGTATCTTGTCAAATAAATAATGATATATAATGGCTTATCTTCAAAAAATATACAAATATTTTTTAAATTAGCATAATACGTGTTGACGCTCATACAAATGACGTTTGTGTTGTGTAACGTTTACTTGTACTGAAAAAATATACTGTTTTGGTATGTGAAAATAGTCTTCCAAATGTAATATTTCCAAGTAAACATTATGATTATGTCGATATTGAGTGTGAATTAAGTCTAGATATACCGGACTATAAAAAAAAAGGCACGACAGGTTGTGTTTTACCAGGTGAATTTGGGGCTAAGAAGCAGTCTCTAACATTTAACCTGGAGACCAACGGCTAAAAGGTGGCTTCCGAACCACCGCCAGTAACTGGGCAGCCTGCTTGCAAGGACGGGATCTCTCACCTATCACCTATCCAAGGAACAGCCAAGCTTATTTGGGTTAAGTGTTAAAGAGGACGATACAGTCATAACTTCACCCCTTAATAAAGGCATTTCATTGTCAACGCTCGATGTTGCTTGACGCCGTTATCTTGCGATAACATCGGAACCCTCCTGTCAAGGCCACTAGCACATTCACTTTTTTCACTCAGTAAAAATGTTTACAATACACTTAATTCATATGTTTCATTTAGTAAAAACATACTCTTGTTAACATATCGCAACATCAGCAATGTTGAACTCTTGTCACGTTTAAACAGATCAAATGTTCACAAAAAATAGCTCTGTTATTTGTTAGCTCACATTTTAAGGAAAAGCAACAACATAATTAATTTTAAATGTATATAAGAAGTGGCTTAAATGTACGCACGAAAATTACCAATTTCTAAGGCTTTGCTAACATTGAGAGCCTTCAGTTTTGACTCATGGATTCAGAGTGAATTCCCATTACAGCTGTTTGTAATCTGAACGGATTAGGATATTGAAATCTGGCCTTAAATATTATAATATTTTTCATGTGACTTGTCTCCCCCCCCCCCCATCACTACCACCACCTATCTTTGATAGTGTGTGCTCCTTGTTTAGTACGTTTGTAAGGCCGGATGTTGTATTATAGGCACAATTTTCGGTGCTTAAACGTTTTCACAAATTAGAATTATTATTTTAAAAATTACTTAAACATGCTTATGAAAAATCTAACTTGTATACTATTACATCAGGTAGCTCTAGTTTATGGTGGACATAATCTTCACATGTATTTCTTCACATTTTAACTGCTTAAATTATAACCATAAATTTATTCCAAACGTGTTTATATATATATATATATATATATATATATATATATATATATATATATAATTTATATTTTTATTAAATTTGATATTAGTAAGCTTTATAACCAATTATAAGTCATTTACCTGATTTTCATATCCAAACATAAATGTTATATAGATTTAAATTAATTTTAATTAAATGAGGAAAAATTATTATTAAATAGATTTTTTATTTTTAAATCTAGATTTTATAAAAGTAACATTAAAATCACAATAACAAGCGCTGTGTTTTTTTATAGTTATTTATTATTCAGTTGTAAGAAGTCGATCGTAGAGATATGGACGAAGATGAAAGGGGAATGAGTGTGATGAGAGTAGATTAATGAGTGTAGTCATTGTTACTAAGGTCAACTGTTCCTCAGAAATAACTGTTTATTAATCGCCCAATAGCCAGGGCAACTATGGAAACTACATTTTGCGTGGAATATGAACCACGTAGTCTAATTTTCAGCTAACCGACAATCCTGACACTAAATTGTATGTCTTCCCTACACAACATCTGAATCTTAACTACCACCCAACATGGACACACCTAACTTCTCTAGTAGTATCCACGTCAGTGACAACCATTGACGGACGCCGTGTTGGTATAAAGAGGACCGAGCATAGAACTTATCGCCTACAATCTCCTCAACACTGTCCCCAAGTAGCTGGGTTACATCCCCACTAGTGCCGACATAATCTTTTGTTCTTACATTAAGTCATATTTTACTTATTTTATTCTTGTCTTTATAACACTTATATTATAAAACTATTCATGAAACCTATTTACACCCCAAAAAGGACACTAAATAATCAATGTATGTTATTTTACATACAGGAGATGGTAATATTTGAGGAAAGTAAGCTGCGAGTGTTGGGTGGAGAAATGGTGGCATATTTAGAATGACATTAGGGCTGAGGTATGCGCATATCTGAGTCGACTTGACAAATAGTCCTTGCTCCATCACAGCACTACCATTAGGTTCAAGTGTCAGCGACGCTATACGGCGTGTCACGCCACAATGAGCCTAATGGAGACAACCCAGCCCGTGTATTCATTAACCTGTAAAGTGACACATTAATCACAACTGTGTCAGGTACAGTCCCGCCCTCTCGCCTTTATGGCACCTGACTGTACCTGGTTTATCAGATAACACTCCACCCCTTTGCAGGATACATGTCGACATCATAACGTCACAATATCTAATACGGTCCTGTCTAGTTGGTTTTGTATGGAAAATATCAACACCTTAAATCTATTAAATACCCTTTATAGTTTTAGGTAAACTGAATTATGAAATAATTATGTTAAGATTTGAATTTACTACCATACAAATAAGTTTTTTTTTAATCCAACAGTTAACCATTTTAACAACTTAGAGAATACAATTAAAACCTAACGGTTGTGAAATAAGAGTGAATAATTCATATTTTGGACTTTGTGACTGTAATACTCCTAAAAGAAGACGAGTTTTTTAACTGTCATATTGATATTATTAATAAAGTAAATGAACAGTACAATAATTCAAATTTACTTATTACATTACAAGTTCACTCTTTTGTTGAGATACTCACAGTTACTAAATAAGCTGTAAAATTTACCTTACAATAGTACTTAGGTGAAAGTAATGTAATATAATATTCTATTTTAATTTTCTACAGACACTTATAATATGCGCACATACTACATGCACATTACATGCACTTATTGAGTACAAGCTCTGATGATATGCACAGGAGCCTAGTATAGGCACTTGATAAATATACAAAGTTCAGTCACATACGAAGAGCACTTACTAAAGGCACTTACAATATCAACTAACTACAAGCACTTATTACAGCCCTTTGTTCTCTCTTATGTAAATTAATTGCATGAAAACAACTAGTATCATACACAACAAATAATTGAGGTTTTCCTTATAATCACAAAGTCTAACTTTTATTAACCATGAAAATATATTATTATGTTTATTATTAAAATAGAAAACATTATTATTTTCAATAAACATTTTGGATAAATAATGTTTGAGTATAAGCGTATTACTAACAAGTTTATTAAATGCTAAAAATAGTTTTAAAAAAGTATGTGGCTGTATCAACTTAGTTTTCAAGGGGTTTCGTTTTTTAACAAAAGATATGCTTTCTCTGAACTAAAAAATTTATTTGTTTAGTTGTATGATAATTTAAAATAAAATTTCATACATTTGCATAAACAAATCATTTAATTTACAAATTCAATCAATCATATTTTTGTAGTTTGTGTAGTTTGTATAGCCTACACGTCCAACATGACTTATGTATAATATATTAAAAGATAATTCGACTATTGTAAATAGGTCGACAGACTACTTAAAACGTCCAGCATTTAGTTAGATATACATTTTTAGCTAAAATTTTTAGTTTATATAGATATTAGTTGGAAATAATTGGTTTTGTTTGTTATTGGTTTAAGTAGTTTTAAACAAAGAATACATGTAAGTAATAATACTTTAGGCATATATCATTAAGCCTTATTATTTTTTACATACATTAATTTATTTTATTTTAACCAGTTTACATAAAATCATGATTCATTGCTTTAGAATGGAATCATGCAACAATGCAGATTGCAACTGTTACATAGGACCTAAAATGTAATACTAACAAGACATGCGGATAAAATATACAAACAAATTGTATATACAAATTTATAGTATAAGTCAAAGCAAAAAGATATATTCTATTTAATATCCAGGCATACTGAACAGAAAACAACAAATAACCAACAAAACAACGAGGAATGATTTAAATATCCTCAAATGTTCACCACAAATAATATAAATTGAATAACAAGACAACCATACACAGCGCAGTAAGTTAATGCACCGAGATCATTACACACAAAATATCACAACAATCTTCAAATATAATTTAAATAAATAATAAATAACAACAACAATAACATAAAACTACTAACAACCACATTGTTAGCTAACCAAACAATGTAGTTCTTCGGATAAATTAAGTATATTGTGACATCTAGACTGGCCTCTATCCTGGGAACCGGTGATGCGGAAGTAATGGATGGGTCGCTGACCACCTGCCCTGCTTGTTTACAACCTTTGGGGCACAATGGCTTACGCATGAACGCCCCTTACCTCTTCAATGAACTTCTAGAAGGTTCTAGGTTGACGAGCCAGCTCTGTCATGGAACTTCGGGCGCAGGGGAATTCAAGAAGCTTCTAGATGGAGACCTGCAGGTGATATATACGGCCCGGATACCAGCGCTAGTCAGTCAGTCAGTCAGTCAGTCAGTGAGTCTAGAGCCTACAGCCGGGTGTTTGCAGCGACAGTGAGCGAGTTCTACAGTGCGAGTGAAGTGTCCGAGTATAGTGAAGTGGTCTACGGAGAAGTTACCGGTGAGTGGTTCGTTGTGGGGATCAACGAAGGAGCAGTGCGGTACTTGTGGACGACTTCTGAAGGGACACTGAAGAAACTGTGAGTGAACTGTTAGCATTGGACTGTAGGTAGTAGAGAATCTAGGAAAGCCACTTTATAGAGCTAGGAATTGTAATTAAAAGAAGGGAATTTAGTAAAGTCACTTTGCAATTAGTAGTTGTAATTATTGATGCCATCGAAGATTGTAATTATAGATTAGTTTAATTGTAACAGTAGGCCTAATAGTAAATTGTACTTTTCACAATAGTTAAAGTTAAGGAAATAATCCATTTAATTATAATAAGTTAATTTTATATATTCAATAAATTTAGTAATTGTTTAGTATATCGTGTTGCTTATTTGTAAAACCCACATAGCGATTAATTATTTATAATTTAGGACAAATTAAAAAAACGTCACACTGGTGTCAGAAGTGGGATAGATTTGTTGAGCAACACGTTTAATATTTTTTACTTGTTGATAGTTATTGTTAAGCTGTTTATTGAATTAATTTACTGTAATTCTATATTGTTAAGACGTAGTTTTGCAAAAGAACGATGGCATCTAGTGGAGTTAAGTTAGTAGACTTAAAAGTGGCTGATTTAAAGCGGGAGTTAGAAGAAAGGGACTTAGATCATACTGGCACAAAATCAGTTTTAGTAAGTAGACTTAAGCAGGCAATGCTAGAAGCAGGGGATGATCCAGAAACATTCCTTTTTGAAACTGAAGCTAGTACACTTAAGTCTATGATTACCAGAAATGCAGAGAAATTACATAAATTACAAAATGACTTAAAAGGTGACTTAAAAGAAGTGAAAGATGACTTAACCGAAAAACTAAATAGTAATTGTAAAACCTTGAAGCAAGAGTTAGCTACAGAATTTAATTATAAAATTTGCAAAGTTGAAGACGAATTAAAAAAACAATTAGATGACCGTTCGAAGCAATTAGGTGATAGGATTAGGGTTTTAGAAGAAATGGTTCAGGGGAGGAAGGAGTCAATAACCTACAACGAACCACCTGGGATCTCAGGAAGTGGACAGCAACCGCCCAGCCTGGAACCTCGGCCCAGTGTGAGTCCACCCGTAAATAACGCAAGTTTGCCAACCTTTGATGGAAAGATGTCCTGGGAAGATTTTATTACTTTGTTTGAGACTGCCGCTGCTGTCTACAATTGGCCATCATCAGCGAAGGCGTCCATGTTGTGCCTTTCACTTCGTGGAGAAGCTCTGAGCGTACTGCAAACCGTTCCACCTGCTGAGCGACAGAATTACGAAGATTTGATTAGACGGTTGGAAATGCGGTTCGGACATAAACACATGGAACTGGTCTACAGATCTCAGCTCAGGAGTCGTCACCAGAAGTCCAATGAGAGTCTTCAAGAATTCGAAGCTGACATCGCACGATTAGTGAGGGGCGCTTATCCCACAGTGGACGAAGCTGTCTACGAGAGCCTATCAATTGAAAGGTTCCTCGATGGGCTGCGGGATGCTGAGACGCAGCAGGCTGTAAAGTTGGCCCGGCCTAACACTTTAAACGAGGCCCTGACGCAAGCCTTAGAGTTTGAGGCCGTAAAGCAATCCGTCCGGGGCCAGGCACGTCTGCGAGGAGTCTACGCAGAGGAAGAAGAACCTATGAAGATAGAAGACATCGTAAGAAAAGTGCTTGATGCCCTGAGGGACCGGAAGAAGGAGATTCGCTGTTGGGGGTGTGGAGAGTTAGGCCATCCCCGAAGTAAATGCCCGAGTAAAGCCTCTCGGGGGCAGAGGCAGGAAAACTAAAAAGGGTTGATGGGAAGGGGCAACTGTCAACCCAGCAACTTGAGGCCCCAGCTAAGAGCATCATCGTAGCATCTTTGTCAGGTCAGACCAACAGCCTTTACATAGACGGATTGGTAAACGGGGAGCCCAGAACCCTTTTGCTGGACACTGGTGCAACGATGACGATATTGAATGAAGATATTTGTCCTTCCTCAATGAAAATATCTCCGACGACCTGGACAGTGAAGACTGCGACTGGGGACTTTGCCAGCGTCCGCGGGGAGACAGTTGCCACCTTCTGCATCGGGGGTGCATGTCTTGAGCATCGCGCTCTTGTAGCTGACATTGAGGAGGACGTCATACTCGGCATGGACATGATGACGAAACTTGGCTTACAGTTAGACCTCAGGAAAGGAGTGACGACCATTGGGGGAGAGGAAGTTGCTCTTCAGCATAGGAAGAATTTATCTTCTTGGGTGCGCTTGTTGAAGGACGCCACTCTGCCACCTCGAACTCAGAAGATCGTCAGAGCAGAAATGGACAAGACTATTCCGGAAGGCCAGAACTTAATGCTGGAACCAGTTATAAACGACGAGGAACTTGGACGTGGGGTACTTGTAGCGAAAACACTGTTCAAATCTTCTAAGGAAGTTCCAGTCCGTATAATGAATTTGAATTACCATCCTGTTGCATTGAAACAAGGTAGGCTCCTAGGTAAATGTTCTTCGGTTTCTTCTGTTTCACGAGCTGATAGGAATATCTCTTCAGACCATAAAAACCTTCCAGAAGATATAGCGGAGTTTGTAAGAGATGCATGCAGGGGAATGACATTGGATCAAACGAAGCAAGTCGCTAGGCTAATAACAGAGTATCAAGATGTGTTTGAAACTGCTACGGGGCCAAAAGGTAGGACAACTGTGGTTCAACATAAAATTGATGTTGGAGACGCTAGACCAATCCGTCAAATACCTAGGAGACTACCCTGGGCGAAGAGAGAAGAGGCAGAGCGAAAAATAAAAGAGATGGAGCAAGATGGAGTGATTGAGCCCTCCAGCAGCCCATGGACTTCGCCGGTAGTACTAGTAAAGAAGAAGGATGGGACTTCCAGGTTCTGCGTGGATTACCGACTACTGAACAATGCTACGAAGAAAGACAGTTATCCCTTGCCCCGGATTGACGACACTCTGGATGCTCTCGGAGGCTGTAAGTTCTTCTCGACCCTGGACTTGAAGAGCGGGTACTGGCAGGTGGAGATAGCTCCGGAGGACAAAGAGAAAACAGCGTTTTCCATAGGGAATGGAAACGGACTTTGGACTTTGTTCACGGTGATGCCCTTTGGACTCTGCAATGCTCCAGCTACCTTCGAGAGACTCATGGAAAATGTGCTACGGGGACTGACTTGGGAAACTTGTCTAGTGTATCTGGACGACATCATAGTCCTAGGGAAGACGTTTAACGATCATCTTCAGAATCTGGAGAAAGTTTTTAAGAGGCTTCGTTCTTCCAACCTGAAGTTAAACCTAAAAAAATGTAATCTTTTCAAGAATAAGGTTAACTATCTTGGACACGTAGTGTCATCCGAAGGAGTGACTGTGGACCCGGAGAAGATTAGCACCGTGAAGGAGTGGCCTGTCCCACGTAACAAACATGAGGTGAGGAGTTTTCTTGGACTTTGCACCTACTACCGCCGCTTCGTGAAGGGCTATGCTGATATTGCTAAGCCACTAACCAAGCTCACCGAAGAACAGCGTAAGTTTGAGTGGACTCTGGAGGCTAGTGAGGATTTTGAGACACTTAAAACTTCTCTTTGCAGCGCTCCAATCTTAGGGTTCCCACGGTTTGGAGAGAAATTCATTGTGGACACGGACGCCAGCGATGTAGGTATAGGGGCAGTTCTCTCCCAAGTTCAGGGCGACCATGAAGCTGTAATAGCTTACTTCAGCAGAACGCTATCCAAAGCAGAGAGGAATTATTGCGTCACCAGAAGAGAGCTACTTGCAGTCGTGAAGTCATTAGAGCACTTTCACAAGTACCTCTATGGACAGCCTTTCCATTTAAGGACCGACCATTCTGCCCTGACTTGGCTAATGAACTTCAAGAACCTGGAGGGACAGACAGCTCGATGGGTGCAGCGTCTTCAAGAATACAACTTCACCTCTGAACACCGACGAGGGAGAAACCATTCCAATGCCGACGCCCTGTCTCGACGACCTTGCCCAGAGGGTTGTAAGCACTGCTCCAAGGTAGAAGAAAGGAATCCGTCCGTGGAAGTGCGTTGTGTCTCTTTGGAGCCAGCTAGTGGATGGGAGCCGAAGGAACTCCGGAAAGAACAACTTGAGGATAGCGAGGTTGGACCACTGCTGCGGGAGAAGGAATCGGGGGCTCGTCCTAGCTGGGAGGACATTGCAGCTAGGAACCATGTGTATAAGAGCTACTGGGCACAGTGGGACTCAATGAAGGTTAAGAACGGAGTGCTTATAAGAATCTGGGAGGCCCCTAATGGTAGGAAGCAGATTGAGCAGATTGTGCTCCCCAGAAGTAAAAGAAAGGAAGTGCTGGAGGGGATCCACAATGGAGCATCTGGTTGGCACTTAGGTGTCAACAGAACGGTGGATAAGCTACGTCAGCGGTTCTACTGGTTGAACTTGAGGGCTGATGTAGAGAAGTGGTGCCGCCAATGTGATATCTGTACTGGAAGCCGAGGGCCACAAACAAGAAGTCGAGGCAGAATGCAACAGTACAACTTTGGGGCACCCTTCGAGAGGATCGCCATCGACATCGCCGGTCCATTTCCCATGTCAGATGCAGGAAATAAATATCTCCTGGTGGTCATGGACTACTTTACGAAATGGCCAGAAGTATACGCCATACCAAATCAAGAAGCAGCAACAGTGGCTGGGTGCTTGGTGAACGAATTCATCTGTCGGTATGGAGTGCCACGTGAGCTGCACAGCGACCAAGGGACGAACTTCGGATCCTTGTTGATGAAGGAGGTGCTTCAGCGTCTCGGAGTGCACAAGACACGGACCACTGCGCTTCATCCGCAATCTGATGGGATGGTCGAGAGATACATAAAGACACTCGTTGGACACCTCAGGAAAGTTGTGTCCACCAATCAGCGGGATTGGGATCGGAAGGTGCCCATTTTCCTCCTGGCGTACAGATCTTCGGTCCACGATACTACGGGTTTCACCCCAGCGAGGATGATCTTCGGAAGGGAGCTGCGGCTGCCTAGTGACCTCATGTTCGGCCTGCCACCTGACGCAAAGCAGCCCGCAACGGACTACGCCTGCGAGCTCGTCGACCACCTACACGACACTCACGTGTTCGCTCGTCAGCACCTAAAAATGGCCAGTGACAAAATGAAAGCTCGCTACGACCGGCAAGCCAATTCGACTGGATTCCAGGTGAACGACCTGGTGTGGCTCTACAGTCCCCTCCGGAAAAAGGGGAGATGCCCGAAATTTCAACAGGATTGGCAAGGACCTTATCGGGTAGTGACACGAATCAACTATGTGGTCTACAGGATTCAAAGACACCCAAGAGGCAAGATGCTTGTGGTCCACCTTGATCGCCTAGCACCGTACCATGGAGCGGAAGCTGATCGGGACGATCAGCCTTAAGGAGGGGGCAGTGTGACATCTAGACTGGCCTCTATCCTGGGAACCGGTGATGCGGAAGTAATGGATGGGTCGCTGACCACCTGCCCTGCTTGTTTACAACCTTTGGGGCACAATGGCTTACGCATGAACGCCCCTTACCTCTTCAATGGACTTCTAGAAGGTTCTAGGTTGACGAGCCAGCTCTGTCATGGAACTTCGGGCGCAGGGGAATTCAAGAAGCTTCTAGATGGAGACCTGTAGGTGATATATACGGCCCGGATACCAGCGCTAGTCAGTCAGTCAGTCAGTCAGTGAGTCTAGAGCCTACAGCCGGGTGTTTGCAGCGACAGTGAGCGAGTTCTACAGTGCGAGTGAAGTGTCCGAGTATAGTGAAGTGGTCTACGGAGAAGTTACCGGTGAGTGGTTCGTTGTGGGGATCAACGAAGGAGCAGTGCGGTACTTGTGGATGACTTCTGAAGGGACACTGAAGAAACTGTGAGTGAACTGTTAGCATTGGACTGTAGGTAGTAGAGAATCTAGGAAAGCCACTTTATAGAGCTAGGAATTGTAATTAAAAGAAGGGAATTTAGTAAAGTCACTTTGCAATTAGTAGTTGTAATTATTGATGCCATCGAAGATTGTAATTATAGATTAGTTTAATTGTAACAGTAGGCCTAATAGTAAATTGTACTTTTCACAATAGTTAAAGTTAAGGAAATAATCCATTTAATTATAATAAGTTAATTTTATATATTCAATAAATTTAGTAATTGTTTAGTATATCGTGTTGCTTATTTGTAAAACCCACATAGCGATTAATTATTTATAATTTAGGACAAATTAAAAAAACGTCACAATATATTTTAAATTATTAGTGTACAAAATTGCTACCCATTAATTCAAATGTTTTCTTAGATAGTAAATAAAATTTTACCTGTAGATACGAAAATTCAAGCCGTGTCCCTGTTTTACACACTTTATCATGAATTCAATTTAAATTATAGTTAAAGTTAAAACGTATACAATAGACTTAAATTGAACATTTAGAAATAATAAATCATAAATTAATTTATTTTTCTCTTTTGTGGAAATTAGAGACGAGATCGAATGCGGAACAATTTTATATTCACCTATCACCTACAGTTTTTGTAGTAAACATCTTATATTAAGGGAAATTTATTTTTTACAAGATATTCACCTAGGCTTATCCCCCTTTGCTGTCCTCTCAGCGTTTTGGAGAGAAAAGATATTTACAAGACCGGAGACAGGGGGCATTATTCATATCAGCAGGATACATTTTATGCGGACAGGAGCCCGCTAGGTAAAGCCGCGTGATATTTTGGCTTGTCGCGAAGGAGCGAAGGAAATGGTGCGTATAATGATGCTATTGGTCGGTGGTTGCCTAGCAACCGAGAATACCTCAATAAACAAAACACCCACTGACATAATGTCGCATTCATCGTTCACCCTCTTCCCCCACCCCTTGCACCGAACATAACCTAACATCTTACAGCCATGTATCACGTCAAATTGATTTTTAACTTACCTCGCCACTTTATCGCTTTTTGTGCGCGGCAAAGATTTTTGATAGATTATTTTTTTAAGTCGGCTTTACTCAAACAAATGTATGTGGTACTTAAAGTATTTTTTGACGACTTATACGTTAGTGTTTAATTTAAAGGCATTTTTTACTTTAGAATTAAAAATTTGTCTGGTAACTTTGGTTGTTGGCAGCCCCCATATTGTGTATTCGTGTTACATATATAGTATTTGAATATTACTAAGAAAGTGTGTAATCATTGAGTTTATAATAATTATATCTTTGTTATAATATTATTCTTAACTCATATCTCAAACTAAAATATATCATGTTACGTTTATTGTATCAGTATAAAATTTCACTGCTTCGGCTTAAAGCTTGTTAACTAATCACAGGAAAGCCTGACAGACCAACACGATGTAAAGATAATCATGGTCTTTTGACTAAAATTTACATGAGTAAAACTGAATTATTACTTCTAATTTGCTGTATCTTTCTCGAGGACTCCTAAATTTACTTTTATCAATAAACACAGTAAAATTGACAGGGGTAATAAAAACACCTCTGTAAGACAAACATAAATTGCCAACGCTGTGGTGTAGTGGGGTAACCCGGTTACTTGGGGGCTAACATGTCGAGATTGAAGACGATAGCTTCTGTTCTTTGTCTTCTTAATATTGACGTCCGGTCTATTGACGTGGATACTATTGGATAACTCTGGGATGTCCATGTGGGGTGTTTACCAAGACTGTGGTGCGGGAGAGGGAACTGATTATAAGGCTTGTCAGTTGATCGAAAATCATACTAATACTACGTGGTCAGAATTCCTCTCTAACCTGTAGGTCCCTTAGTTGTCCTGGATATTGGGATATTAATTAATTTACCCTTCTTAAAGATCACCCGATCTTACTTAGTAACAAAGACTACACTCCTTCGTCTATATTCACCACGCTCATTTGGCACCCATGTTAGGTCATATATTGACGATCACTTCTTATTAGTAAAAAAAACACACAAATAAGAAAATACAAGAAGTTGGCCAACATTGGTTAAATTGCAGCTTTAGATAAAAAAATAAACTATTAATTTCATAATTTTTAATAAATTATGCCAACAATATATGTTTCAAAATCATATTGCATTTAAGTCAATTTTATATAAGGCTTTTCTAATTTGCTAGTGAAAAACATCGTATCCAATTTAGAAGTCAGATTTGAACACTTGATTTATAATCAGCTAAGCGTGTTGTCAAATCAGCCAGACGCCCTCCCAAGCCCGTATTGTCCTAGTAGCAAAGGTGCCTCCACCAGATTCTCCCCTTATGGGGGCGCATTGGGGAGGGGTTATATTTGCATACGAAAGTAGAAAAAGCTCTCGTCAGAGCAAAAAGCAATGCCAATTCAAACATACCCCGGGCTCCAGATACGTGCGATATTGTTTTATAATAACTTGCTGGAGGGAGTGTATTACATATTGGGTGATAAAGAAACAGAACTGCGGTAGCCAAAGACTGTTTAGCTGCCCGTGATTGGAAATTTGCATTTATACTGTTTTCTGTGGTTCTTTTGTTTCCCCCAGCTATGGAAACTCTTGCCCTGATTTGTGTTGTTTTAGCGTTGCTCTATCTCGTAGAAAACAACCGTGACCTAACTGTAATCACTGGTATACGTACAAGTATTACTGCTCAACAATTGAGTAAAATAGTTAATGAGTCAAAATAGTCAATGAGCTTTTTTAAATAAAAAAATACGATTTAGAAGGAAAACTATTTATAGCCTATAATTGTTAACTTCGAAAATCGTAATATATTGATATCCAAATTTGTGTATAAATAACCTATATTAAATGAAAATCATTTAGGTAATTTATATTTAGCTATACACTTATTTTCAAATAGTATGTACTGTAGCCTACTGTAATTAAATATCAAACAAAGTTATATTCATATTTTTATATAATTATACAGAAGGATGACTACTTAATTTGAATGATTTAAACGGCTTATCAGGATATGCCCGAGTTATCTTTGGTGGTAAAAAGGTCGTTTTTTTATTTGGAATTTTTTAGAAATAATTTGCAGAAGTAAGTGAACAAACCTTGTATTTGTAAATACCTAATGTATTTAGAAAGAAGGTCAATATTTTCCTAACATAAAATTTGTAGTAAAATATTCGGACATGAGAAGGACAGTGTTTCGTTAAAGCATCAATTTTTAATACACTAGAGCTGCATAAAATAAAACGTATTCACATAAAAATAAAAGAAACTAAATTGTATTTTACTTCATTTTTCCTTGTGCAGAATAGTTAATGCCCTTTAGAAAAAGGTCAATACGATTCCGAGGATGTATTCTTTAATAAATGTTACAGCACTAGTGTTTCATAAAAGTCATCTACTATTTAATACAATATAACAAACAAATCATTTTCAAATTTATAATATGTATAGACTATTTAACAAATTAAAGATTTTAGCACGTTTCGGAGAAACTTAATAATAATTACCGTAGGTCAATACTAGTATTATTAGTGGTCATTAGTATTATTATTATTATAAACGGGCCGTGGAGTTGCATAACAAAAAAACCACTTTACTTATGTGTATAGATATATATTAATTAAAAATACAAAATCTACTTATACAAAATTACACTTTTACCCACCCTAATGAGGGCCTACCACACTTGTTACCGTACTACACAACTAAGTTAGTTTATGTTTATATTGTTACTTACTGTATATTAATAATTACTAAAGGCTAACCGTGTTACCGTCTTAATTTATATGACGGCGTCGAATGTGATCTAGATACAGGACGGTGATGCGGGAATTGCTTCATGCTAGTTATTGAAGGCGTTGACTCTCAGTGTATGTGTGGACACACTGTTCTCTATAGATGTAGCAACCAATTGCCAAGTGTCATTGCACGAGAAATACAAACCAAGTTGTATAATTTTTAAGAGAGTTTCGGATGAAACTTTTCAAATTTGACCACCAGGTGTAGGCCAAAATAGTTAGCAATTATTTTTTGTATTTTCCTCTACTATTAATACAAAAAATGCTATATATATATATATATATATATATATATATATATATATATATATATATATATATATATATATATATATATATATATATATATATATATATATATATATATATATATCCCTTACCAAACGATGAATTTAAATTTCTTATTAAATTGTCTATTCAACAGTTATTACGTGTTTAGTAATCTGTTAAATACAATTTTAATTAGTTATACAATAGGAGATAGATTGAAGACTTTTTCAAGACAAGCTTCACTATACCACTTAATTTAATTTTTAGTGCTTTTGTATTGATTCTATTAAAACTACTTCAAAGTAATATTTATCTATTTAAAAACTAAAATTAAAATAAGTCAAATTTTAAACTATGAACCATTTTCTAAGAAACGTTTTCAAATTGTTTTCAAAAAAGTTAAAAAAACTTATTTTAGTGAAACTGTTGTATAATATGGGTTGTTTTCCTACCTTAATTAATGATTTATAATAATCAATTTCCAATCAAATTTTCTTTTCATATAAATCCATAATGGAAAGTTTATTTTTAACAATAGGAGCAAAATATAGTTTTCTGTTTTTCTCTTACCAATGTATACCCGTAATTTTTAAAAATTCTACTATTTGTGATTTCTATTTTTAAATGTTGGTCCTTCAAATAAATGAGTTTTACATGACTAATCGTCTTCGATAATACTTAGCATGAAAATCGACTTAATAATAGTTTAAATAGACTTAAATAGCTTAATGACGTTTATTAGTATGGTATTTTGACGGTTTGGCGAACAAAACCTATCAGAATTTAGGTAGCCGTAGCTTTACTTAGAAATATATAAATACACGTGAGGAAATAATACAATAAATTAAATATATCATGTTAAACAAGTCATAATTAATTTCGTTATCGATCTGCAGTGTTAACTTTTCATTATATAAGAATCTTCTTATTGATCCATTTATTTATTTATTCGTGTCTTTACATTTACAATATCGTTTTCTCATGCAATTCACTTATTTATCACTCCAGCTTAAAGCTAATTGAGAATACTAATTATATGTACTACTTTAATAATAATAATATAGACAAAAAAATATAAGTTTAACAATCAACAATAAAATATAGTATAGTTACAAATACATTATATATAATAAGTTTTAATTTTGTATGATGTTAATTTTACCAGTTATTTTCTTGCTCTTAATCGTCTTTTCTTAATATTACAATTATATTCTTTTTCTGATCGTAACTTTCTTTATGTTTTTTTATGGGAGATATAAATAAAATAATTGAGAAAAAAGAAAAAAACAAACGTTTCAAAATATCAATATCTAAAACAAGAAATATATTAGATATAAATGAATGATTCACCTATATTATAACGAAGAAAATACAATATATATGTATACATATACTCGACAGTTATTGTTGTACATTTATGCCTACAGAAACAATACAATATAAGAGAAATAACACACACAAATAACATAAAACAGAATAATTTATTATTGGCTTATATAACAAACGATAACAAACCAAACTGTATAAGAATAAAAATATTAAAAACATAAAAATAAACAAATAGCCATAAATCATATTATAAATTAGTAGAAATAGATAAGTTTTAACTCCACGGAGTGTTTTCGAATATAAACCTTTAACAGACATTCTGATTAAGACTAGCAAATATGTTGAACAATGTTTGATAACGGTATACTTTTGTTACATGTTAAGAGTATAAAGGTAGGACCCTCCTGGTAGGGGCCAGTGGAATTCAGCTTGGTTAATTAACTCCTTGATTACAAAAAATTATATCTTACACCCGATTGCCTTTTTCAATAAACAAATGTTAACCTAATATATGCTTTTTAACGCGTACCTGACTTAAACACGACTTTAATACTACATACATTTCCATACATTCTATCTATTTCTCTTGACCAGCGTAAGCGGGAGATACAGTACAGACAAATCTCTAACCACTAAATTAATTAATATATATTGATTTATTATATATATATAATATTTATTATATATTATAATAAATTACCTTACCTAGCTGGCCACTCAAACCCAAGTTGGTTTTTGGCCTCACCAACAGCTTGACGCCATCTTTGTCGGTCATCCATCATGTCCTCTGTAGCTCTTATGTGTCTCATGTCTTTTTGGACTTGGTCCCACCAGCGAAGTCTTGGTCGTCCTAAAGGTCTTCTTCCTCTTGGTATATCTTCCAAAGCTGCTCTTAAATTGGAGTTCCTGTTTCTTCTGTGAACATGGCCTGCCCATCTTAGTCTTTGACTTTTAATTGTTGCAATTATGTCTGGGTCTGTATAGAGTTCTCGTAATTCTCGGTTTTTTCTTATCCTCCACGTACCATTTTCTAATATGGGTCCAAAAATCCTCCTTAGAACTTTGTTTTCAAAGGTTATTAATTTCCTTACCGTTTGTTTGGACAGTACCCAAGTTTCCGATCCGTACATAACAACAGGAAGTATCATTGTTTTATATATTCTTAGTTTTGTTTTCTTAGAGAGTATTGTACTTTTTAGGAGGTTTTGAAGGGACCAGTAACACCTATTGCCACTGAGGATTCTTGAATTAATTTCTGTTTCCTCTGTATTATTTTCATTAATGATTACCCCTAGATACTTAAATTCTGTGCATTTTTTAAAGGAGTACGTTCCAACAACTAAAGAATTTTGGACTTGAGCTGTGTTTCTTCCAACAACTAAATATTTAGTTTTTTCTGTATTTATTAGTAGTCCTATTTTTTTGGCTTCTCTAATGAGGGTTTTTATTAATTCTTTTAGATCATTTTCACTTTCTGCCGTGAGAACTACATCATCTGCATAAGCCAGAATATTCATTCTATTGCCTACTTCAAGGCCGAGGTGTTGTTGGTTGACTTCCTTTAAAGCTCCTTCTATAGCTAAATTGAACAACAAAGGTGAGAGCCCATCTCCTTGTCTTACTCCAGTGTTGACCATGAATTCTTGAGTGTACTCGTTATTAATGATTACTTTGCATTTAGACCCCTCTGTGCAATGCTTTGCTAGTGTAATAAGCTTTTCTGGTATGCCATGTTGTTGCATATATTTCCATAATTGTTTTCTATTAATACTGTCATATGCTTTACTAAAATCAACAAATAGCATATGCGCTGTCTTATTAAATTCCCAATATTTGGATAGTACTTGTTTTAGGATGAATATTTGATCTGTTGTGGATCTTTGGGATCTGAAGCCAGCTTGATAATCTCCAAGAATTTCTTCTGCATAATCTACTATTCTATTATTAATTATTTTGGACAATACTTTGTAGGCACAACTTATTAGTGATATTCCTCTATAGTTATTGCAGTCTAGCTTATCTCCTTTTTTATAAATTGGGACGACTACTGCAGCTTTCCATTCCTCAGGAATTTTTTCTGTTTCCCAGATATTCAAAATTAATTCATGTAGTTTTTCGATTAGTTTTCTTCCACCTGCTTTGAGTAGTTCTGCTGGAATATTGTCCTCTCCTGGAGCTCTATTGTTTTTTAGAGATTTTACTACATAATCGACTTCTTCCATAGTAGGGGTGTTAATTCTTGGTTGAACGTTTTGGTACTGTTCTTCTTCATTGCTCAAATTTAGAGTTCTACTGTTTAAGAGCTCTTCAAAATAGTCTTTCCATATATTTAAAATCTCTTTTTGATTACAAATAACATGGCCCTCTTTATCTTTTACTCCTATAGATTTTACCTTACGTCCATTTTTAAAAAATCTAATAAAATCAAAAAAGTCTTTGGTGTTACACTTAATGCTATCTTTTTCCGCTTTCTCCAACTGCTCTTTGATAAATTTTCTCTTTGCTGCTCGTAATACTTTATTAACTTCTCTGTTAGTCTTTTCATAGTTTTCCTTTGTAATTATGGTTTCCTTATTGAGCAGAGCATTTTTTGCTTTAATTCTTTCACTTATTAGTCTCTGACAATCTTCATTAAACCAGGGTTTCTTGTTTTTTGTATTCTTTCTAAATCCTACAACTGTTTCTGTGGATTCCTTCACAGCCGTTTTGATGTCTTGCCAGATTCTCTCTACTGAGTCGTCCGGTTCTAGTTGTTCTAGAAGTCGGAACTTGTTGGATATTTCCAGCATAAAATCTTTTCTTATGTTGGGATCCTTTAACTTACTTATATTAATTTTTGGCACTATGGAGTGTTTTTCCCTCTTAACCAATTGAAGCTTTTGTCTAAACTTGGTAATGACCAGATAGTGATCTGTGCCATCCTCGGCTCCTCTCCTACTTCTTACATCTATTAAGCTGCTTTTATGCCTACTTTCAATTAAAACATGATCAATTTGATTTTTGGTTACACCATTAGGAGATACCCATGTTGCTTTATAAATATTTTTGCGAGGGAAGTGAGTGGTCATGATATTTAAATTCTTCGAGCATGCAAAACTTATTAATCTTTGTCCATTATCATTAGATACATCATGTAAGCTATTGCCTCCTGTGTACTGTTTCCACACTTCTTCATTCCCAACTTTCGCATTTGCATCTCCTAATAATAATTTTAAATCATAATTAGGTAAATTTGCCATCACTTGATCTAATGAATCATAAAATGAGTCCTTGGCATCATCATCAGCTTCCTCTGTTGGTGCATAAAAGGATATTATTGAGACATTCCTAAATTTTCCTTTCAGTCTTACGTAGCATATCCTTTCGCTGATTGGATTAAATGTCATTATAGCTCCCATCAGTTTCTTTGCTATAGCAATACCTACACCTGCTTGGTAACTTCCATTATCACAGCCACTGTAATATAGTGTATATACATTAGAGTTAATTATGCCATTAAAAGGCCATCTTGTCTCTTGGAGAGCGGCAACATCCAATTTATACTTTTCAAGTTCTTTGGTAACTATATCCACTTTTCCTGGCACAGCCAGGGTCCTAACATTCCAAGATCCGATTCTCAAGTCCATTGAACAAAGCTTAGGTCTGTTTCCATTTGGTCCAACCAATTCCGAGGCTAACTGTTGGTGTTTCTGAACAAAAGGATTTTTACAGGGTAAGGTTGTTAGCCTTACGCCAAACCCCAAACCTGGAGGACCAGGGTATCCCTTCTAGTCTGGCTCCTACCTCACGAAGACCTGTCCGGCAAGGGAGGCCCTACCAGTAGCAAAGCTACCGCCGGCATAGCTCTCGAGGTTGTCAGAGCACACAAGCCCCACCGCCACATCAAGGCAAGGATACCTTCGGGGGGAATAATAAATTAATTAATATAAACTAAAAATAATTAATATAATAAAAATAATTTCATTATCAAAAATATTGTTTATTTGGTTTTTTTAGAAAATAGCGATACCTCTAAACAATGTGCCTCCTGCCAAAGTTACTCCTGCCCACCCACACTTCAAATTCGACCCGCAAGAGCTTATCTCAAGTGTTTTCCTGACCGTAATTTCGTCATATACAGAGACATATATTGAAATAAGGATATTTTTTTATTTCCTGGTGTATGAAACGTGAATAGGTGCAAACTAAATTATATTGAGTAAATAAAAAAAGACTACATAGATAGGTTATATTCTTGATTAAATCGTTTATAATATATTGAAAAACATACTATATAAAATTAACATTGAAGTTCATACCTGAAAATGCTATTACTGATAAATTGGTCGTATACAACATAAAACTATTATTGCTTTTTTGTCATATATTCTTATTTACTACCTCTTTTTGGATATTTTAAAATTGGAATGTCAAAACCAAAGTATGAAATAAATTGCACATGTTATAAATTATTAAAATAGTTTCATTATTTTACTGTAATATTAAATTCAAATTCTAATCTTTATTGTAGTGAACAATTAACAGTAATTGCATTACAATCGTCAATAATACTCTTTATATAAACTAGTCATATGAATAATAATTAATAATAAATAGATTCACAACAATAATAAATAAAATTTAACATTAGCATATTACATATTTTGTTAAGCATGTAAAGCTTGTGGTTTGGATATTAGTACTCAATTAAGTATTGGTTTCTTAAATATCCTGTTGTACTAGCCTACTTAAGTGTTTAATTTTTTTACGACTGGAGTTGTTAAGTAGGCCTACAGTTCATTTCAGTTCAGTGGGGATTCGAATCTTGGACTTAAGAGTCCGAACGGAGCCTTAGCCACACATCAGGGCAGAGAAAATTAAAAATGTTTTGGCAATATTTTTGTAAGTTGATGTTACATGTCAGTCCCTCATTAAAAGTATTTTTTGTACACATGTATTAGCATTTAACATGTTTGTTGAATCTTTAGTGGTTTTCTTCTAGAAGGAACCCTCGTGGAAACATCACTGTCAGCCACGAAATCTGAACAAATAAACACATCAAAATATCAAACATAAGCCAGATTGTGATAAAATCAAAGTGACCTGGCGCCGGTGGCTAATCCAAAATATGAGTAGGTCAGTCAGTGAGGTGGTGGGGGGAGGGAGCGGAGGCCCCGCCTCCAGTGCCGCCCCCACCTGGCCGTTCCCATGGCACGTCTATATAGCCGTCTTCAACGACGCACCGCCTCCACACTCATCGCCCGTCCACAGCTTCCTACAGGTGAGTCACACCACTTATTGATCTTCTTATCACAAAACACTGTAACAATTGTCATTAAATTACTTTTTGAAAATTAGTTAATTAATTATTTATATATGTATGCGTTTAAAATGTATCAAATTTAAATAAAAACGTAACTAAACAATAATATAAGTTAGTTAAGAATAAAATACATATAATAATAGTAAATTTGATTGCAGAAATATACGATAAAATATACTGTTTAAATGTCTTCAACGATTGTGTGGATTTGGTTTTTTTTGTGTCTTACATTATTATTTACTTTTTGAAAATAACTGTGCTTTTCACCAAACTTTTACATTTAAATACTTTTAAATTCACAAACTGCACATGTTACATAATTATTAATATTAGCATTTTTAGTAATACAAAATAGCAATAAGTCTCCTAACAACATAGGCTTATAGGCCTATATATTTTGAATGTCCTCTTATCCAATCATAGATCTCCATTGCAAAAAAATAACTTTTTAATTCTTATTAGTTAATTCTACTTCTTACTATTATATTAATTAAAAATACACACTACATAATTGTGTGTTATAAGGGACATGAATAAATTCGTTAAACGTATTAACACATAATATTGTGTAAAATTATTTATTCTGTTATATGACTTTAATTTATATTGTTCAAAAACAAATTTAAATTATGTTTTTAAAGCATGTTTGAAAATGAACAAAACTCTAATATTAGATAAACAGTTCAGCTATGGAGAAGTACATAAGATAAATTATAATAAGGCAGCTTTCTAGAAAAAAAAATACTTTAAGTAAAAGATATTAAGAAAAAAGTTGTTACACTCTTATACATTAATAAATATGATATACTTATTGTAAGTGAGTTAGAATTAAGTAGTTTTAATTAAGTGTTTAACTTGTCGGTAATAAGTTATTACTTTTCGACAAGCCTACAATATCTATACAATGTAACCAGCCGGGTTTTAACATATCAATACTCTATTCACGACCTTTCGATTGTTAAATTAGGAATAATTCCCCAAACATTCCACTTAATGGAAGATGTGGATAAAATAGTATTTTTCATAACGAGAGTGGAAAGTGGGGTTTTGCATGTTGGAGACCATATGTTTGAAGTGCGAGACTTGTCGAGCACTTCAAATGGTCGAGAACATACAAAACACTTTCACTCGAGTTTTGAACGATACTTTTCGCTACACTACGGAATAAAAACAGGTGTTGTTGACTGTGGAAAATTTTCGGTTGTAAACAATGTTACTTTCGGTAGTAAACAATAGACAGCTGTTGAAAATATGATGTTTCGCAGGTTGTAAACACATAATGAAAACAGCTGAACTCATTGTAGTGTAGTGAAAAAGCATTTATTATGCCTGTTTTCTCAAATCAATGTGAACAAATTGAGAAAATAACGGTTAATGGGAACAAGAGTACAGTACTAGGCCTACGTCCATGAGGCTATGGGGGGGGGGCAAGCGTACAGTACTAGGCCTACATCCGTGAGGCTATGGGGGAGGGACAAGCGTACAGTACTAGGCCTACATCCGTGAGGCTACTAGGGGGGTACAAACGTACATAACTAGGCCTACATCCGTGAGGCTATGGGAGGGGGGATGAACGTACAGTACTAAGCCTACGTCCGTGAGGCTATGGGGGGACAAGTGTACAGTACTAGGCCTACTTCCATGAGGTTACTGGGCGGGGACAAACGTACAGTACTAGGCCTACGTCCATGAGGCTATGGGGGGAGGGGGCAAACGTACAGTACTAGGCCTACGTCCGTGAGGCTATGGGGGGAGGGGGCAAACGTACAGTACTAGGCCTACGTCCGTGAGGCTATGGGGGGGGGACAAACGTACAGTACTAGGCCTACGTCCGTAGACTATGGGGGGCGACAAACGTACAGTACTAGGCCTACGTCCGTGAGGCTATGGGGGGAGGGGGCAAACGTACAGTACTAAGCCTACGTCCGTGAGGCTACTGGGCGGGGACAAACGTACAGTACTAAGCCTACGTCCGTGAGGCTATGGGGGGGGGGGACAAACGTACAGTACTAGGCCTACGTCCGTGAGGCTATGGGGGGAGGGGGCAAACGTACAGTACTAGGCCTACGTCCGTGAGGCTACTGGACTGGATTGAGAGGGATAACCCATGTCACATGTCAAACAGAGAATAGAGAACTGATGGTAAGAGTAGAATACACGTAGGAAAAAGTGAAGCAACATTGAAAATAATCTAATAATTGGTATGAGTTTTTATTTACATCAATTTTCAGGCATTTACTATCCGTCTGGACTTACTACGCTTAGTAAATGCCACCCCCCGTTTATACAGTTCTGCCAACAACTAGTTTGTATTCAAATATTCCAATGTGTGAAGATTAGCTAACAATATGTGATTTTTTATTTAATTTTTTTTAAGATGAGACATACGATATTTTAAGTTGAAAATCCAGTGACATTATAATTCAGTGATTAATCTTGTGATGAAAGGAATTATTTCCATATTCCTGCTGTTCCATTTTCCTTTACAACAGTATTTATTGACAGGTTACCATGGAATATCATCTGTCAATAAATGTATTTGTTAATCATCTGAAACAACCACTTCGACAAAAAAGACAAAATAAAATTATAATTTTCCCAGATATATTGGGATCAATCGTAACTGGATGAATGAATGGTCACGATAGGGATTCAGGTGGGGCGTATTGTCACAAGGAAACAATACGCCCAGCTTTGCAGTGCTACGTAACGTCGGGGGATGAAAGAGCCAATAACATGATGTTCTGTGGGTGTTGCCTATACACAAAGTAGTGCTGTGTTTTGGTTTTCATTGCCATCATTTTGATTTGTAAGAATAAATAGACATTTTGTTAAAGTCTTTATACCTTTATAAGAAACAATTCATGTAAGATTTAATCGCGCTTAGTCCTTCGGTTTTAATATTACTCGAGCTACGAAGAAAGAAATAGATGAAATTTCAGACTGTCCAATTAAATCGGCCGCTTCCCTCCGTGTTTAACAATACTTTCCACAGAATTTACAAACATTACAATAAATATAATATCTAATACTAAGATTGTTGTGACATAACGTATGACTTGTGCTCATGCTGACCAAAGAATATACAGTATTGAACAGAATTTCATTCACAGATTATTACAAAAATACTAGATAAAAAGTTAAGTAAGAATAAAGTGTTTTTACTTGAACAATAAATAAAGGTTGTGTTTATGGAAAATGAAACCTCCAAGGCAAGGCCTGTTTGGAGGAAATAGTATAAAATAATTATTCAATTTGTTGCACTCTATGTAATACGAGGATTTAAATATATAGTAATGTAAGGCTTTTAATGAAATTTACTGTAACTCCCATTAAAAAAATACATTCTACCCAAGCATATTTATTTTAAAAAAGTAAAAAGGAAAAAACACTTAATTGTAAGCCACATTCAAGAATATGATTTTATGGTGTAAATATAATATAAATAGGCCTACCTTATGTTCTTATACTAAAACACATGTAAACAAAAACACAATAAGATGTTTACATCAACACATACAAATTCTTACTCACAAACATAAAGAAAAACTCAAAAGTATATATTTATTATTATAAATTACACCCTTTTATCCACAATATAACTTCTACCAGTTTCCAGGCTCATATTACATGCAGACAAAACCACATATTACGATAAAAAGGAGTAAAAAGTATTATAACATTCAGAATGTTTGATTTAACACATTATATAAATAGTTTCTGTACTAGCATACTAAGTGTTAGTATCATACTACATACATCGTGCAGTACGTGTGCAGCATAGTAATACGACACAAAACACTAATGTATTATATTACAACTACAAAATATGTAGATATTATGGTGATCGATGTTGGCGCAACATGCATACACCTACCATCCTCAGACCAGAGGACTTACTTAGAACTGTACAAAGAAATTCCTTAGTTAGTCCCTGTGGTCTGAGGATGGTAAGCATGGTTTGCCAAAACCTATCACCATAGTATTTGTACATTTTGTACTTGTACTGTAATAAGTTTTTGTGTGTGTCAGTAATTTGTATTTTAAACTTATGAATGCTTTGTTAGTTTAGAAGTAAATCTGTTTCAGACAGTGAGCTAAGAATCAATCGAGCTGGAACATTCACAGCATGACTTGACCTTCGCGTTTACTCGTAGGATGGGAACAGGTGAGTTCTGAACATTGAACATACATTTCATGTTAGTAATATACAGACCAGATCAGAATGGGAAAGTGTTTTAAAGACATGTTAATGTTTTCAAAGATCAGGGTTTCGATTTAACTTGATGTTCAAACTTTGTCTTAGCACTTTTTACGTTGGACCATGATAAAGTTTTAATTTCCCCAAAATTAATGTGTTTCCGACAAATGGAACAAAAAATACTACTTTTTTAAAAATACAGTAGATAAAATATTTAAATTACTTTTTAAAGACATTTAAACATAATTATTTTAAATATATTTAGTTTTAATACTTTTAATTTGCAGAATATCAAAATGGTCAATCGACTCTAAATAGATAAAGATTTAATAAATAAAAATAATATATAAATTAGAATTGCAGTCTGTGTAATATATCAGTGAGATAACATGTAAAAATGTTCAGCATTTTCATTTGAAATGTATAATTTAACTTTATTATTATTATAATTTTCTTTGCTTCGGTAATTACATAAAAAATATTATTTTATATCAAATGTAATTGATAAAATATTTACCCTCGTAAGCCATTAGACCTTTATCTCTGAAGCTTCGTTAATTTATCATTAAGCTGATATTTTGAATGCATTAAAAAATGTTCTTTCAATTTTTTTTCAATAATAAATATAAAAAGTATGCTGCATAAATGATAGGTAAAAGTGATTCAGTTAAGTTGAATTTTTCATTCAACAATTCTATTTTATTTTAAATACTATTAGAATCAGTTTATTGTTCATACCTTACAAATGTTGCAATTCAACTTATCAGACGTATTAAGAGTATCTTTCAACTATTTCATAAATAAAATAAATGTTTCAACATAAATGATAAGTTGTTGAATAATTTTTTCCTAATATTACTAAATTATTGGTAACGTTTAAAACATTGCGTGATTTTTTTCTTCGTATATGAGCTCAAATATTGTAAATAAATCAATAATTAAATCAATAATTAATTTATTGAACGCATATATTTATTCAGTGCTGTAAATATCTAAATATTGATTTTATAAATGTCATTATTATAAGAAAAATATATGAAAATATAAAAGAATAACGTTAATTACTGGTCCAATTTGAAAATCGGCTTACATATGCAACCCAATTTCAAAATATATAATTTAAACACTAGCAGTTGTATGTATGTAAATTGGTTCTAATAGGAGTAAAGTTTGTTAAATTCTTAATAATAAGGGTTATCTATTTGAAACTAGACTTAAATATTAAATATTAAAAGTACTTAACAAAATACAAATACAAATTAGTACTTTGTCACCGATACCGAGCCGAACATTATTTATATAATCCTGCAAATCCGGTGTAAGCCGATAGCTTTGGTATTTATCATCGTATTTACTAGGATTTTCCTAATTTAACGCGTCTTAAAGGCAGTTATTTCAAGCCAGGTAAAATATTTGTAAAACAATGAGCTTTGTAACTAAGAAAATAAAAAACGAGCAAAACCAAAACGAAATAAATTTAATTTTCCGGAGAGTTGTTCTTAATACCAATAATTCTTTAGTAATCGTTGTACTAATAACTAACATAAACGTATAAAATGAAGTCAAATATATTACTATGAGGAGTAATAAATGCTTTGTTGCCTTTCAGTTTGATTTCGCATTAAATATCTGTTTTATTTATTTAAATTATTTAGTAATAATAATATTTACAGACTGATTTTTTTGGATTTGTGAATACAAAAATGTCCAATTTATTCATTTTCACTCCAAAATAAATATATAAAAATAAATAATATGAATTTAACCCCAAATACAACTATACTCAGCATATTATTACTCTTCACAGATTTGTTGTATTTGTTGTCATCTCTATGTTTTCATTATCACTGCACGTGAAGTTAATTGTTTTTCACATTTTTCTTTTCATAATCAACTTGTAAATGTTTTCGTGCACACCTTGATTTATTGCAGGTCACGTATTGTTATATATACTTCCTTGCTTGCTGTTTCTTGTTTCAAAAGTTAGTTAGCTTCTTGTTGTTAATTATAATCTGTTTCCTTTATGCATTGTGTTAATTTGTCATACAATACCTTTGTATTAATTTATAATATGTATATATGGTTATGTTATTTTGTTAAAGTGTGTATTATTGTAAAGAAATATGCATTTTGTCGTTTTGTTATTGTAGTATTACGTTTGTGAAAGTGCTTATGACCGTTGAAAGGAATAAATATGCAGAAAACATTATCCCATCCTCAGATTTGTAAGGAGGATAATCCACCGGCTGTTCATTTGTCATTGGGCTATTAATTAATGACACTTTCTAAGGAATAATCGGCCTTAGTTTGTAACAATGACTACATTCGCTCATCTACACTCATCACACTCATTCGAAATCCATATTCGCCCATATCTTGACGATCGGCGTCTTATGTATAAAAAAAAATAAATAATAAGAACACTCTGTTGTTAAAAAAAACTCTACTTCTGAATTTGAAAAAAAAATCACAAATTTCAAATATTTACTTTACAAATATTTTCAAAGAATCTTAACTATTAATAAATATGAATAAAATAAAGGTTCAACAGCCGTACTCAAACTGTAAATATTTAGAAAATAACCAGGTTAATAACAGTATCAGAGTGTTATTTAGCCTATAAGTTGTATTGAAAATAGCTTTACAAACAAGTAAACGTCAATCAACACTGATTTATTACACGAGTAAGTCCAACAAATAAAAATAATATGGTTATCTTTATAAACGTTCCTATTGATTTTTCCGTTTGTTTTTCGATAAATGTTATTTACCAAAATTAACCACCACATTATTTGTACAATTTATGATAAATTGTATTATGTATTTTTATTATAAATAAATCGTAATAATTTACAATTTATTAGTAATAAAATTAATAGTAATAAAGACGTTATAAAAAGATAATAATAATAGAAACACCAAAAAAGACGTTCACTTGTTTTGTTATTTCCACTAATATATAATCTGCAAATAAACGAACTGTTGATAATATATGATGTGGTTAGGCTGGTCATTTGTATTAATGTTGTTTATTAATGAAAGGCTATTAAAATATATACTTAAATCGTCACACGTTCGGTACAGTTCTAAAATATGTTTCACTGGTTTGGTTTGTACAGATTTTTTCTTTTTCATTTGATTTATTTAAATTTTAGTTTACTTTTTTTACGTATTTTATCAATATTAAGTAACAATTCATTATCATTTCCATCAATTATCGCCACTACCATACCAATACATTAACATATTGTTATATTCCAGGCTAGGACATGATTTATATCACCCTGAACACAGTTTAATTACGATTTAATTCGATCATAACATCCCTCACGAGAACAAAACCGACACCCCTAGGTGAGAATGATCCCTATCAAATCAGTCAATTTACGCGCACATAAATTGTGATACATCTAGTGGGGTCGGCGGAGGGGCGGTCTCACCCTTCATTCCGCAAAGCTTCTTACTTTTGTTCACATTTTTAATCCCCCTGTCTTTTGTCTGCCATTCTCACACCCTTCGAATTTGCCACTTTTTAATAAATCTCATCAACTTGTTAATATTTTTTTTTTTTTTACATGAAAAGATAAAATTGCTAACAAGAAATTACTAATGAAATTACTCCTGGGACGAATTCAAAAAATGAAATGATATGTTTTCTAATATGGACCTAAATTAAATAATGGATACTTTCAATAAGATGGAAGTCAAAATTCACTCGATCTGATTCGCCTAAAACAAAGATTACATCATTTTACTGAGACAAAAACTTGTCCGTGTTATTTATTAGTGTTGTACAACATATATTATAACAATTATAAATTTTAGAAAGCATAAAAATTCGTTAATTATATTTTATGATATAAGATGAATAGGATAACCCTAGGCAAAACCCTTTGGAGGCACTACTTGGTATAACAATATGGAATATTGCAAGGAATATGTCAAAATGTATGATAAAATAAAAATTTGGTTGATTTATTTTGCTGCTAAATAAGAAAATTTTTTTAAAAAATACAATAACATGATTACAAACACGATTTGGACTTGAAAGAATAGTTCCAAGTGAATTCAATTACATTGCTTAATTAATAAATAGGATATATTTTATCTCAACATATAAATATTTATTTATATTCATTTTATAAAGACCTACCGGTACATCTTTTCACGGAATGTATATATATATATATATATATATATATATATATATATATATATATGCCTATATATATATAATATTTAGTTTATTATTTATCGAATACTTAGTTTAATGTAAATACTAAGTATTCGCCTAATATGGATTTGGAAAGAATAAATTGGTGGTGCAACAACAATTAATTCACAACAAACATAAACTAACTAAATTTCATCCATTATTACATTACTTTTTAGGTCATGTAATTGATGTAATGTGGTTATGATATCATGCAAATCAAAAAGGTCATTATGATAATACAACCTATCTTGGTCTCCAATAATCTTGAGGCTATAACATTTCTCCCTAACTGAAAAGTATACTACTGATGAACTGTATTTTACAGAACTTAAAAATCCATGTAGTTGAATACATATGGAATAGTAGAATACAAAAACGTAGAAAATACTATTGACAAATATTTATGTATTAGTAGCTATAAAATATCACATTTAGCTGGACGTATGACATTAAATTAGAATAAAACCAACCAGATACAACACCTGTTGCAACTACTTCAAGAACAGTGATTTTATTTCAAGTAGGAGGGCCATTACCACTGTACGCGTAGGTTGGGTGGGTGGGCCATTACCACTGTACGTGTATGGTTTGGTGGGTCGGTCATTACCACTGTACGTGTATGGTTTGGTGGGTGGACCATTACCACTGTGTGTTTGGGTTGGTGGGTGAGCCATTACCACTGTACATGTGTGTTGGTGGGGGGCCATTGCCAATGTACGTGTATGGGTTGGTGGTACTTCAAATGTTGCGATTCGATCCGCAATATCTTGTTGTTTTGCGCCTTATCCAGGAAATAGTTTTTGGCAATTCACATGAAGCGGAAATTCCCTTTTAAAAGAAGGAATATCTTACAAACATTTTAAAGTCCTAACTTTCAGATTATTTGACGTAAATTGTCTATGGTACTTTATTTTCGCAATTTTAACGAAACCCATAGTAATATTGTTTTTATTCAAACATATGAATTCATAATTTTTAAAAACGTTCAAAATTTTGGGAATATTTTACTTAAATGATGTTATTTCTTATACAAATTACCCTTTAATTTATATAAACAAATAATTTGTCTTAACTAGTGTAACTGCTAATGCGTTTTATCAATAATATTCGAATCCAAATTAATATTTTAACTGACAGTATTTTCATACATAGATTTATTCCTCTATGGCTTCTAGTGTGACACTCAGACTATCAGAGGTCTTGGTGTCACACATATTGTGCTGGCTCAGCATCCTGCTCAGTGTCTGGTTGTACAGGGTGTTTGAACACTCAGGTTGACGGAGGAACTGTTAGGGGCGTTAAGTTGCACATCAATATCCATGAGACAAGCCACAACCACTAAGTCACACATATTGTGCTGGCGCAGCATCCTTCTCAGTGTCTGGTTGTACAGGGTGTTTGAACACTTAGGTTGACGGAGGAACTGTTAGGGGCGTTGAGTTATACATAATATCCATTGTCATATTTATTTGTTTTTGTAATGAAACCTGTTACTCGGCAAGCACTAATCGAGACTTAACTAATTCTAAAATTTCATCTGTACTCTAGTTGGGATTATATTTTAACTAATGTCATCTTGTGAGCTCACAAACCCATTAAAAATTGCCAAGTTGTTCCCATTTTCAAATTAGGATCATAAACTATCATGAGCTATTTTAGACCAATATCTATTCTAACAACGTATTCGAAAGTCTTCGGGAAATGTGTAAATCACCAAATAATTATGTAATTTAGAATTAAATCATCTCAAATTTTAAATGTGGATTCAGTAGGATCCTGAGATACTCTGACTGACATTTCTAAATAAATTGTTCAAATTTTGGAAAAAATTGTATACTTTGTACAGCAAATATTTCTTAAATTATTGAGTACTTATAAATTACTTTAAATTAACAAAGTAACAGCTTAGTTTTGATTAGAAAATATTTTAACAGGAGAAATGAAAAGTTCATTAATTGCGTTTTAAATCAGTTAACCCCAAACTTTTTCCCACGGTTTATAAAATATGTACATTTTGAATATGCCATTAAATTAGTATTAACCCACACCATATTTAAAGTGTTTCAATGTTATTGGGGATCACCTGGGGTTCAATATCTAGGAGTAAAAATCAAATTTTTAAATGTAAACGTGGTCATGTTATATGTCATTTTAACACCACTATTTTAAACTGAAAACGATTGAACAATCTGAATTGAAAAAGGATTTGTTGTTCTTTAGTTTTTATTTTGTTACTTTCTTTAATTGGTAATTGTCTGTGTATTTTCCTAATTAGAAATTTTTTTTCAGTTACCCCCTAACTTCTTTCCTAAGTACAATTTGCTTTATGAATATACATTAAATTTAAAATTTAAAATTTAGAGCATATAAAAAATATTAGTACAAGTGTTGTGGTCCAAATCTTATAGTGTTTGATAAATTGTGATCGGTCGGTCAATTTTATATGGTTTTATATTTACAGATACTATATCACTATCCTTATCTTTTTCATAATAAAAAAACTTACATTGATTAGTTTCCAACACATGTTTAATGGTTGCTTGGGTATTTTTTTAACAACTTGGTTTTCTATCATAATTAAAGCAGAAAATTTAAAGGTTTTTTAATTTTACACTTATATTTGCTAAGACTAAATACGTAAGAATTATAATTTTACAATTAAATTAACCATTAGTTTTAACAAATTCTTGATTAATTTGGGTTTGGAAATAGCTGTAAAAACACCTGTCACATATAAAATTTGTCTAATATAAGATATGATACTGATAATGAATTATTAACGCGGAGAGTGGAGCAAGTGAGATGTGAGATCTCCATAGCTTCCTAACTCCCCCGCCCCCGCGTTCAGAAGGGTGGGAAAGGAATGAATACAAAATCCATTAACCAATGGCCCCAGGACTCCTCAGAAACTAACGTATCTGTCACTGCCAGTGACGTAACTTCGGCAACTTGCCAACTTAACTTTGGGCGATCATATCGGTCGGTTCAACTTCACAAAGTGAAACTAACGTATCTGCAACTGCCAGTGGTGTAACCTCGGCAACTTGCTAACTTAACTTTGGGTGATCAGATCGGTTGGTTCAATGTACACAAAGTGAAACTGACGTATCTGTCACTGCCAGTATTGTAACCTTGGCAACTTGGTTACTTAACTTTCAACTATAATTTCTGTCGGTTCAGTTCACACAAAGTGAAAGCAGCGTATCTGATGTAACCTCGGCAACTTGCCAACTTAACTTTGGGTGATCAGATCGGTTGATTAATTTACACAAAGTGAAACTAACGTATTTGTCACTGCCAGTATTGTAACCTTGGCAACTTGGTTACTTAACTTTCAATGATAATTTCTGTCGGTTCAGTTCACACAAAGTGAAAGCAGCGTATCTGATGTAACCTCGGCAACTTGCCAACTTAACTTTGGGCGATCAGATCGGTTAGATCAAATTACACAAAGTGAAACTAACGTATCTGTTACTGCCAGTGATTTCACCTCGGAAACTTGGCTCAATTTTTATCGATCAGATTAGTCATCTCAGCTCATACAAAGTGAAAGAAACTTATCTGTCACTGCCACTGATTTAACCTCGACAACTTGGGAACTTAACTATCAACTATCAGACCGATTGGTTCACCTCACATTATGTGAAACAAACAAAACTGACTGTAATTACAAACAACAAGTAACAAATTTGATAAAATATACATATTATGAGTTTATATTGTTGTACATAATTTATTTATTCCAAAATCTAACATGAATCTGATCCCACTAAGTAACTAGATATACGGTACTTGTCTGATATGACCAGTTTAGCTTTAAAAAATTATGAATTGAAAATATTACATACAATATTTTTATACGAACTGTATTGGTAATATAAGTTTGAAAACAAATACAATTTGTGGGTAAATTAATTTTAAAAATATATATAACAGAAGCTGGCTTAAGTTATTTCAAGTACTTATTTTCCTTTTCCAGCCTTCAAGTGTGATTCAGCCCAAATATGGTTATTGTAAGCATGATACAAGAAATCACATTATTGGTCCTTGACATTGTTCAACTGTTGGTCCTTCTCTACCTCCCCCCACTCCCCCCTCAAATTAAAAGTAGTTTTTGTTTGTGGGATGAAGCTTTACGCTACCTCCTCTATGTAACTTTTAATTTAATCACTAATTGTCAATTATTTAATATAACCTTATAAATGTTACATAAATTGGAATACTGTGAATAAAATAAACAAACAAACTCCCATAGTTTACTTTTCTTATTTAATATTGATCCCAAAAAAGATTGTAAAGCGACTTATTAGTTCTTATTTTTATTGTAAACATCTTATTCTACATTTCTTACTTTGAGGAAACAGTTTATATTATTCAATGCATTTACACTGTAGTTCAAACGATATTAAGAACTGTACAGTACTTAATTCTATGAGAAAACGGTAATTTATAATATATTTTCGATACTAGCATAATAGTTGTTTACGATAATTTATAAAAATGTGTTGTAACACTACAAGATATAGGTAATGAATATAATATTTCATTTTGGCCAATTCATTGATATTCTGGTAAATTATTTTTTCCGATACTGTTCCGATAGTTGAATGATCGGGGTCAACTAGTGGACTATGCATAATAAGCTAATCAGTTAAAAATTAACAACAAAAACGCAAATCCCTAACCTTCATCTACAAACAATTTAACATTCACTATCACTTTATTTGGTAACCTTTCTATACATTTATAAATAATCCATTTCTTAAATTTCGCTTTTCTACTTCAATATATGTGACAATATTTTGAAGCACTTTAAATTCATCTATATTATTTCTTTACAGTGTTTATTTGCTTATTTAGTTTTCAGAAAACTAATACAAACATATATAGACAAAATTACCACCAAAATTTTTCAATGCGACATATGTTGCAGGTGATCGACTTTTGGACATTCCTTGCAAAGTCTGTGGTGACAGAAGCTCAGGAAAGCATTACGGAATTTACAGTTGTGACGGTAATTTACCTTTTGTTATTAGTCTATTAATTATATTTATTTTTCTAATGTTATAGAATATATTACAATTAATTATATCTAGTGATTAGTATCGCCTCAATAAATGCTAAATAAATGGACTGAAATAATAGTTAACAAATTATCGACCCGTCAAACTTGTCCATAGTTTTTCAAAACCTTAATAAAAAAGCTTGATCATTTATTATTTTTTTGTATAGCTCTATTTTACTTCCTCATTCATATCCTTAAATGTTAATTTTATAAATGAATTGAAGTAGCCTATTAGTAATATATACTTAAGATGTACTGATATGACCATGTAATGATCTTTCCTTGATAAGAATGAAGAAACACATGAGAGTTAATTTCATTTGTTAAAAGGATTTATAAGGATCATATTTGTTGTGTTCAGGTTGTTCCGGTTTCTTCAAACGCAGCATCCATCGTAACCGAGTGTACACGTGCAAGGCCCAGGGTGATCTCAAAGGGCGCTGTCCTATAGACAAGACCCACCGCAACCAGTGTCGAGCTTGTCGCCTCAATAAGTGTTTCCAGTCAGCCATGAACAAGGACGGTGAGTACTCTTATTTTTGAAAACTACTAAAATTTTAAAAATAAATGATTTAACTTGTAAAACAAACAAAAGGCTTGCCGTATATTTGTGCTTAGCATTTTTTTGCTAATTTTGAATATTCCTGGTTTTTCATGCTATCTTCACTATCGTTATTCAAGTTATTTTCAAATATGGACCTTTCATCATCTGGACTTAATACACTGAGAGTAATCACATTTTATAAAGTGTTCTCTGGTTAAATACGTACGAATTTCAATTAATGTTTCTTGCAATAAACATCACATTTTGTATAGTTAGTCACGCAAATAAAATGTGCACCGTGAAATATTCAAACATTAATATTAAATATTGAAAATTCATACAATAAACAATTCACCCTGAATATTAATGTAAATGCAGTGTACAATGTACATTACCACAAATAAATATTTTATATCCAAATTCATGGAAACAAATATTCTATACTATTAAATATTCAGAGTGATAAATAAATATTGAAAAATTAGTGATTTGACAAATAAACTTCCCGTTTTAAATATTTACGCAATACAATTGAATACTGAATATTCATGCAAGTAAATAAATAATAATGAATTACATGTTAATTCACATGCAAATAATCTATCTGAGAAAAATGTATATTTTAGAGCCCGATATGATGTCAAACTATCTTCTAATTACAATTAACTCTATAATTAAACTGACAGCTTATTTACTTATTACACAATACATTTTGAAGGATTAAAATTAAATTATATTTATTTTTAACTAGCTGATGATGTAGTTGATAAAGACCACTTTTATTTTTAAGGAGAAAAAATTTTGTTAAGTTTAAGGAGAAAAACGAATATGCAAGAATCAGCCAAGTTGATTTATTACTAACGCTAAGGACAAACTATATCAGTCTGGAACAAAACTATCAAATTACAGCACATTTAATCGTCGCATTCATTACAATGATATGAATTGGCGTTTTAATAAATACATGCCCAATACAAGCTTGTACCTATCTATATCATGGCAGTTGATGAAACAAAATAATTGTATATTGATAAAATTTGAGATTATGACAGTAAAATTATAAAAATACTACAAACTTATAATAATAAAATAGATTCTTCTAAATTATAAAATTTGTTTACATAAATAATACATAAAAGTAAGTACAAAAATACGTAAATAAGTACAAAAGTAACATAAAATTAACAAAACAATAACCGTAACTTTAACATCTTTATAAGTCACCAACAAATAAATTGGAAAGTAAAATTATGAAATTTAATAAAGACTCTTTAATTACTATTATTTTAACAATTACCTTTAAAACAAAATAGGAAAAATATAACTGTCCTGCAGAAACAATTGATTATAATATGACTTATTAATTGTACACTGCATGTGTGTCTCATTATGTATCATTCATATTCATTTAATAATCAACTATTTATTTTATTACATCTATGAATAAGGTTTAGATAAACCACGTAGTTGCTTTAATCAGTTCGTCACTCTGGATGGCAAACCTTTAGTTATAGGTAGGTCTTCAAGAGTCCTTGGAGTCACTTTGGACTCCAATCTTGATTTTACGAACCATGTTAAGTCTATATGTAAGAGAGTCGTGGTCAACTCTATATAGATGTGTAAAAATATTGCCAGTGTCTGCTAAGTTAGAGATTGTCCACTCACAATTTTTCCTACTTTATATTATGCTCTTCCATCTTTTACTCGTTGTCTGTCCCAGGAAAATTTAATGGTTCTCACTAGATTGCAGAATAGAGCTCTGAGATTTGTTTACAATCTAAAAAATGTTGATCACATTAGTGAATTTAGGTTAAGCTCTAAGGTCCTATCAATTAAAGGTTACTGTGACTTACAGACTGTTCAGCTTATCTACAAAAGTTCTTCAGACTGGCAAGCTTAAATATCTCAGGCAAAAGCTTGTTTTCAGGCATGAAATAAACACCCGAAGTACTCGACAGGACAGCCTACTTCATTTGCCAAAGGTCCGTCTAGAAATTAGCAAAAAAGCTTTTAGGTAATTTGGACCGGAAATATATAATGCTTTGCCCCCTGCTTTGAAAAGTCTTAGTTACCGCTTATTTAAAGTCATATCAAAGAGATTGTCATATAATTTATTTATTTTTAATTTAGAATAATATTTATTTACCTGTATGCTATGACAAGAGTTGCCTTGTAAACCAGAGTATTGTATCTTTGAAGAACGCTTGTAAAATAAAGACGTTATTTATTTATTTAAGTGATAATCAGTTTCCGTTTAAAAAACTCTAATATTTAAAAACAGCTAAAAATATTTATTATTTTTGTCAACTAAAATGGTTAATGTTTTATTAATTACTAAATTTAAGTACTATTTACTTAGTGTTTTTTTTATTATTATTACATGTATTATTTGCCAATGTCTATCATTTATTGATCCGCAAGATTTATATCATTAATTTAAGAAAGAGCAGAGGAGAGCAACTTGTTCAATGGCGGCAATTGCCTTAGAGCAACGATCGTTGTGGCGAAGTAGAGAACTCAGACACCATTCCCAAGTGATAAAGTGATACTCTCGACTTAAGTGCCCGCCGCACTTGGATGTGGTAACTTCATGATCCCCTCCCCTCCACTGCCCCTGCTGTCTACATCGTCATCGATTCAAGGGAGTTCATTCATTATTCATTATTAATTTCTAAGACGCCGATCGTAGAGATATGGGCGAATATGAGGACTGAATGAGGGTAGATGAATGAGTGTAGCCATCGTTACTATCTGAGTTAGACTTGGCTCAGAAAGAACTATTTATTAAAATTCAAATATTCAGGGCAACTATGGGACCTACAGCTTTGCGTGGAATACGAACCACGTAGTGTTGGTCTGATGTTATATTTTGACACTCAGTTCTCTCCCTACACTACATCTGAACATTGATAACCATCCAATATGGACACTCCAGACTTCTCTAGTAGTGTCCAAGTCGATGGCAACCATTGAACGGACGTCGTGTTGGTATTAAGAGGACCGAGCATGGAACCTATCGCCCACAATCACCCAAACACTTTGTCCCCAAGTAGCTGGGTTACAGCAATACGCCACCAGTGACGACAAATAGTTTTAAATGAATTAGGCATTTGTAGGGAAAATGGTCTCAATTTTGTATAAAACTCCATACAACGAAAACCTAAATTACTACGGTCAAATAGACAAATAGATAGTGCAGTCTTGTTATTATATTGGTAAACAAAATTAAGACCAGTGGTGCAGAATCTAGACTAACTAAGAAATAAACAGTTTAACGTAGGATTTGAACCATGTAGGATTAAAGTTTTCAAGTCCAGTCTGAGCTCTCCCCCACCATATGACTAACCATATTTTGATGGTTATCATTGCTTGGTTATAAGTTGAATTAATAATAGTATCACACTACACCTCACGTTATTTTCATTGTTATTTAATTATTTTTGATAATAGTGAAAGCTTTAGTAAGAGTGTTCATATAAAGTAGTGTTTGCGTATTACGGATTTTTAAATACATCGTCATGTTTTTCATAATGTGTTACCTTTGTTAGTAAAAATTTACTTTCTTAGTTAAAATATATAAAGTCATTTCCATACATTCTATACGATTATTTAATTTATCGTTATTTACACTTTTTGTTATTTTACTAAAACAACGTTTCTATTGGCTCTAAAAATAAAATACACTCAAACTGTGTCGGCATCGCATTAATAATCTTATTGTAATCTAAAGCTGAAACCCTATCACGTTATATTCACCAAAAAACTCACTGAATTGTACTATATCTCACTTACGGAACTGCATATAAACGTAAGGTAGGCGGGAGATTGCTGAACTAACGTCTTCAGTTTATTTCAAGTTACCTGCAAACAAACTTAAGTTTCAGAAAATACTTGCCAAAGTAAATATTCCCAAGCTCTCAATCCTGTATTATTGTAACCAGACGTTACTTTTTCAAAATATTAGGTTAATTGAAAAATTATTATTTGAATTACGTCTTCCTATTTTAAAGGACAGCTAATAGTTTTAAAGTGCAACAGTTGTCAAGCGTAGATACCACATATAGTTGCATTAACGTCACTGTACTGAATCTATACAGTATCCTCTTAGGACTTTCATTAACATACAGCACACACACTAGGCCCTTCCCCAACTTTATCTAATGGCTATCGATGAGACCTCATTCCCACCTGATGTAAACTAATGTATTTTTACTGATCTTCCTGTGACAAAAAAGCATAGCCCTAAAAGGACCTTTCTTCGACAAATTATATGCATCGTCCACTCATTCTACCAGCCTATATGCAAAGGTCCTAAATACAGCTTCCTTACGACTAGCTTCAATTGGCCAGAGCTTTCAACTTGGCCTTCTCCATACTAAGGGAAACATTTCAAAAGAATAAGGCCTTTTCTACGCAGGGTAATCACCCACATCTTACCACATGTACACTTATTGGGTCATCCTCGTCCCAATATACTCTCCGATAGGCTCTTCTCTTATCCAATGTAAATGTCACTCTCAAAAGACCCTCCATCTCATCAACATTCACATAATCTCTCATGGAACTGTCACATGGTTCCCAAAGTACCGTCCATCTCACCATCACACACTCCTCAATGGGTCTTCCCTTCCAGATAATATACACGTCGCATCCTAACAGGCTCTCCTCTAACCAAATTTAAATTTTATTTTCAAAGGACCCACCCTCTAAACCTACCTTCACACATTCACCCACCCGAGTTTCATGTGGTCTCCAAAGTACGGCCTATCTGACCATTACAGAGCCCTTAATGGGTCTTGCCTTCCACATAATACTCGTATTCCCGTGGTCTCCCAACAGGCTCTCCTCTTACCAAATATAAATTTGACCCTCAAAGGTACCAACCGCCACATTTTCTCCCACGCAATAGCCACACGGTTCCCGAAGGTTCCTCTTTCC